>JASEVX010000107.1:277500-582266 GCA_031761405.1 Serripes groenlandicus
TTATTGTTAATATGTAAACTGTCACATTCTATTAAGGTTTGTAGATATATGTATATCAATAACCTATAACTCTTTATTCTAACATATTTTCGAAAACATTGTGAGCAAAGACGATCATATAATTAACGCCGTCGTCGCCGTATTTCCAAATCGGACTATCCCGTCTTATATTTGCCATTACTTGTATATTCTGGGAAAGATCTTGAAGCATCAGGCGAGAAGTGAAGATGGAGACCAAACTGTTTATATATATAAATATACACGGGTTGATCTTGACCTGCACTTATCGCGTGTGACATACAACTCGTCTACGAGCGACGAGGGGTTAAAAAGAAACTATTTTGTGGGTTAAATATTTATTTTTGTAATTCTCTTCTGTTAATCTATATTCTCTTAGTTATGTAAATTTGTTTATCACATAAATACCCTTATTTTCAAGTTGAGAACAAATCACGGAACAACGATATCCAACATGTGTGATAACAAAAACACGTCATACACGCGACTACTGATGACGTCATTTTGACCTTTATCTTTATTATGTTTATTGTTAAGTTGTTAAATTTTACACATTGAAAAATGCAATAATACGTTATTTTGAATAAATAACGAGTCTTAATTGTTTAAAACATTGTTGTTGTTTTTCTTCTTATTCAAAAATGATGAGGACTACTTTTTTATGCGGTGAATCACAAGTTCTCATGAAGAATAGGTTATTCGGTCTTTGTTTTGATGTTGTCAATATTTTTCATTAAAACACACTGTTTAGGTGATAAAAAGAATCCATCACTCGTTTTTCTTTGGAGAAGATTTCTTAAATTTGTCTCGAAAAAGAGAGTTATTAACCTCGCCAAGAGGCTCGGTTAATAACCGTCTTTTTCTAGACTCATTTAAGAAATCTTCATCTCCAAAGAAAACTCATGATGGATCCTATATATATGCTATAAAACAAGTATGTTTTAATGCAATAAAATATATATACATAAAAAAATATATATATATATATACGAGCCAATATCAAATTTCGCCCGAAAAGCTGTCCTTGGCATTTTTCTCAAAAACTGCAATATATTTTTTAAAAACTTAAACAGGAATATGTCATTAGCATTTAGTTTTATAAAATAAACAAGCTTTCCTAATCATATACAGAGAAAAAATATGCATTTGACCTGTTGTAATACCAAAAAATGTGTATTTTTGCTTGACCCCAAATTGAAATTTTGCATTCAAAACTTTATTATTAAATGTATGAACTAGTCTGAGGTAAAATTTCTTCTTCACAGCTATTTATCACATATTATAAAGCATTTTACAATCCATTATGACTGGAATTATTAGCATTAGTTAAACAAAAATATGTTTAAAGTCTGTCCGTGGATTCCGTATTATTTTGTCCTTTAAATAACACTAGTGTGTGTAGAACATATCCTTTGGGTTATTTACCAACAAGTGACTCTTCAAATGAAGGTACAATATTTCAAAGATGGCGGCCAGGGTGATTCATGACGATGAACATTGTGTGGAGGGAAATATTTAAAGAAGTTGGTGAGTAACTGATGGCATAATTTTAAAAGTTGTCCTTTATGTAACACTTTTGCAAGCATACCACTGACCAGCAAGAAATATTTGTATTATGCTACAGTTAGAAAATGTCAACCCTTCCTGATTCACTATGCTTATAGTTGTTTCCCTTTTATTGTTAGTTGACAAATTGATTTAAACACATGTGTGGGTCCTTCCAATAACGGTCCTTTAAATAGCGGCCTCTTTTGTTATTGCAAGTAGGAAAATCGTTATTGCAAGGAGATAATAAAGCCAAATCTTACCTTCAATGATCATTTTTTAGAATTATTACTCAAAACATATACAAATAGTTCACATAGATGTACAGTTATAGATTAAAGGTAAAAAGGGAAAACCTTCTGATGTTTATATACAAATCACTTAATCTCAAATTTTCGTTATTGGAAGGATTTGCAGTATGTTATTGAAAGGACATTTTATTACCCTTCGCATATTAAGACGAAATCCTGCAACAGATAAATTTTGAAAACAATGTGAAAAAGGGGGAAAATAGATCACAATGAGCATTTTCATATTTTCTCAGAGTGCATTCAATTCCGTATCAAAATTTTGCATCCAATAGTCAAGCTCTTTCTTTCCAGACTTTTTATTAGCAGACGCCGCTTAGAACTGCCTTCAAAGAAAAGGTTAAATAATGTCTGGTTTATTGAATTCAAGTACATTGGTTTCATCCCTTTCCCTGATGCAGACCACATAAGAATCATGTGATAAAAGGAGAAATTGCTCATATGAAGTTTACCCTTTTGTAACAATGTTTTCAACCTAGTTTAACAGTTCCTTCAAGAAATAACAGTTTTTGTCAATCTTTATTGAATCAGACAACTCTTTAAAATACTTATCAGGGAAACTGTTAAGTAAATATATACAAATTGCCTTAAAATGAAAGGATTGTATTAATGTGTTTTTAACGAATTATTTTTTCTCAAAAAATAATACAGTTAGTGCGATCGTGTTTTTTTCCGGAAGTCACGGTTAAACTACACTTCCGCTTAGAATACATATTCGCTGCACCTAAATAGTCCTAGTATTTTTTCGATATTAAAATGACTTCTACGTGTTATTTCAATACAGTGAAGTCATAATTATACTATCGAATCATCATAGATAATCAATTTTCTAGAAAATATCAAATTAACAGTACGCGCATATATATTTCATTTGTCAGCAGGTACGTATAAGGCACGAGTATGAATTTTAGTCGTATGCCCATTCACTAGAAGTCGACCCCACGCTGTATAGAACAATGTTAATCTCACAAATATGCCACTACGCAGAGCTAATTATAGATCATGGTTTACATACGCGCGCATTCAGTTAGCTTAATATATATACGAAAGTAATGCTCATACTTTGTATCAAAGTACCGTGGTTTAATGCAGAGCGTGTAGAACTTCTAAGCATGGACTATTTATGGACGCGAGTTCGAGTCCCAATTGGAACTATTTTTTTTTTTTTTTTAAATTCTTATTTTATGCGATTTTTTAAACATTATAGATTTATAATAATTAATTCACTCACATGAAACATAGTTATAATATAAGCCGAAATCCTGAATCCGCCCCTGGTGACGAAAACAAATCAAACTAACAATGTAAATCTCACAAATATGCCATGGGTGTTTTGACAGACTTTACGCAGAGCTCAGTGAAAGAGTTAGTGTGCATGTTAAACGCTCGCATCGCCGTTGAAATGCTACATTTACTAAAACTGTCAACTGATAAAAAAAATCTCTGGACAAAAATATTAATAATAATAAAATAGACTAAATTGTGCAATAGCATGATCAATTGCATTCATAAATTTGATTTTACAATACATGTTCAAAATAATTCGTTACCAGTACTTTCTGTACTTTGATTCTTTTTAATTTCTGAAATGACCAATAGCAAATAAATATTTCGAACCTTTGTTGATGACTAAAACTTCTTACAAGTCACAAGTTCAAAAAATGGTCTTTATTTTTCAGAAAATGACAATGTCAAATGCGGAAAGACAAAGGCAATGTTAGTGTTAGACGAGACACAGATTTCGAAAAGAGACCAAAGTATCTGCAGAATGGTAAAGAATGATACAGACATGTGGAGTTGACTGTAACCGAAAGATTGTACAAGAAATATATAGGAAAGAAATCCTGTCACTGACAGAGAAAAAGTCCAGTATGGGCATTTCGCAAATGTACGCAAAATCAAGCATTCTTAAAGCACCAAAGGGTCAGAAAAGGGTGACACAGATAAGAAAAATGGTTATATAGACAAAGAAGATGAGAAGATCTCAGAGTGAAAATTGGACAGAAGATACACAGAAGAATAGACCAAGAATAGGACAATTTTGAGCATGCACTCCTAGATTGCAAGTGAATATGATGATGTAAATATAATGGTGGGCAATACACCAAAAGGCCCCTTTTAGTGCGGTTACATCATTGCAAGAAATAAACAAACACAATTTCTTATATGTTACGTCATTCCAAGAAAATGAACCAAATTTAAAGCAATATATTTGATGAAATTTGTTAACAGTGTAATGCGAATGGGGCATAGGTACAACTTCCACTTCTACGTCCTTGCCGTGGAAGCCGGGTTTTATAGCGACGTTGGTAGAGTAATTGGCTTTTTCACAAAGTTGAGCATCGTACATCACGGTTAGTGCATGGATGGGTGACCCGCGATTGCTTAACTCCATGAAGGACCCGGTACACATTACAGCAGGAACAAAACAGTATTATATGTATATGATGCAGACGATGGTAGAAAACAAATTGTGGGAATAGATGAAATGAGCAATTTCGCCTTTAATCACAATGTTTTTGATTCTGTAATTAAGTGCCCAGTTATGCCAATTTTCTTTGTCAAAGGGTTTTGAAGCAGGAGACTCTTAAAATTGCTTAACAGGAATAAAATTAAGTACTATTAAAGACATGGTGTTTTCAAAGAAGATGTGTTGTATGTTGGAAAATTGAAAAGCGCCATTGCAGTTGCTGTTTTGATAATTACTTTTTAATCCTCTCCCTCATGAAACAAGTCTGCAGCAAATCAATTTGAAAACATGAGGGCAAAAGTAGAGAATACCCTTTCAAAAGGACTTTTAGAACAATAAATTGTGTGCAGTACATTGTTGCAAATGGAGAACTTGCTCTTTATGAGCAATTCCTCCTTTTGTCAGTTTTCAAATGACATATTTTCATATTCTGCAGACCTCAAAAGCCAATTGATGGGAGATGGGGTTAACTCTAAGATTTATTACCATTATTAGTTTGGTCATAGTACATTTATATATATTTCAGCTGACCGCATTAAAATAAATATGTATATTTGCTGCATAATTATAAAGCAAGTAAGTCCTTGCAGTAACAGAAACATATGTGTGCTTTAGACATAAATCATTTTTTCCATGGTAAAGGACTCGATAGTGTTGGTCTCTCTCATTTAATTCACAAATGTGAAGCTTAAAATCTAGTCAATATTTTCATATGAAGCATTTATAACATCCTATTTATCCCTTGGTTTTTTCCCATCAAATGACATGGTTTGTCCTTCCAATAACATAGTCAATGTGTGTGTGTTTTATCTTATAACAATCATTTAAATAATATCTGTATTTTTCAAGCAGTTTTATTGATGTTTTCTCCAAAGGTTTGGTTACTTGTTTGCAGATGTTAGGGTTAAACTTTTATGATAATATTGCTTTATGTGACAGTTTGTTCCTTCCAGTAACATGGTGGTTCCTTCCAATAACATAGATAATGGTTTATTGTTTCGAAAATATTTACTGCAAACTTGTCATTTTGCTGTATTACTGATGCAATTTGAACATGAATAGTTATTTGTTTGAATGTTTACAGTTATAAATAAAATGAAAACTTAACCATATGTGTCAGTTTTTTCCTTTCTGTAACACAATTCTGTCCTTCCAATGACAAACATGTCCTTAGTGTAACAATGACCTTATTAGGTCATTTTGACTAACTCACAAATAGTGAAAACAGAACTAATGCATATATGGATAAAAATAATACATTCACAAGTATTAACAACAATAAAGATACAGGCTGAAACAAAATGTGTCATATACAGGTATTTTAGTATGCAAAGTATTGACCACTTTACAAGTTAGCTGTATAACATTTTGTAAAGGGAAAATCTGTTAGTTTGAAAAGAAAAAAATTGAGAATTATGAATGAGTTATTATACATTGTTGATGATGAACTAAAAAGTTTTATCTTTAATGAAATGATATGGCATTATATAATAATTACACATTAGTTACTGGAAGGACATTCTATAAGCACCAGTGGCTTCCTGCCGAAAATTAAAATAAAAGTTGGATGAATTAAGGGTGCATTTAAGAAAGACAAGCTTCCACATACATAGCATAAACATTTAAAATGACAAAACATAGATAAATACAGAGAACATTTTTCAAAATTTTAACCAACCAGATTTGGGCGAAATTTGATATTGACTCATACATGTTTCTATAAAGAAAATAAATCAGGAAGGACAAAAGATTGACAAAAAAACGAGCAGCGACCCTTAATTAAAATATTTCCAGTTCAGAAATCACTAAAGATTCACAATGTATATTGTAATCATGCTGATAAATGAAAGACAAGCATGCTAGAGTTATGTTTCTCTTTGCACTGCACATCTGTAGCTCTGAGTTCCCTTTACACAAAGTCTTAAATTGATACATTTGACTTCTATTGAGACAATAACCGAAGAAATGAAAAAATTAGTTTACACCTAAAAAACCAGATCAGATTTGTGTCCAAAATATTATATCGATCTCCTAATCTCAGTGTATACGTGTGACGACTTTGAAATGGATCCGCGAAATAGAAACAAAGTTTTGACCCATCAATGCAAACCGTAACGGACAGACGGACATATGGATGAACACAAAGACGGACAGACAGTCAGTCGCTCCGGACAAAGTACACAGCTTTGGGAAGCACTCATTAACGAACAATGCCATTTCACGGAACGCATGTGTTGCATGCGAAAGTCATATAATAAGTGAGAACATGGAAAGACAAAAATATACACACTCCAAAGGCAGCATGCTAAAGTTATGGTAATAGTGCACTGCAAATCTGTAGCTCATAAGTTACCTACAAACCAATTTTGAAATGGATACAATGGAAATTAATTGAGACAATCGCTGAACTAAATAAGGAAAAATGGAAATAACAAAAATAAACAGACGAGAGTTATGTACCTAGTTCTTTGCCGTTCTCCTGATCACACGGTATAAGTGTGACCACTTTTAAATAAGTCTGCCATACAGTAACAACGTGTTGACCAATACATGCAATCCATGACGGACGGACGAATGCACATTCAGGCAGACAGCCGGCCGGACGCCGGATTATACCTCCAAGCTTTACAGACAGAGACAACTGATAAAGTATTGATTACAGAAGTCGTACAAGGTTAATTTACAAAACCTATTTAGACTACATTTCTAGTTTATTTGTCAACAGATACATCAGGCCTAGATTACACGTTGACGGACGTTGAGTCTTCAATTAACGCAAATGCATATACATTATAAAGTTTGTCCCAAAATCGCTAGAAGCGCCTCAATTATAAAATAAATAATGACCTTGCAATAATAACTCGTGTGTATGTTGACATTTTCGGCCAAATTTCTTTCCGACGTTTGACAAAAGTCAATGCGACATGCGTCATTCGTCTTTCACCAATGGGCTTAATATATGTGGAAAAGCAGCCAGTTGCTTGGGAAGATTGTTGTGTGGAGTACTGGTGTGAGAAAACCAGGAAGTACATTTGAAGGTGAACTGGCCGCCGTGGTATTACTGAGGAAATGTTAAAACAGGCGTTAACCCCAATCAATCAATGTTGGAATTGACCTATCTCTAATTTGTAGATTTAATTTCTATTTCCTATTTTGAATAGTGATGAAAACATTGTGGAAAAAGACAAACTTGCTGATTATCATTCATCTGTTAAGGTGAGTCAAATGTGTCTAAAAGGGGCAGCGGTTAAAATAATAACTGTAGACAAATGTTTTCGTTATCTAGGTTATAGGAAAAAAATTGATTCATGTTTCAAAGCATTGTTTGGAAGGAGGAATTGCTCATTATCAGCAATTGCTCCGTTTGCAAATACACTTTCAACATTTTTATGTAACTAAGTAGCTATAACGGAAACGGTTCAACCCTTTTCCGCTTACAGTTGCTTGACAAAAGGGCGCTCATCATAATATAATTTTAAAACATGAGTAGTTTGTTATTTTCATTATAAAAAAGGGAGGAAAGAATTACAATAAATTAACATGTTGTAGGGTTCAGTTTATGTTCGAAATTAAGTTTGAATTATAAAACAATTTCAATGAAATTTAACTGTTTAGCTGATATTATATTTCGAGGGTTGTCTAATTTATAAATATTGGACTACATTTTAACATTTGTCAAAGTATGATATAATAAGGATGCCAAGTTAATATCATTTTGAGAAAATTAAAAAAACTCATGTCTTCCGCGATTTAACCCTTTTCTCATTGTTTTAAAAGTAGATTGCTGCAAAGGTGTCCAATGTTGACTTTAATAGGGGAAAGGTAAAATGACGTGCTATTGCATACACATCCTAAATTGTCTGTTTTGTGGTTTAATTGATTAATAATAAAATTCAAATAATCTGACAAACATCTTGAAAAGTGTATGTGGAATTCACAAATCTTATAATTATTCCTTAATGAAAGCACTGTATACATTCTAATACTAATGATTGGCAAGATAACTCATTTCTATTACTGTTTATGATCTGACTAACATCTTGAAAAGTGTATGTGGAATTCACAAATCTTATAATTATTCCTTAATGAAAGCACTGTATACATACTAATAATAATGATTGGCAAGATTACTCTTTTCTATTTCTGTTTATGATCAATAATTAGTTGGCTGTGTGTATGGTCAACCTACCTTAGCATGGAGGTTGATCATAAACAATGAAAGGCTTCAATAATATTTCAATGAAGGACATTCACTTTTTTGACAAATAACTGTTTTTTCAACTACTATAATGTAAGTGTTAAGCATCGCTGCAGTATGGATTTCCGGCGACATTGATGCGTTGCATCAACTTTCTCTTGTAAGCATTATATTAATAAATAATCATATCTTCATACAGGATTATGTAGTGTAAACGCCGAAAGTATTTTAATCCTGATAACTTGGTGTACTAACATTTGTTTATCGTTAGAAATCAATTAGAGGGGTACTCATAGATGCTTGGTCTCCGTTACGTAAGCGTCTAATAACTAATACTTTATTTGCGCCTTTTATTCACGGGGTACCATCCAATTACTGTATCAAGCCTAGGTCAGTATACATACCGCGAATTTATACGGAACGAGTTATTTCGCTTCTGGTCGTTCAGGGGTCAACTCACTTCAAACAGCGAGTTATTAATTCCTTTAGATCGAGGTGGTTTGTTCTGTTGATTGCTATCGTAGTAGAGTGTTTTAGTAAGGTGAACAGTGAAATAATTCATCTTAGTAACCTATCCTCAGCTTGAAAAATAGTGTATGCTGAGATACAATAATCTAATACCGGTGCTGTTGAGCTATAGCTGGGTTAAATTATAGACTGAGCGATAGACTGAGTGATAGGTTGAGCTGAGCTGAGCTATAGCTGGGTTAAATTATAGGCTGAGCGATAGGCTGAGTGATAGGTTGAGCTGAGCTGAGCTATAGCTGGGTTACATTGCTATAGGCTGAGCGATACGCTTGTATGGTATGGGGACCTTTGCTCATGATCACTTTTGCACGTTGTTTATAATCTAGCTGATTCATATTAATCACAACTGTTTAACCAATTATTTTGCGATCATGTTTATGAACAGCGGACAAGGCAGTCCAAACGTTAATTAAATGTATTATTGCTCATCGACCCATACACGTTACACTAGCTTCCCACCAGAGAAACGCTTGACCAAAACGAAAATAACAGCACTTTATATTATTAAAACTCTTTAATAATCGAATTTTCGACCACTTGGTCTTTATCAAGATTACAAGAATACAACAGAAATGTATGTGCAGTTCATTCTTGTGGCGAAGAGATCAAGTTGTGATGAGGAGACGTCGTCAGGACATTATGCGGCGACATACAATTCCCGCACTTTTCCACCTGCTGAAATGCGACACTCTGTCGATAAATGTATCGTCCCTTCCTGTCATTAGACGCGCGTTTTAACATGACTTAGGACCATCTCGAAGGATGAGTCATCCAGCATATTAGAATAATTGAAGATATCTGGCAGAAGTGTGTACAAAAACCTGCAATTAACACTACCTAATATCATTGCTAATAACAATAACAACATTAATATCGTTTTCGTCTTTATTATAATTATAACCATCATTATTACTATTATTATCATCATCATCACTAGCACTTTAATCAATAATATTATCATCATCATCATCATTATTATTATTACCACTATCACATCACTATTATCATCACCACTAGTATTACATCACTAATATTAAAATCGTTATTCTTAGTATCACTACCATTATTATTAATAGAGTCAATATATCACTTTTATTATCATTTTATTCATGTATTACTAGTACTATTATTTTTCTATAATGATTATTATTGTTATTATTATCATCATTATAATTACTATTATTGTCATTATTATTATCGTTAGTATTATCATCATGTTCATATGGTTTGCCTAGATGATGTTGGAGGCTTTAGACAGTTGTGACATCTCCTAACCTATCGTTTAAAAATGTTGACCTATGAGTTGAAACCACCTCCTCAGTCAGTTGGTACAAAACCGGCCATAAAGTAAAGTGAACATTCAAATAATGAAATGGTATATTGTTTTTATTATCATCAGCATAAGTATTATCATATAATTTCCATTATTGTTTTTATCATTATCATAATTATTATTAGTAGTAGTATGAGTATCATTATTATATGATTATCATTAATATAATTACTATAATTAGGCTCCGAACCCCCAGATATAGTCATGTTGAAAGTCCTGGGATCGGAACCTGATACGAACATTGATGCAGAAAACAAAGCTTTACTTTGCAAACGATGTTTAACTTATGCATACAGCTGTCTGAAAAATCTTATATAAGTTCTGTGTTCAGAAATGATAAAATATGCCCAATAACGGCGTATTTTTATATATAATAAAATGTGTAAATAGAGCCCCAGCACTATCCGTTTCTTTCATATTGTTTATTGTTAATATAGCAAATCTTTGTATGTTTATTTATTGATTTCCAATAGGAGGAATTAAAAGGAATAAATAAATAAATAAATAAACTATCATGATTATTATTATTATTATTATCATTATTATTATCATTATTATTATTATTATTATTAATTATTATTACTATTCTTACAATATAACATTATTAATATCGTTATTATCACCATTATTAGTGTTATCATTATTATTTATACCCTTGTTATTATACATACAACATTGCTGAAAATAAAACACATAATTCATGTGCTATACTATAAATTAGAAATAAAGTTATATTATCTTTCGTGTACCTTCGCTTAAATAACCAGTACAGATCACTATTAATTTGATTTAATATTACAATCTTGCGGCAATTTAGTGTCCAACTTCTGTATCCACGATTCCTCCACCAACAGTCTATATTGCTAACCTTGACCGTGTAATCTTTGCAGAACTGCGACACCAACGTCTGCTTCTGTGTGTCCCGCAACATGACGATTGATCGAAAGAAAAGCGTTCATATGGAAGGGGGTGCAAAGCACGTGCAGACATATACACACATCAACATATCACAACAATTAATATATACAATGTTACAAAAGAACCACAACAACAAACATGACATGAAATGATACTGATAGTATTTGCTGAACTCGGTACAAAGTACTTGTAAGTATTCCATACGTTATGTAGAAATAGTACGACATGTTTGTAAAACATATCATAATTGTTAAGCAGTACGCTTTCCAAGTTTGGATTCAAACCGAAAAGAGCTTCAACATACTCCTATTACCATTCAAAGAAGCTAACATATTGAAAGTACTATTTTCAAATTTGGCAAATGTTATTTGTTGAAAGGAATCCACGAGGGATCTAACATAAACACAGTTAATCAGAATATGCTCAGTCAAACTTGTTTCATTGTCGCTATGTTCACACCGTGAGCAATGGGAGAAGTCAGTGCATAACGTGTATGCAATTATTTGGGCGATATAAAAA
The DNA here is from genome assembly GCA_031761405.1 of Serripes groenlandicus. Classification (NCBI taxonomy): domain Eukaryota; kingdom Metazoa; phylum Mollusca; class Bivalvia; order Cardiida; family Cardiidae; genus Serripes; species Serripes groenlandicus. The sequence goes on from JASEVX010000107.1 coordinate 289,338, forward strand.
CAAGCACGTAACATATTCGGATTAAGTTTAGCGTAGTCCCACACTGGATTTGCAGAGAACGGAGGCTGTAGTTTTCTGTATAAGACAGACTAACGTAAAGACTTTCTAACATTCCATTCTTCTATAAATAGTACTTTTGTACCAATACAATGTTTCCAAGAATATCTACTAGGAAAATCTACATATGCTAAATAGTCTTCCAAGCTATTGTAAGTATTATATGTATGCAGCAGAGAAACAACATCTGAATTAAACCCGAAATGGGAGACCCATTCTTAAACAAACTAAGACGTAATACAAACAAACGTTTGGCTGTACAGTCCCTTTCTACTCGACACAGTTGACCGAAGAAGACGTTTTTCTCTTCTCTATTTCAGCTGCTAGAGGAAGAGAACAAAGTAAACCAAGTACAATATCTGTCCTTGATCTACTTCTTTAACCTTGCATTTGTTGCAAACAAAATTCACAACCAAACAGTGCTTTAGGAATAACAATAGATATATAGATACTATAGCTAGTTAAGGGATTAAGCCCATTTACGTGTAGTCCTTCCTTAATAAGCCCGAAAAGCTGCAAGAGACGGGGCACACAAATGGAGCTCTTCAATTTAAAATCCTAATTGACTGTTGACCCATTACTCAAGCAATGAATTTATATATACAAGATACACAAATGGTGACATGACTCCACCCTATATGGTACCTTGTAAAACAGGGAATCAGTCTGAGTAAAAGCCACTACGAACAACACTGATTATATATTAGAATGCATAGAAATTATGGTCTTTAACAATTTAAGCGAAATACCAAATTCATATAAATTGTAACTTGATAAATAGACCGTCATGCCAGACAAACAAGTCATAGGACCACCCATATTGGGACTGAAACCCACCCTGGAGTGTATGTAACGGTTTATTAATAGACTTGTAAAAACAATTTCTCGTATAATATCAAAATAGACGAGGAAAGTGTTAAAGCACGATAACTGTTATAGTCATTCTTTGGCTTGCCGCCTCCTTTGTAAAGGGTTATTATTGTACCACGCTTAAGTATAACTATAACAACACATTAAATCAAATAGAAACGTTATATAGGGTTTCAAAATAAGGCCTCCGTGAATGAGGTGCTCATTTGAGACACGGTGAATACCACACATTTTACCGGTTTTTGGACGGTACCCCTAAGGGTACTGTCTATAGTCATGTGCATTTTGAGAAATCGTACAACAATTGGCTCCCCGACTATAAACAGAACGACAGTGTAAAGCTGGGAGCCGAAAAAGAGGGATTTTTTTAACCGTCAACAAAAAAGTAGTCTCAATAAAACTGCATTTTCGAAAACCTTGGTGAATCAAGATATCTGAATATTGAAAAAAGACTGTAAAAAGGAAGCATTAGTGGTTGAAAGTTGAAGTAGAACGTTTACAATATTGAGTTGAAGATTGAATAAATATATTCATAATTAGTGTATGAATATATACCAATTTCACGTGACATTTTGCGGTATAGCGAAAACAACATGTATGTTACGAAAATAACTTTATATATGACTTTAAAGTCCATATAACCATAATTTTTCAAATTTATTAACATAATAGCACATTCAAGAACATATTACAATACATTTTAACAGTTTGTAATAGTGTTTTTGTACTTATTATCGTGAAATAGAACAATTACAGAGAGGCCTAGGCTAAAACGCATATAAATAAATAGAATCGGCTCACGAAAACAACTTGGCTGTCACGAAAACAACTTTATACATGACTATTAAACCAATATAACCATATTTTTTTCATATTTATTAACCTAATAGCACTTTTACGATCATATTACAATACATTTTAACAGTTTGTAAAAGTTGTTTGTACTTATTATCGTGAAATAGAAAAAATACTGAGTGGCATAGGCTAAAACGCACATAAATAAATAGAACCGGCTCACGAAAACAACTTGGCTGCTACGAAAACAACTTTTTATATGACTATAAAACCCATATAACCCTAATTTTTCATAATTATTAACTTTTAAAATAGTACATGCACGAACATATAACAATACATTTTAACAGTTTGTAATAGTGTTTTTGTATCTATCATCGCAAGATAGAAAATTTACAGAGTGGCATAGGCTAAAGCATATAAATAAATAGAATCGGCTCACGAAAACAACTGGCTGTCACGAAAACAACTTTTTATAGTTGTATAACGGCCATACAACCATATTTGTTCATAATTTTTAATTTAATAGCACATGCACGAACATATTACAATACATTTTAACAGTTTGTAATAGTGTTTTTGAACTTATTATCGCGAAATAGAAATGACTTGGTCTACGAAAACAACTTCTCTAACGAAAATGACTTTTCCCACGAAAACAACTTGTCCTACGAAAACAACTCTCTAACGAAAATGACTTGGTTACGTTTGTATAAGAAATCATCTTCTCTAACGAAAACGACTTTTCCCACAAAAATGACTTGTCCTACGAAAATGACTTGTCTTACGAAAACAACTTCTGTAATCAAAATGACTTGTCCTACGAAAACTTTTTGTTTACATTTGTCTTAACGTTTTCCTGAATCTATTGCAGAATAATTTAGTAAATACTTTTTTTTCGAATACATATTAAACTATTCGTTCTAGTTTTTCCGTCATATTACGTTTCACCAGCATAATGTACGCATTTATATGTGTTTTAGCCTATGCCGATCCCGAAATACATTTTTTTCGATAATAAGTACAAAATAATGTTAAAAAATGGATTTAATTTGTTATAAATCCATTTATCATGTGTTGTTTAAGTGGTATTTAATGAACAAATACTGTTACATGGGTTTTAAAGTCATATAAAAAGTTGTTTTCGTGACCGATAAGTTGTTTTCGCTATCTAGCTATACCCGACATTTTGATATTTCTTGTTGATCAGGAAGTGGTTTCGTGGATGTTTGGTAGTATTAACAATAATGCCTAACACCCCTAACTCTAAACGCTTCGCTGAAAAACTATCTCCCAACTAATTATCTAGCCAATCGATTCATTTTACTGAAAGAAGATGGTAAGGAACGACAACTCTGCGAAGGAGAACTTGCAACTTCCGTTCAAAATGAAAGTAGAAATCTGACAAGCTGCGCTGACAATAGATTGTTATTGTTTTTGTGGAGGAAAGACACATGAAGTTTTATATTGAGGAAGACTGACAGGAAAGAAATGTATGCACGCCTAAAATGTTCATTTAGTCATCAATACGTAAAACGTTCGAGGTAGGTCTGTCAATTAAACTGTAATTTGGAGTGGAACACTTTTTTATTTTTATTTTCGCCCTGTGCTGTATCGTAACCGGATATGAACATAAGCTCACATGTATTCCATGTACACGTATGTCTGAAAATAGCCCAATTCCTGTAGACATTCGCTTGTCCGTTTTATCATCTGACATCTGTTAATTATTTAAAAAGGGTGGCATATGAAGGAAAATAAAAAATAAAAAATGAAGGACTTCGGAGACTTCGTACATATATTCATGTGCGTGAAGTTAGCCGGAGTAGCCGGAACAGCCGGAATAGCCGGAACTCCGGCTACTCCGGCTGTATCAACCAGCCGGAACAGCCGGAGTTCCGGCTACTCCGGCTGCATTAACCAGCCGGAATAGCCGGAGTTCCGGCTACTCCGGCTGTATAAACCGGCCGGATGAGCTGTATTTCCTATTACTTCGACTGTACTTACCAGTCGAATATCATCATTCCGGCTACTCCGGCTGTATTAACCAGCCGGAACTCAGGCTTCTCCGGCTGTATTAACCAGCCGGAACTCAGGCTTCTCCGGCTGTATAAACCAGGCGGAACAGCTGGAACTCCGTCTACACTGACTGAATTTACCAGACGAAACAGTCGAACTCCAGCTACGTCGGCTGTATTAACCAGTCGGAACAGCTGGCTGTATTTACCATACGGAACAGCCGGAACTCCGACAACTTCGACTGTATATACCAGCCGGAACTCCGTCTATACCGGAACAGTCGGACCTCCACATGTGGAAGAATTATTTCACCGGCAATTGCTATCAGGTATAATTTACCATATGGAAATAAAGAGTAGGTCAAATGGTCTTTGTTTTGGTTAAATAAACGTTGTCAATATCGAATACAGGACAACAGATCACATGGACAAAAGCTCCCATGCTATTTTTGACAGAAGGTCCCATATCATTTTAATAGGGTGGACAAAAGATCCCATGTTATTTTAACAGGGTGGACAAAAGTTCCCACACCATTTTGACAGGATGGACAAAAGATCCCATATTGATGAGCCATCCTGGTTTTTGTCTTAAGGTGACAGACAGTAAAGGTGTTGAGTATATTTTCTTCTTATTAAATGATTTCATAGAAAAATAAACCAGAAAAAAACGAAAAGATTAATAAAGTCAAATTTACTCCCTGTTAATAAAAAAAAATTATGAGTAAATATATAGCAAACAAAATATAGCATATGGTAACTACTAGTGTTGAAAATTTAGCACATCATGATAATAAAACAATGAAAAGTGGATACACCTGTATTTACAAACAAAACAGCTTTCAAAGTAGTTCATGCAGACAGGGTCTTTCAAATACTATTTGAAAGACCCTGATGCAGACATATTCAATCAACACACAGTCTGGTCATTGTCATTAGTACAGCTATTTATAAAGTTCACACCAATAATATGCTCAATGTTTTATTTTTCACAGTTTATGTAAAGAGTTCAATTAACAACACAATTTAGATTTTGATTGCCTTTAATTTAAAACAGCAGGTGATAACTTTGACCCTCTACATTAATTGGCTGTTTACCTTGAAATTCACATCCATAATATGCTCAATGGATAGGAATTATATATTCATATAGTTTATTCATTTCAATCTCTTTATTACTGGCTGATATATATTATAAGTGGGATCTTTTGTCCACCCTGTTAAAATAACATGGGATATTTTGTCCACACTGTAAAAATGATGTGGGAGCTTTTGTCCACCCTGCCAAAAATAGCATGGGATCTTTTGTCCGGCTCCCGCCAATATCATATAGACAAAGAACAAAATAAAAGTACCCATTCACATATAATCGATGTATATCAAATATTATTATATATATTTCTTAGTTGCAAACGGTCTCGGATTTACCCGAAGTTTTATGACCCTTATAAAGTCAATTTGTATCACCAGGGGATCTGAAGCGAGTCGCGTATCCTTATTACATAATCATTAATACTATATACATGATCTATACTATAATCTTCAATGTGAAATGATGTATCTTTAACAACTGCGAATAGAAGGGGGTATTATACATTTAGTAACAGAACGTAAATTGGTAATTTACTGCTCTAAAACATTTCTGTCGTAAATGATACAATGCGGTTTTTTTCTGTTCTGGTCCTCTGGTGTATGTGGGAAAAGGTTACGATAACATCCACCTTACTATGTTGTGAATTAAAAACTAAAATTCAATCAACTCTGTTGACCTAAATTTACAAATATCAGACTTTACCCATAAATACGCATTTGGACGCATCAATAGTTCACGGGTTTTAGAAACAGTGTATAAATTGGAGACATTGATCATTAATAATTAGAAAATGAATGAATGTTTTCTATTCTTTTCAATTGTTATTTAATTAAGTTCAACATCCATGATTTTCCATGATCGTGCATACTTATATGTGTATCGTTCGTCTATTTGTTAGTTTTCATCATAGATATGCTTATGTATATAACATGGAACGTGTTTCAATAAATACTATTAATTTACAGATGTTTTGGTTTTATCCATATTAAGCTATAAACCAGTGTATTTGGCTAATTGCCCGCCACGACTATCCCCGAGGCGTTAATTGTTTTATTACCCCGGTCACAGCGTGTGATCAATGTGTATTGGTAAATAACGGAACCTAACGGAAATTAACGAATGAATTGTTTCAGAGCGCAGCTAGGCTTATCGATATTTGATATTTATCTGATGATCAAAATTCTTCAGTATGGCTGTATTAACCAGCCGGAACAGGCGGAACTCCCTATACACCAACCGTATTAACCAGCCGGAACAGCTGGAACTTCGTCTTCACCGACTACATTAACAAACCGGAACAGTCGGACCTCAAGCTACGTCGGCTGTATTAACCAGCCGGAACAGAGGGAATTCCAGTTACACAAGCTATATTAATCAGCCGAAACAAGCGGAACTCCGGCAACTCCGACTGTATTAACCATGCATGCTTCAATCCACCGTCCAATCCATCTATCTCGAACAATAGGCACGCGAAAACGAGGGTGAAACCACTCTGTCGGCCCAACTCTGGCTGTGTTTTGCAGCCGGCTGCAATACATCCGGATGGAATCCGGCTAGCGTTTCTGGGAGCAAGAGTGTGTCTCTTTCACCTGACATATATGTCAGGATGCCAGTTAAACTCTCTAATATCCAGCAATTTCCAGCCGGAGTTAGCCGGAGTTGGGCTGCCAAAACGCCAACTTCATGTGATCATTGCAGCCAGCTGCGATAAATCCGTGCGGAATCCAGCTAGTGCAACTCGGAGCCAGAGTGAGGCACTTTCACGTGACACATGTCACGATGCCAGTTAAGCTCTCTAACTCGAACAGGACGGGTGCAAAGTCGTGAATATGTCGGGAAATCCCAACTCCGGCTGTGCATGGCAGCCGGCTGACGGAATTTGGCGAAACCGGATGTAATGCAACAGGAAGTCAGTTTGCGGCGCTTTCACCTAGCATGCTTCAATTCGCCGTCCAAGCCATCTATCTCGAGCAATAGGCATGCCAAAACGAGGGTGGTCGGCCCAACTCCGGCTGGGTTTTACAGCCGGCTGCGATAAATCCGGTTGGAATCCGCCTAGCGTGTCTGGGAGCCAGAGTGTGTCACTTTCACCTGGCATATGCCAGGATGCCAGTTAAAATCTCTAATATCGAGCAATATACAACCGGAGTTGGGCTGTAGACTTGGCCAAACTGCCAACTTCATCTGAACATGGCAGCCAGCTGCGATAAATCCGGGTGGAATCCGGCTAGTGCGACTCGGAGCCAGACTGAGGTGCTTTCACCTGGCATGCTTCAATCCACCGTCCAATCCATCTATCTCGAACAATAGGCACGCCAAAACGGGGGTGAGACCACTCTGTCGGCCCAACCCCGGCTGGGTTTTGCAGCCGGCTGCGATACATCCGTGTGAAATCCGGCTAGCGTGTCTGGGAGCCAGAGTGTGTCACTTTCATTTGTCATATATGTCAGGATGCCAGTTAAACTCTATAATTTCCAGCCGGAGTTGGCCGGAGTTGGCCGGAGTTGGGCTGCCAGAACGCCAACTTCATGTGAACATTGCAGCCAGCTGCGATAAATCCGTGCGGAATCCGGCTAGTGCAACTCGGAGCCAGAGTGAGGCACGTTCACATGACACACGTCACGATGCCAGTTAAGCTTTTTAATTCGAACAGGACGGGTGCAAATTCGGGAATATGTCGGGAAATCCCAACTCCGGCTGGGTTTTGCAGCCGGCTGCGATACATCCGGGTGGAATCCGGCTAGCGTTTCTGGGAGCCAGAGTGTGTCACTTTCACCTGACATATATGTCAGGATGCCAGTTAGACTCGAATATCCAGCAATTTCCAGCCGGAGTTAGCCGGAGTTGGGCTGCCAAAACGCCAACTTCATGTGAACATTGCAGCCAGCTGCGACAAATCCGGGCGGAATCCGGCTAGTGCAACTCGGAGCCAGAGTGAGGCACTTTCACGTGACACATGTCACGATGCCAGTTAAGCTCTCTAATTCGAACAGGACGGGTGCAAATTCGGGAATATGTCGGGAAATCCCAAATCCGGCTGTGCATGGCAGCCGGCTGACGGAATTTGGTGAAACCGGATGTCATGCAACAGGAAGTCTGTTTGCGGCGCTTTCACCTGGCATGCTTCAATCCGCCGTCCAAGCCATCTATCTCGAGCAATAGGCACGCCAAAACGAGGGTGGGAGCCACTCTGTCGGCCCAACTCCGGCGGGGTTTTACAGCCGGCTGCGATAAATCCGGTTGGAATCCGCCTAGCGTGTCTGGGAGCCAGAGTGTGTCACTTTCACCTGGCATATGCCAGGATGCCAGTTAAAATCTCTAATATCGAGCAATATACAACCGGAGTTGGGCTGTAGACTTGGCCAAACTGCCAACTTCATCTGAACATGGCAGCCAGCTGCGATAAATCCGGGTAGAATCCGGCTAGTGCCACTCGGAGCCAGACTGAGGTGCTTTCACCTGGCATGCTTCAATCCACCGTCCAATCCATCTATCTCGAACAATAGGCACGCCAAAACGGGGGTGAGACCACTCTGTCGGCCCAACTCCGGCTGGGTTTTGCAGCCGGCTGCGATACATCCGGGTGGAATCCGGCTAGTGTGTCTGGGAGCCAGAGTGTGTCACTTTCATTTGTCATATATGTCAGGATGCCAGTTAAACTCTATAATTTCCAGCCGGATTTGGCCGGAGTTGGCCGGAGTTGGGCTGCCAGAACGCCAAATTCATGTGTACATTGCAGCCAGCTGCGATAAATCCGTGCGGAATCCGGCTAGTGCAACTCGGAGCCAGAGTGAGGCACGTTCACCTGACACACGTCACGATGCCAGTTAAGCTTTTTAATTCGAACAGGACGGGTGCAAATTCGGGAATATGTCGGGAAATCCCAACTCCGGCTGGGTTTTGCAGCCGGCTGCGATACATCCGGGTGGAATCCGGCTAGCGTTTCTGGGAGCCAGAGTGTGTCACTTTCACCTGACATATATGTCAGGATGCCAGTTAGACTCTCGAATATCCAGCAATTTCCAACCGGAGTTAGCCGGAGTTGGGCTGCCAAAACGCCAAATTCATGTGAACATTGCAGCCAGCTGCGACAAATCCGTGCGGAATCCAGCTAGTGCAACTCGGAGCCAGAGTGAGGCACTTTCACGTGACACATGTCACGATGCCAGTTAAGCTCTCTAACTCGAACAGGACGGGTGCAAAGTCGTGAATATGTCGGGAAATCCCAACTCCGGCTGTGCATGGCAGCCGGCTGACGGAATTTGGCGAAACCGGATGTAATGCAACAGGAAGTCAGTTTGCGGCGCTTTCACCTGGCATGCTTCAATTCGCCGTCCAAGCCATCTATCTCGAGCAATAGGCATGCCAAAACGAGGGTGGGAGCCACTCTGTCGGCCCAACTCCGGCTGGGTTTTACAGCCGGCTGCGATAAATCCGGTTGGAATCCGCCTAGCGTGTCTGGGAGCCAGAGTGTGTCACTTTCACCTGGCATATGCCAGGATGCCAGTTAAAATCTCTAATATCGAGCAATATACAACCCGAGTTGGGCTGTAGACTTGGCCAAACTGCCAACTTCATCTGAACATGGCAGCCAGCTGCGATAAATCTGGGTGGAATCCGGCTAGTGCGACTCGGAGCCAGACTGAAGTGCTTTTACCTGGCATGCTTCAATCCACCGTCCAATCCATCTATCTCGAACAATAGGCACGCCAAAACGGGGGTGAGACCACTCTGTCGGCCCAACCCCGGCTGGGTTTTGCAGCCGGCTGCGATACATCCGTGTGGAATCCGGCTAGCGTGTCTGGGAGCCAGAGTGTGTCACTTTCATTTGTCATATATGTCAGGATGCCAGTTAAACTCTCTAATTTCCAGCCGGAGTTGGCCGGAGTTGGCCGGAGTTGGGCTGCCAGAACGCCAACTTCATGTGAACATTGCAGCCAGCTGCGATAAATCCGTGCGGAATCCGGCTAGTGCAACTCGGAGCCAGAGTGAGGCACGTTCACATGACACATGTCACGATGCCAGTTAAGCTTTTTAATTCGAACAGGACGGGTGCAAATTAGGGAATATGTCGGGAAATCCCAACTCCGGCTGGGTTTTGCAGCCGGCTGCAATACAACCGGGTGGAATCCGGCTAGCGTTTCTGGGAGCCAGAGTGTGTCACTTTCACCTGACATATATGTCAGGATGCCAGTTAGACTCTCGAATATTCAGCAATTTCCAGCCGGAGTTAGCCGGAGTTGGGCTGCCAAAACGCCAACTTCATGTGAACATTGCAGCCAGCTGCGACAAATCCGGGCGGAATCCGGCTAGTGCAAATCGGAGCCAGAGTGAGGCACTTTCACGTGACACATGTCACGATGCCAGTTAAGCTCTCTAATTCGAACAGGACGGGTGCAAATTCGGGAATATGTCGGGAAATCCCAACTCCGGCTGTGCATGGCAGCCGGCTGACGGAATTTGGTGAAACCGGATGTCATGCAACAGGAAGTCTGTTTGCGGCGCTTTCACCTGGCATGCTTCAATCCACCATCCAATCCATTTATCTCGAACAATAGGCATGCCAAAATGGGGGTGAGACCACTCTGTCGGCCCAACTCCGGCTGTGTTTTGCAGCCGGCTGCGATACATCCGGGTGGAATCCGGCTAGCGTGTTTGGGAGCCAGAGTGTGTCACTTTCATTTGACATATATGTCAGGATGCCAGTTAAACTCTCTAATTTCCAGCCGGAGTTGGCCGGAGTTGGCCGGAGTTGGGCTGCCAGAACGCCAACTTCATGTGAACATTGCAGCCAGTTGCGATAAATCCGGGCGGAATCCGGCTAGTGCAACTCGGAGCCAGAGTGAGGCACTTTCACCTGACACATGTCACGATGCCAGTTAAGCTTTTTAATTCAAACAGGACGGGTGCAAAGTCGGGAATATGTCGGGAAATCCCAACTCCGGCTGGGTTTTGCAGCCGGCTGCGATACATCCGGGTGGAATCCGGCTAGCGTTTCTGGGAGCCAGAGTGTGTCACTTTCACCTGACGTATATGTCAGGATGCCAGTTAGACTCTCGAATATCCAGCAATTTCCAGCCGGAGTTAGCCGGATTTGGGCTGCCAAAACGCCAACTTCATGTGAAGATTGCAGCCAGCTGCGATAAATCCGGGCGGAATCCGGCTAGTGCAACTCGGAGCCAGAGTGAGGCACTTTCATCTGACACATGTCACGATGCCAGTTAAGCTCTCTAATTCGAACAGGACGGGTGCAAAGTTTGGAATATGTCGGGAAATGCCAAATCCGGCTGTGCATGGCAGCCGGCTGACGGAATTTGGCGAAACTGGATGTCATGCAACAGGAAGTCAGTTTGCGGCGCTTTCACCTGGCATGCTTCAATCTGCCGTCCAAGCCATCTATCTCGAGCAATAGGCACGCCAAAACGAGGGTGGGAGCCACTCTGTCGGCCCAACTCCGGCTGGGTTTTACAGCCGGCTGCGATAAATCCGGGTGGAATCCGCCTAGTGTGTCTGGGAGCCAGAGTGTGTCACTTTCACCTGGCATATGCCAGGATGCCAGTTAAACTCTCTAATATCGAGCAATATACAGCCGGAGTTGGGCTGTAGACTTGACCAAACTGCCAACTTCATCTGAACATGGCAGCCAGCTGCGATAATTCCGGGTGGAATCCGGCTAGTGCGACTCGGAGCCAGACTAAGGTGATTTCACCTGGCATGCTTCAATCCACCGTCCAATCCATCTATCTCGAACAATGGGCACGCCAAAACGGGGGTGAGACCACTCTGTCAGCCCAACTCCGGCTGGGTTTTGCAGCCGGCTGCGATACATCCGGGTGGAATCCGGCTAGCGTGTCTTGGAGCCAGAGTGTGTCACTTTCATTTGACATATATGTCAGGATGCCAGTTAAACTCTCTAATTTCCAGCCGGAGTTGGCCGGAGTTGGCCGGAGTTGGGCTGCCAGAACGCCAACTTCATGTGAACATTGCAGCCAGCTGCGATAAATCCGGGCGGAATCCGGCTAGTGCAACTCGGAGCCAGAGTGAGGCACTTTTACCTGACACATGTCACGATGCCAGTTAAGCTTTTTAATTCGAACAGGACGGGTGCAAAGTCGGGAATATGTCGGGAAATCCCAACTCCGGCTGGGTTTTGCAGCCGGCTGCGATACATCCGGGTGGAATCCGACTAGCGTTTCTGGGAGCCAGAGTGTGTCACTTTCATTTGACATATATGTCAGGATGCCAGTTAAATTCTATAATTTCCAGCCGGAGTTGGGCGGAGTTGGCCGGAGTTGGGCTGCCAGAACGCCAACTTCATGTGAACATTGCAGCCAGCTGCGATAAATCCGGGCGGATTCCGGCTAGTGCAACTCGGAGCCAGAGTAAGGCACTTTCACCTGACACATGTCACGGTGCCAGTTAAGATTTTTAATTCGAACAGGACGGTTGCAAATTCGGGAATATGTCGGGAAATCCTAACTCCAACTGGGTTTTGCAGCCGGCTGCGATACATCCGGCAGGAATCCGGCTAGCGTTTCTTGCAGCCAGAGTGTGTCACTTTCACCTGACATATATGTCAGGATGCCAGTTAGACTCTCGAATATCCAGCAATTTCCAACCGGAGTTAGCCGGAGTTGGGCTGCCAAAACGCCAACTTCATGTGAACATTGCAGCCAGCTGCGATAAATCCGGGCGGAATCCGGCTACTGCAACTCGGAGCCAGAGTGAGGCACTTTCACGTGACACATGTCACGATACCAGTTAAGCTCTCTAACTCGAACAGGACGGGTGCAAAGTCGTGAATATGTCGGGAAATCCCAACTCCGGCTGTGCATGGCAGCCGGCTGACGGAATTTGGCGAAACCGGATTTCATGCAACAGGAAGTCAGTTTGCGGCGCTTTCACCTGACATGCTTCAATCCGCCGTCCAAGCCATCTATCTCGAGCAATAGGCACGCCAAAACGAGGGTGGGAATCACTCTGTCGGCCCAACTCCGGCTGGGTTTATACAGCCGGCTGCGATAAATCTGGGTAGAATCCGCCTAGCGTGTCTGGGAGCCAGAGTGTGTCACTTTCACCTGGCATATGCCAGGATGCCAGTTAAACTCTCTAATATCGAGCAATAAACAGCCTTAGTTGTGCTGTAGACTTGGCCAAACTGCCAACTTCATCTGAACATGGTAGCCAGCTGCGATAAATCCGGGTGGAATCCGCCTGGTGCGACTCGGAGCCAGAGTGAGGCGCTTTCACCTGGCATGCTTCAATCCACCGTCCAATCCATCTATCTCGAACAATAGGCACGCCAAAACGGGGGTGAGACCACTCTGTCGGCCCAACTCCGGCTGGGTTTTGCAGCCGTCTGCGATAAATCCGGGTGGAATCCGGCTAGCGTGTCTGGAAGCCAGAGTGTGTCACTTTCACCTGACATATATGTCAGGATGCCAGTTAAACTTCGAACAGTACGGGTGCAAAGTCGGGAATATGTCGGGAAATCCCAACTCCGGCTGTGCATGGCTGCCGGCTGACGGACCTTGGCGAAACCGGATGTCATGCAACAGGAAGTCAGTTTGAGGCGCTTTCACCTGGCATACATCAATCTACCGTCCAATCGATCTATCTCGAGCAATAGGCACGCCAAAACGAGGGTGGGAGCCACTCTGTCGTCCCAACTCCGGCTGGGTTTTGCAGCCGGCTGCGATAAATCCGGCTAGCGTGTCTGGGAGCCAGAGTGTGTCACTTTCACCTGATATATGCCAGGATGCCAGTTAAACTCTGTTGAAAGCACGCCCATATCACTTCCTCAAACTCAACCTGCAGGAAAGTGTCGGTTAATGCTTCCTCGAGCATAGATTTTTTATTCCCAATCGTCAATCAACCGCCTCCGTGAAGTTTCATCAATTGCCTGTTAATTTGACAAGGGTATGCCATAGGGGAGTTGAATATGTGTGATCAACTGATGGGTGTACATTGTCGCATGCAACAGGTTTATTGATCAAACACATTGATTAAACAAACTATTCAACAAGAATTCAACCGCGTCGGTCGGGTGCAGTGGTAGAGCGGGTTTGTTCCCGGAACGCCTACTCGATTTAATCTCTACCTGGTCAAAATTGAGGATTAGGGGGCCTTTTAAAGGAAGTTATAAGTGATAGATTTATGTGGACTTAATTGATAAGATAATTGAACATGGTCAGATTTTTTCTTTTATAAACAAAAAATATTATTTTGTATGTATTACGCTTCAATCTGAATTTAAACACTTCAAAACTTTAACAGTTGAAAAAAACTGGTATTTGGATGAAATGTGATTGAAACGTATCGTTGAAAATGGGCCAATGCATGTTAAAAGCGAAGGCTACTTTCCCCACAACAATTTCAAGTGGTACACTTTCTAAAAAGGCAACAGGTTAGGGTGCTTATTCTGTTGGCATGAGTTTGATTCTCGTCTGCACTTGTGATCGGTTTAAAATTATTTAAACTACATAAATAACTACACAAAATAATACAATTTAAACTAGTGTTATTTGTTATCATATTAATCAACATAATATAGAAAATGAGTATTTGTAAAAATTCTTGTGTATGCATAGCACAGATAAAACATATACATATATACAATAGCACATTATATACATTACTAGATAGATGCTATTTTCACACAGTTTAGCTCCCAACTGGATGAGTTGGGATGCTGAGTCCACACCAGTCATTACATCAATCACTCCAGTTTGGTATCTCTCTTTGAGAACTATCAGGTGACGATCAATGTTCAGGTACCGTTGGGTTTGTGGTCTTGTATTTCCACCTGCAGCTCTCTGAATTATGTTGATATCGTTGCAGTTCTGAACGTCTTTAAATATCTGTATGGCCGTGAATATATTAGGGTGGGCATGTTGGGTTTTTAGTTTACTGTGACATCCTTCAACATTAATAGCTATCAAACTGTAAGAACATAAAGCTTTAATTCAAAGGGCAAATATTTTGTGTGTTTGAATGATAATTTGTTTGTGCTACATGTTAAAACCAAATTATATACAAATTAATAATGGATTAAATTTAAGTTAATTATTAATTAATTAATAGCTATCAAACTGTAAGAACGTAAAACATGATAATTATATTTACAAAATTTAATATTTAAATATTTAATACTTTTATCAAAAGTTTATAAAAAAGAGTTCCAAAGTCATCTACAAAATAAATCAATAATTTACCCGTTACAAGGCCCCCTAATTCCGCGATACACTTAAGTCGAGTAGGCGTTCCGGGAACACACCGTAGAGCGTCCGCCTCCGAATCCCCGGTCTTGTCATACCAAAGCCTTTGAAAATGGTCGTAACGGCTGCCCTCCTTGGCGCTCAAGGTTGCGGGGTTACTATTGCGACTGACTGGCTTGTGTCAGGATAAATGGACCAGTAGAACTGGTAATTTAGACCCGGAAACTCCGTGATGGCATGTTAGTTGAAAGCGGCGTAAAACACCGAACAATCATTCAGCCAAAAACAAGACCTTGATAATGAACATGTCTGATCGTCAAATATTTTTTGAGGAAAAATATTGCTTCATTTCATGTTTATATTAAATAGTTTTGTACATCTACGAATTTGTAATAAATTTTTTATTTGTATTCATGTCTCCTTTTTTCTCCATACCCTTTGCACAACGTAGGGTTGAAGCCCAAGATTCACGTCAAGGCGAGTCTCTCTTGCGTATTTAAAAAATGATCATTAACTTTCACGTTTTTAAGCCGTGCCAGAGGTAACCAGTCTTTAAACATGCTTGTCTTGTTATAACGATTATTTGTTGAAATGTCTAGGAATCAATTTACGGGCTGTTACAACGCGCCAGAGGTTACCAGACTGTTGCAAAAAATGAAACAGAAAAGTGTTTTAGTCGTCCTGGTTCTACATTACGATCGAGCTGTTAGACCGCGCCAGAGGTTACCAGCATACATGTGATAGTTTGTGGTGACCTCCGACGAAATTACCACCCCAACAATGAATTTGGGAACGTCTGTGGTGCATTATGGCTTATCTTGGGTTTATATGTGACGTAATTAACGTCGGGAAAATGAACTCTTTTTAGGATAGATCAACGGGTTTCCATTTTATTTCCTTTTGTAATCATACCAACATAAATGAATGAAATGAAAAAATGTACACAGTAATACAAAATCATGTATTTTATTTTACGAACATAAACATAGAGTATATAACTGTCCTGTGCACTAATTAAACACTTTACGCACGTTTTCCTTTCATCAATTAAAAACGTCATTCCTAACACCAGGAACACTATATTACTGTCAGACATGTTTGTCAATGACTGGTATTCAATTGTTGAAAATTCATTTCGAATTTGAAAACTATTTGATACATACACCAACAAAAATGTTAAAATATTTAATACGGTTTAGAACACGTAACCACAGACTTCCTGTTGAAACCGGTTGTTGGAATGGCAATGATTTAAATATGCGTAAATGTCAATTGTGCGATTCAGCTGTAGGTGATGAATATCATTACTTATTAGAATGTCAATATGTTTGCTCAAATAGAAAACGTTTACTTAACGGCAAATACTATAACAGACACAATATCCATAGTTTTAATGAATTAATGAATATCAAAACAACCAATACGATAGAATACAGAAAATATGTCTATTTATAAAAGAAATTCTTGTAAAATTTAACTGACGTTTGAGTAATATTTACAGAGAATTCTCATTGTAAACGTAACTAAATTTGAAAATCATTTTTGTTTAATACAGTATCATATATCATAAGTCATTTTTATGAATTTTGATTCTTCATTATGTGTAGGGTACTCTCCCTCTGATACAAATTTTTAGAATATATCACTGCCAAAGTTCTGCAATATTTATTATTTAAATAATATGTTATAAGCCTCAAATGTATATTGTTTGTATTTTGTTATTGCTCATATTGTCATGTAACCATTGAGTTAATAAACTGTTTTGAACCGATGGTTATTAAGTTCGAGCACGGTATGTTACATATATATATGAAAGCTCTTTAGGGTAATTATAACTACAATTTATATTTACTTCAATATCTTGTGAAGGTGTTGATCGTTTTTTCTGTTTCACACTTGTTTGAGCCGTCAAATAGTTACAATTGTCTCCATCTATATATGTATATAGAATGTGATATATACTTGTTCAATATTCATTTGTATATACGTGTACTTGTTCAATTTGAAATACGTCCTGTTGATCGTAAATAGCATATGGAAAGGAGGATTTTGTTACCAGGGATTTGGATTTGAATATTGATGAAATATGCTGTGAATACATGAATGCATCCTTTTCAAGCATAAGAGGATACATGATATCTAAACATGGAATTTTATTTTAAGATTTATTTTTAACTACTTATGAGCCAATATCTACGTCCAATTCAACTGTGACATATAAATAATAATAAACTTCTTTTGATAAAACAAAAATAGAAAAAAGAAATTGCTTGACAGTCAAGATTCATGAGCATTTTTTTTTTTATGAAGAAAAAAAGGCCTTTTATTTTAATCATAATTACATTTACAATCTTATAAATAGATATATTTGCAAAATTTATTACCAATGATGATTTCGAATTTGTCTGCTGCAGAATTTAAGAATGTTGAGAAGGGTTATATAAGAAGACTTTAATTGCCAATTAGCTTAAGTCCCTACATGTATGCACAATAAAGGGGTTATAAAACCAGTTAATTAGTGTGTAACCAACACACATGTGACAAGGCCGGAAATGATTGCATAATGTTACATAATATAAGTCACCCTGACTTCTGGTATATTGTGATATGGTAGGCCTCTTTAGAATTGCATATATTTCATTGTTTGGGACAATTCAATCAAGAGATAATCCCATGTTTTCAATAACCAACTATTCCGTTACCAATCAAAATATTTGTTTCATTATCAGTTATTGTTTTTATTTCAAAATTTAAAACTTTAAGATACAATCACTTTTGATTATCTGCTTCTCATATTTTGACCAAGTTACCATCATCTGGCATTATATATTTACTTTTATCAGGGATCATTATACTGCTCAAAGTATGCAGTTGCTACATATACTTTGATTAATAGTAAATTCACTACTGCAGAGAGGATATATTTATTCCATAGAAGTCTATTAATTTCATTCTAACTTCCTTGAGCTGGGAACACACAGACACTTCTTTGACATAAATTGAACTTATACAAAATCATTTCAATAACTGTGTTGCCTTCTGCAACGATGTGTAGTCGTCTCATTCATTATGAATAAAGCTAAATTATGGCTTCAATGCGGGCTTTTTGGGGTTAGCTATACTCGCCCTGGCATATCCTGGCATATGCTAGGTGAAAGTGACACACTCTGGCTCCCAGACACGCTAGGCGGATTCCACCCGGTTTTATCGCAGCCGGCTGTAAAACCCAGCCGGAGTTGGGCCGACAGAGTGGCTCCCACCCTCGTTTTGGCGTGCCTATTGCTCGAGATAGATGGCTTGGACGGCGGATTGAAGCATGTCAGGTGAAAGCGTCGCAAACTGACTTCTTGTTGCATGACATCCGGTTTCGCCAAATTCCGTCAGCCGGCTGCCATGCACAGCCGGAGTTGGGATTTCCCGACATATTCACGACTTTGCACCCGTCCTGTTCGAATTAGAGAGCTTAACTGGCATCGTGACATGTGTCAGGTGAAAGTGCCTCACTCTGGCTCCGAGTTGCACTAGCCGGATTCCGCCCGGATTTATCGCAGCTGGCTGCAATGTTCACATGAAGTTGGCGTTCTGGCAGCCCAACTCCGGCCAACTCCGGCCAACTCCGGCTGGAAATTAGAGAGTTTAACTGGCATCCTGACATATATGTCAAATGAAAGTGGCACACTCTGGCTCCAGGACACGCTAGCCGGATTCCACCCGGATGTATCGCAGCCGGCTGCAAAACCCAGCCGGAGTTGGGCCGACAGAGTGGTCTCACCCCCGTTTTGGCGTGCCTATTGTTCGAGATAGATGGATTGGACGGTGGATTGAAGCATGCCAGGTGAAATCACCTCAGTCTGGCTCCGAGTCGCACTAGCCGGATTCTACCCGGATTTATCGCAGCTGGCTGCCATGTTCAGATGAAGTTGGCAGTTTGGCCAAGTCTACAGCCCAACTCCGGCTGTATATTGCTCGATATTAGAGAGTTTAACTGGCATCCTGGCATATGCCAGGTGAAATTGACACACTCTGGCTCCCAGACACGCTAGGCGGATTCCGCCCGGATTTATCGCAGCCGGCTGTAAAACCCAGCCGGAGTTGGGCCGACAGTGTGGCTCCCACCCTCGTTTTGGCGTGCCTATTGCTCGAGATAGATGGCTTGGACGGCGGATTGAAGCATGCCAGGTGAAAGCGCCGCAAACAGACTTCCTGTTGCATGACATCCGGTTTCACCAAATTCCGTCAGCCGGCTGCCATGCACAGCCGGAGTTGGGATTTCCCGACATATTCACGACTTTGCACCCGTCCTGTTCGAATGAGAGAGGTTAACTGGCATCGTGACATGTGTCACGTGAAAGTGCCTCACTCTGGCTCCGAGTTGCAGTAGCCGGATTCCGCCCGGATTTATCGCAGCTGGCTGCAATGTTCACATGAAGTTGGCGTTTTGGCAGCCCAACTCCGGCTAACTCCGGTTGGAAATTGCTGGATATTCGAGAGTCTAACTGGCATCCTGACATATATGTCAGGTGAAAGTGACACACTCTGGCTCCCAGAAACGCTAGCCGGATTCCTGCCGGATGTATCGCAGTCGGCTGCAAAACCCAGCCGGAGTTGGGATTTCCCGACATATTCCCGAATTTGCAACCGTCCTGTTCGAATTAAAAAGCTTAACTGGCATCGTGACATGTGTCACGTGAAAGTGCCTCACTCTGGCTCCGAGTTCCACTAGCCGGATTCCGCCCGGATTTGTCGCAGCTGGCTGCAATGTTCACATGAATTTGGCGTTTTGGCAGCCCAACTCCGGCTAACTCCGGTTGGAAATTGCTGGATATTCGAGAGTCTAACTGGCATCCTGACATATATGTCAGGTGAAAGTGACACACTCTGGCTCCCAGAAACGCTAGCCGGATTCCACCCGGATGTATCGCAGCCGGCTGCAAAACCCAGCCGGAGTTGGGATTTCCCGACATATTCCCGAATTTGCACCCGTCCTGTTCGAATTAAAAAGCTTAACTGGCATCGTGACGTGTGTCAGGTGAACGTGCCTCACTCTGGCTCCGAGTTGCACTAGCCGGATTCCGCACGGATTTATCGCAGCTGGCTGCAATGTACACATGAATTTGGCGTTCTGGCAGCCCAACTCCGGCCAACTCCGGCCAAATCCGGCTGGAAATTATAGAGTTTAACTGGCATCCTGACATATATGACAAATGAAAGTGACACACTCTGGCTCCCAGACACACTAGCCGGATTCCACCCGGATGTATCGCAGCCGGCTGCAAAACCCAGCCGGAGTTGGGCCGACAGAGTGGTCTCACCCCCGTTTTGGCGTGCCTATTGTTCGAGATAGATGGATTGGACGGTGGATTGAAGCATGCCAGGTGAAAGCACCTCAGTCTGGCTCCGAGTGGCACTAGCCGGATTCTACCCGGATTTATCGCAGCTGGCTGCCATGTTCAGATGAAGTTGGCAGTTTGGCCAAGTCTACAGCCCAACTCCGGTTGTATATTGCTCGATATTAGAGATTTTAACTGGCATCCTGGCATATGCCAGGTGAAAGTGACACACTCTGGCTCCCAGACACGCTAGGCGGATTCCAACCGGATTTATCGCAGCCGGCTGTAAAACCCCGCCGGAGTTGGGCCGACAGAGTGGCTCCCACCCTCGTTTTGGCGTGCCTATTGCTCGAGATAGATGGCTTGGACGGCGGATTGAAGCATGCCAGGTGAAAGCGCCGCAAACAGACTTCCTGTTGCATGACATCCGGTTTCACCAAATTCCGTCAGCCGGCTGCCATGCACAGCCGGATTTGGGATTTCCCGACATATTCCCGAATTTCACCCGTCCTGTTCGAATTAGAGAGCTTAACTGGCATCGTGACATGTGTCACGTGAAAGTGCCTCACTCTGGCTCCGAGTTGCACTAGCCGGATTCCGCCCGGATTTGTCGCAGCTGGCTGCAATGTTCACATGAAGTTGGCGTTTTGGCAGCCCAACTCCGGCTAACTCCGGCTGGAAATTGCTGGATATTCGAGTCTAACTGGCATCCTGACATATATGTCAGGTGAAAGTGACACACTCTGGCTCCCAGAAACGCTAGCCGGATTCCACCCGGATGTATCGCAGCCGGCTGCAAAACCCAGCCGGAGTTGGGATTTCCCGACATATTCCCGAATTTGCACCCGTCCTGTTCGAATTAAAAAGCTTAACTGGCATCGTGACGTGTGTCATGTGAACGTGCCTCACTCTGGCTCCGAGTTGCACTAGCCGGATTCCGCACGGATTTATCGCAGCTGGCTGCAATGTTCACATGAAGTTGGCGTTCTGGCAGCCCAACTCCGGCCAACTCCGGCCAACTCCGGCTGGAAATTATAGAGTTTAACTGGCATCCTGACATATATGACAAATGAAAGTGACACACTCTGGCTCCCAGACACGCTAGCCGGATTTCACACGGATGTATCGCAGCCGGCTGCAAAACCCAGCCGGGGTTGGGCCGACAGAGTGGTCTCACCCCCGTTTTGGCGTGCCTATTGTTCGAGATAGATGGATTGGACGGTGGATTGAAGCATGCCAGGTGAAAGCACCTCAGTCTGGCTCCGAGTCGCACTAGCCGGATTCCACCCGGATTTATCGCAGCTGGCTGCCATGTTCAGATGAAGTTGGCAGTTTGGCCAAGTCTACAGCCCAACTCCGGTTGTATATTGCTCGATATTAGAGATTTTAACTGGCATCCTGGCATATGCCAGGTGAAAGTGACACACTCTGGCTCCCAGACACGCTAGGCGGATTCCAACCGGATTTATCGCAGCCGGCTG
The DNA here is from genome assembly GCA_031761405.1 of Serripes groenlandicus. NCBI lineage: Eukaryota > Metazoa > Mollusca > Bivalvia > Cardiida > Cardiidae > Serripes > Serripes groenlandicus. The sequence continues at coordinate 311,196 of JASEVX010000107.1, forward strand.
TAAAACCCAGCCGGAGTTGGGCCGACCACCCTCGTTTTGGCATGCCTATTGCTCGAGATAGATGGCTTGGACGGCGAATTGAAGCATGCTAGGTGAAAGCGCCGCAAACTGACTTCCTGTTGCATTACATCCGGTTTCGCCAAATTCCGTCAGCCGGCTGCCATGCACAGCCGGAGTTGGGATTTCCCGACATATTCACGACTTTGCACCCGTCCTGTTCGAGTTAGAGAGCTTAACTGGCATCGTGACATGTGTCACGTGAAAGTGCCTCACTCTGGCTCCGAGTTGCACTAGCTGGATTCCGCACGGATTTATCGCAGCTGGCTGCAATGATCACATGAAGTTGGCGTTTTGGCAGCCCAACTCCGGCTAACTCCGGCTGGAAATTGCTGGATATTAGAGAGTTTAACTGGCATCCTGACATATATGTCAGGTGAAAGAGACACACTCTTGCTCCCAGAAACGCTAGCCGGATTCCATCCGGATGTATTGCAGCCGGCTGCAAAACACAGCCAGAGTTGGGCCGACAGAGTGGTTTCACCCTCGTTTTCGCGTGCCTATTGTTCGAGATAGATGGATTGGACGGTGGATTGAAGCATGCATGGTTAATACAGTCGGAGTTGCCGGAGTTCCGCTTGTTTCGGCTGATTAATATAGCTTGTGTAACTGGAATTCCCTCTGTTCCGGCTGGTTAATACAGCCGACGTAGCTTGAGGTCCGACTGTTCCGGTTTGTTAATGTAGTCGGTGAAGACGAAGTTCCAGCTGTTCCGGCTGGTTAATACGGTTGGTGTATAGGGAGTTCCGCCTGTTCCGGCTGGTTAATACAGCCATACTGAAGAATTTTGATCATCAGATAAATATCAAATATCGATAAGCCTAGCTGCGCTCTGAAACAATTCATTCGTTAATTTCCGTTAGGTTCCGTTATTTACCAATACACATTGATCACACGCTGTGACCGGGGTAATAAAACAATTAACGCCTCGGGGATAGTCGTGGCGGGCAATTAGCCAAATACACTGGTTTATAGCTTAATATGGATAAAACCAAAACATCTGTAAATTAATAGTATTTATTGAAACACGTTCCATGTTATATACATAAGCATATCTATGATGAAAACTAACAAATAGACGAACGATACACATATAAGTATGCACGATCATGGAAAATCATGGATGTTGAACTTAATTAAATAACAATTGAAAAGAATAGAAAACATTCATTCATTTTCTAATTATTAATGATCAATGTCTCCAATTTATACACTGTTTCTAAAACCCGTGAACTATTGATGCGTCCAAATGCGTATTTATGGGTAAAGTCTGATATTTGTAAATTTAGGTCAACAGAGTTGATTGAATTTTAGTTTTTAATTCACAACATAGTAAGGTGGATGTTATCGTAACCTTTTCCCACATACACCAGAGGACCAGAACAGAAAAAAACCGCATTGTATCATTTACGACAGAAATGTTTTAGAGCAGTAAATTACCAATTTACGTTCTGTTACTAAATGTATAATACCCCCTTCTATTCGCAGTTGTTAAAGATACATCATTTCACATTGAAGATTATAGTATAGATCATGTATATAGTATTAATGATTATGTAATAAGGATACGCGACTCGCTTCAGATCCCCTGGTGATACAAATTGACTTTATAAGGGTCATAAAACTTCGGGTAAATCCGAGACCGTTTGCAACTAAGAAATATATATAATAATATTTGATATACATCGATTATATGTGAATGGGTACTTTTATTTTGTTCTTTGTCTATATGATATTGGCGGGAGCCGGACAAAAGATCCCATGCTATTTTTGGCAGGGTGGACAAAAGCTCCCACATCATTTTTACAGTGTGGACAAAATATCCCATGTTATTTTAACAGGGTGGACAAAAGATCCCACTTATAATATATATCAGCCAGTAATAAAGAGATTGAAATGAATAAACTATATGAATATATAATTCCTATCCATTGAGCATATTATGGATGTGAATTTCAAGGTAAACAGCCAATTAATGTAGAGGGTCAAAGTTATCACCTGCTGTTTTAAATTAAAGGCAATCAAAATCTAAATTGTGTTGTTAATTGAACTCTTTACATAAACTGTGAAAAATAAAACATTGAGCATATTATTGGTGTGAACTTTATAAATAGCTGTACTAATGACAATGACCAGACTGTGTGTTGATTGAATATGTCTGCATCAGGGTCTTTCAAATAGTATTTGAAAGACCCTGTCTGCATGAACTACTTTGAAAGCTGTTTTGTTTGTAAATACAGGTGTATCCACTTTTCATTGTTTTATTATCATGATGTGCTAAATTTTCAACACTAGTAGTTACCATATGCTATATTTTGTTTGCTATATATTTACTAACAGGGAGTAAATTTGACTTTATTAATCTTTTCGTTTTTTTCTGGTTTATTTTTCTATGAAATCATTTAATAAGAAGAAAATATACTCAACACCTTTACTGTCTGTCACCTTAAGACAAAAACCAGGATGGCTCATCAATATGGGATCTTTTGTCCATCCTGTCAAAATGGTGTGGGAACTTTTGTCCACCCTGTTAAAATAACATGGGATCTTTTGTCCACCCTATTAAAATGATATGGGATCTTCTGTCAAAAATAGCATGGGAGCTTTTGTCCATGTGATCTGTTGTCCTGTATTCGATATTGACAACGTTTATTTAACCAAAACAAAGACCATTTGACCTACTCTTTATTTCCATATGGTAAATTATACCTGATAGCAATTGCCGGTGAAATAATTCTTCCACATGTGGAGGTCCGACTGTTCCGGTATAGACGGAGTTCCGGCTGGTATATACAGTCGAAGTTGTCGGAGTTCCGGCTGTTCCGGATGGTAAATACAGCCAGCTGTTCCGACTGGTTAATACAGCCGACGTAGCTGGAGTTCGACTGTTTCGTCTGGTAAATTCAGTCAGTGTAGACGGAGTTCCAGCTGTTCCGCCTGGTTTATACAGCCGGAGAAGCCTGAGTTCCGGCTGGTTAATACAGCCGGAGAAGCCTGAGTTCCGGCTGGTTAATACAGCCGGAGTAGCCGGAATGATGATATTCGACTGGTAAGTACAGTCGAAGTTATAGGAAATACAGCTCATTCGGCCGGTTTATACAGCCGGAGTAGCCGGAACTCCGGCTATTCCGGCTGGTTAATGCAGCCGGAGTAGCCGGAACTCCGGCTGTTCCGGCTGGTTGATACAGCCGGAGTAGCCGGAGTTCCGGCTATTCCGGCTACTCCGGCTAACTTCACGCACATCATATATTCAGAGACATATATATACATTATATTAATTTATATATTTATATATTTATATATTTCTATTTAGGTTTCTGATATATTGTACAAGTGTATAATCGTTCTTGTATGTATACACTATTTAGGCTCATTTAAGGACTTAGGAGACAAAAGTGGTTAAGTGATGTGAAAACTGCTTTCAAACTTAAGTGTGTACAATTATTTGTATTGAATGATGATATTATGTATACAGATTTTATTATTGAAAAGAATGAAGAAATACAATATATATTTATAAATGAATTTTCCAGATTTTGTCTATACTTAGATGGAGCATATGCATGATGCTTTGCCAAAAATGTTATTCAATTAACGCACAAAAACACATGTATATTTGTATCAAGTTTGTGTACGCTATGTTATAATTTGTCTAGTGAATCCATGTCTAACTGACACTCTGCCTTGACATAAAAGTAGTGAGGCTACACTGTTTCTAGGTCTAAATTACATGTATACATTGTCAGTTAAGACTGGTGAGACGGCATAATATGATACATAGGCTCCTCTGAGTCTTCACTGGATACAGATGCATTATAACCCCAAATAACTTAATGCAGACCAATAATTGTAAAGTATCTATTATAAACAGACTATTTTATTATTCAAATCATAGCATACGTATATATTGATAAAAAATGGTTTTGCACAGACATGTATACAACTATACACATCTTGATTTTATTTTTATTGTGCAATCAGTAACTGTATGTATTTTTGTTTCGTTTCAGATCATGGAAATGTTGACAGGTTATATAATGCACAATACACAACATTACTTGTGAAGAAGATTCATAATGTCAGTGTATGGGACATTTTTACAACCAACCTTTATGTATTGGAAAAGTTGGGGTATATTAACTGTTATTTCCGGTTTGGTTTTTAGTTGAATCAGAGAAATAAAAGACAAATGGCAAGTCATGGACGCAACAAGACGGGTAGAAAACAAAAACAAAACGACGTTAATGACATTCTTCAAAGCTGGTAAAAGCAGCGAGTCGTTGTGACAAGTATTCTGGATGAAAGTGTTTATTCTGTAAAGGTAACTCAGAAAACAATAACGGAATGAAAGAACACATATCTAGGCTAGATGTAAACGACGCAAATACGAATCAAGGATGCACAATGTGATCTGTTTTTGTTTACTATAATACAGGAAGATAACTGTGTAATTAACTAATTACTATGAACAAGACATTCAAGTAAATCATTTTGAGCTATAATACAGAGATGACACTTCTACATGATAACTTACATTAAGTAGATCATTTTGAACTACATATTGTGTCACACAGGGGGATCATTTGTTTTGTTAAATGACCAAAGATGTAACATTTAAAAGTTAAACTGTAAGTTCACTAGCATTTGTCAACATATTGTGTCACACAGGCCCCGGATCATTTGTTTTGTTAAATGACCAAAGATGTAAAATTTAAATGTTAAACTGTAAGTTAACTAGCATTTGTCAACAGTAAGAGGCATGAGTAAAAAGCATTGTGACAAAAGGAGAAATTGCTTGTATGGAGCAATTTCTTCCTCTGCTTCCATGTTTTCAAAAAGCCGTCTGCTGCAGAGGCGTCAGAAAGTGTCTATTTGAGGGAAAGGGTGATTGATATATTATAATTAGCTCCACTGGCTGAAAGCCAGTCGAGCGTATGTCATGGCGAATTGTCCGTTGTGCATGCGTTAACGTTTTGCTTCAAACAACTTCTTCTCCCTAACCACTTGGCCAATTGAAATGAAACTTCCTAAGAAGCGTCCTCTCAATGTCCTATCCTAAATGCCTTCATATTTTTTGGATATTTTTTGGATCCATGCAAAATTCTGGTTTCCATGGCAACCGAAAGAAAAAAATAGTGAAAACTTAAAAAAATCTTCTCCGAGGAAAGTGTCAGGTCGATTTTCTAATAATTTTGTAGAAATGTTCCTTGGGTGACCCTCTATCGGATTCCTTCAAGCCAAGTTGATTGGACGAAAAACATAGTCGCGAGGGGGGCGGGGCTATTTTGCTGTATATGGCTATAATGAAAACTTAAAATATCTTTACCTCAAAAAGTGTTTGGCAAATTTTCAAATAATTTTGTAGAAATGTTCCTTGGGAGACCCTCTATCAGTTTCCTTCAAGCCATGTTGATTAGTCGTAAAACATGGCCGTCAGAGGGTGGGGCTATTTTGCTTTATATGGCTATAGTGAAAACTTAAAGAATCTTCTCCTCCGAAAGTGTCAGGCTGATTTTCAAATAATTTTGTAGAAATGTTCCTAGGATGGCCATCAGGGGGCGGGGCTGTTTGGAGATTTAATTTTTGCCCTCTTCGGCCTCTTGTTTTTTTAAATCTGATGAAAGCTTTCTCTGTCTAGATTCCAGAGAGTACTGGTACATGTACATAAGAAGAATTAATTTCACAATGAAATTATTGATCACAAAAGGAAAAAGCACATTATGAGATTTAACTTCTGACATAAAGTTTAAAGATTTTCTGTTGCATCATTATTGTCTACAGCCTATATACATTCAAAGGTCAGTTTACTATATTTTTCTATGTATATTCAAGTTGATATGTACTCATCATGCAACAGAATTTTCATTGACAAAATATGTTCCCAATTTTTCAATTGTTGAACATAGTAACAAATAAAGTTTGAATATTTTAACAAAACTGTACATTTTGACCTGTTGATTTTTTTTGCAAACTTCAAGGATTTGAAGAAATAATTGAACGGAAACAATATCACAGGCTCTTTTTAAAAAAACTTTACCCAAATTTAAACCAATCTACAGCAGACAACTTTGAAAATATCTTTGCAAGCTCACTTTGGTACAGCATGTTTCCTATTTTATTACTTAGTTTACCGTAGCTCAGTCAGTAGAGACACAGGCTGTTAATCCAGGGGTTGTGAGTTCGAACCTCAGCTTGGCCTACATTCCTTCTGACATTTGACATGACTACCACCAATGGGCTTTCAGACTATGTGGAAAAGCAGCCAGTTGCTTGGAAAGAATGTTGTGTGAAGTACTGGTATGAGAAAGCCAAGAAACATATGAGTAGTTGAACTGGCTGCCGTGATATGACTGAAAGATTGATGAAAATGGTGTTAAACCCCAATTAATCAATCACACTATTTTATTACCTAATACTTTGAGACTTGGAAAACTTCCTCATCTAATACCCTTCTTCTCATTGTATACTAAATATGCTGAGTGTAGCCTATTTTTTGGGGGTAAAAAGTATAAATTTTGATGTATTTTGGTTGTATAAGAGAATTGGACATTGTTGGTTAAGTTACAGGTCAATTTGACAGAAAATCCACTGGTAAAATGTGTCTATCCTTGTAAGCCTGTGTGGCATTCTTAGGCTGATCCGGATCAATACTTTACGCATAGTCCACAATGTTGGTTTGCTCACAGGACTGCTCAAATTAAAGGAAAATCTAGTTTACCCTTTCCCTCATACGACAATTCTGCAGCAGATGACTTTGAACATATTTTGTCATCATATAGAAAATCTCTATAATTGAATGGATAACCTATGACTAAAAGTGGAAAACATTGTGGCAAAAGGAGAAATTGCCCGTTTTGAGCAATTTATTCTTTTGTCACTATGTTTTCAAAAAGCCGACTCCTGTAGAGGCGTCAGAAGGCGTCTATATGAGGGAAAGGGTTAACACTCTGGAAGCGGCATGTTTACTTGAGCATGTTGAAACTTCCTCAGAATATTTGCTTGTAAGTTCGAATATGTGTCAGATCCAGTAAAGAACTAGGTCACTTAGCCAAACACTGTAGAAATGTTAGAAATCTTGTTAACACTATAGACACTGCATTTTTGTATTGAGCAGTTTGAAACCTTGTCAGAAAGTTTGTCTTTATGATAGGCCAATTTCAAATATTGGTTATTTTGGATAAAACATTAGGGCACTAAGCCAAGTTGGAGGAAAATCTTGTTAAGACTCTGGAAGCTGCACTTTTAGCTTGAGCATGCTGAAACTTTGTCAGAATGATTGTTTTTATTAAATTTAGTTTGAATATGGTTAATGTTTGTTAAGAAATTAGGTCACTATGCCAAGTTGTAGGACAATCTTGATTTAACACTTAAGAGACCACAATTTTTACTTTAGCGGCTTGAAACTTTGTCAGACTGTTTTTCTTGACGATATACAGGCCAATTTAGACATTGGTCATGTTGAGTAAAAAATTAGGTCCCTTGATCAAATTTAAGAAAAAAATTGTTAATGCTCTGGAAGCCATGTTTTTAACTCTAGCATGATGAAACTTTACCAGAATGTTTATCTTGATGATATATCTAGGCTAAGTTCGAATATGGTCTGGATAAAAACTAGGTCACTAGGCCAATATTGAGAAATATCTTGTAAACGCTCTGGTCACCACATTTCTCTCAAATGTTCCTTGGGTGACTCTTTACTAAGAGTGTTATAATTAAGTTGATTCTTTAGATACTATAGATAATAAATAGCTTTGCTACAGGTACTATTTTACCCTTTCTACACTACAGACACATGTTGTCTAATCATCAACAGATGGATGGTATGAGAAACTCCGACAGTTTTCTCAATGTTTTCCTCACACATCAATACTTTTAGTTTCATCAATACAGATTTTCCAATATCTTTAGTTAAACATTTTCAAATAATCTGCTGTAGAGTTTATCCATGTGATAAATTACCTATCACAAATGTGTTTGTTTAAAATGTGTTTGTTTATCTAACTGTATCTACCGTCTACAGTTCAAGAGTTTAATTATAGATCTCTGGAAATAAGGTTAACCCTGTCTTAAATAAATATTTGAACTGTATGCATTTCTTCTTTTTTGTTTACATTTTTTAAAATTATTTGACTTGTTTTGTAACTTTCCAAAAAATGGAACAGTTGACCATCTTTTTCCCCCTCATACAATGGGTACCGTCCCACAGCACTTTCAGTGCTTTGATTAAAGTAGGCAATGCTGATAACAAATCCACCTGAGAAATGTGATCACCACTATCCGCAATGGGTGCTACCTTGATACTATTACTGCGTGCAATAACATCCTCAAAATGATTGTTACCATAAGAAGTACATTCTGTATCGGAGTACAACGAGGCGAAATACTTTCAGGATCGCGAAAAACAATTCGACTAAATTTAATTTAATTACAGACATTTTTGTTTACAGTTTTATTTTTATTTTGAAAAAGTCTCCAAAACAAGGGGCTATCTACGTCAGAGGCAGTGTCTGTGTCTTCATTTATCTGCTGCAGAAACTTGAATAAACTGTTTCTTTAAAACTTACGATTTCATAAGCTCATGGTATTGTTTGAGACTGTCAGACCAATAAGGTTTATGGTAAGGGCGATAATTGAGTGCGGAAGATGCAAGGCGGATACTTCATTAATGCTTGTAAAAATGCACTGATATGGATTATCAATAAAACAGTGTACATCATTAATAGGTATATGATCTATTCTAACTTTCAAACAGCGACTAAGATCAGATTCATAATTATACAATTGTTCATGGGATACTTTATGTCATTTAACGGTCAAGACTGGACGAGAATTGTACTCATATAACGTAATTGCTATATTAAAGACTATAGGCCGATGTGAAGAAACATTAATACTGTTATCATCTAGTATTTTACAGTACTTTATATAACATGACAGTTCTTGAAATAATCAAAAAATTATGACGGTTGTCATATGACACATAGCTAGAGTCCGCGCCGGAACACAAATGGGATATAGCTGCATTAAAACATTAAAAAGAGTAGTTAACCAGCTCAGCGCCGTTCTTTTGCAGTCAGATCATGACTTTGCAATTGACGGAACTAGTTTTTTCTCCATGTTGTTGACAGAATTTATGATAAAACTGAGTCTCAAAACGATTAACAGCTCGTTTTAACGATACATGACGTGTGGATCTTAATCTGTGATAATACATTGAATTTTTCCATTAGGCCTTCATTTAATAACGTGAATCAACACAAGTCAGTTTGTTTATATTAAAATAAATGTTGCAGAGATTTGAAAATCTTATTGTGTCACTGGGTAGTAGAATGATTATCTCACCCAAGGAAACCCATTAGTAAATGTCAGATCTAACAGAATTTGCAAATTATGAATATATATATCACTTGTTGAGAACAATAGAAACCACATATGATTGAACGTACGTAAATTGGCGAGCTTTACTTCCCTTTACCAGTGATGTCATATTGAATAAATACACAAATTGACATATTTTTCTACACGTATGCAAGAACCTGTACTTTACTGTAGATCTACTGATATTTTAAGATAGTATATGCAATATCTTTCTCTAGCTAGATTGATTTTGATATAAATAACTATTGTTGATTATAGTGCTTGTATGGCTATACTCAGGAGTTTTCAAATAAGGTTTACAATGGAGGAACACGGGAATGAAGCTACATTTTCATACTTAAGCATTGTTCTTTTTGCGTTATGCCTGCAGGCATAGACCAAGTATAAATAAATATAAGAATGTTACGTGTAACAGACATCGAATATATCAGATATAATCATAAGAATAGAGTTTTAAAGTAGGCATATTCTTATTATATAGGAACAAATGAACGTCGCCTGCTTTCATCCTCAATATCTAGCCATCTTGTAAGAACACAAGTAATCGATCGATTCGATCCGTTTTGACTGAAATTTTCTCTCCGCCGATAAGCAATATTAAACATAATTTCCTTTGCATATTGCTTCCATCCAATAAATCTCCGCGATAAACTGACAAATGAAATAATTAGAATCCTTTACATTTAAAAGGGGAAATTATATATACTAGGTCAGCATATGTTAGGTGATTCTTTTACACCTCAGCACTTTTAGAAAACTCATTTAAAGCATTAAAGAAATAGAATAATTGTTTATTTATTCGTATTATAGAAATTTCTTTCATCTCGTGAAAAGCAATTTCGATAATAAACTGAAACAAACAATTACCCTCTATAAAATCATTTAAAATCACTGCAACTATTATTTTAATATAAACAGTGACTTGTGTTAATTCACGTCTAATCGGCATATTTAATGTGATATCACAGATACAGATTAAGATGCACAGCTTCAAAGTTTCAAAGTTTATTTGTTACTCTCGGTGAATTTTAACAATGTACCATGAGGTTATACTAACAACATATATACCTATTGTAGTATAGGAAAAGACCAGACTATGAGGTATTAAATCAAAGTATTATATGAAAATCAAGAAGGGAAAAAAAAGAACAACAAAAATACACAAAAAAAGAAAAGAAAAACGACATTAAAAATACAAAAAATACAAAGATGCGTCAAATCCAAATATTTATTGTATCGTTAATTCGAGTTGTTACTCGATTTGAGACTCATTATTTCCATAAATTCTGTCAACAACACGGAGAAAATAGAAATTTGGTCAATTGAAAAGTCGTAATCTCACTGCAAATGTCATAATCTCACCGGTGAGATTATAGGATCATAATTCACTGAGAAATTTCTATAATTTATAGGTAAGAATAAAAGAAACACATTTAATTTTTATTATCTCAAGAGCCAGTGTTTTTTGATAGACGCTTGTATTTCTAACCAATTTTCTCCATATTTATTACACATTTCTATATTTTTTAAATTTCATATACATTGTTCGTTCATTTAGATTAGTAAGAAATCAAGCTTTCATTATATGTCCAAACAAACGGGTCTATTATAGCAAAATGACGACATTTCTCCAAGTTTTGAATTATAAAATAACTAAAATCAAATAAAACTGATAGGATAATTATTGAACGAACATGTTCGTAAGCTTTAAGGTATTTCCCAAGAAAGCCTTTTTAAAAATAGGAAAAAGTTTTTAGTGATACTAACATATACTGCTTTTTCAAAGAATGAGTTGCCTTAAATTTTGAAAGTATTTTCATCTTTCTTTTTAGAGTACGTAAGAATGTATAGATAACTATTTGTTATAAACATAGATAAAAAACACAGTTGTTTAAAAAAGTTCATAAATGACAAACAAATTAATCCCGCGATTTAAATTAATACATATTTAAAAATTTACCTTGTTAACTAGCGTAAATCATAATCGTTCACTACCATCGCTTTATTTCATTGAAGTGAGCATATTCCAATATAAGTCCCGGGATTTATATAATTGGACAAGGAAGTTGAGATCCAATTTGGGACTGGGTCCCAATTACAATACTCACGTTTCAAATTTTATATCCTCTCTTCACATGTGTTTAGAGGATTATTTATATGGTACAAGACAAATGTTTGTATACATGTAAAGTTAAACATACAATACAATACAGAACCAGGTTGCACAGCGAATGTATTTTGACATAAAAATAAAAAATAACAACACACAAAAAAAACCTCAAATGTTGAGGCACATGAGTGATTAATAATATAGGAATGGCTGAATATTTGGGTAACAAAAGTACGAAAGATAAGTAGTGTAAGTAGTAATAATATATAGACTTGTTACAGGTCGTCCCAAGGTGGATTCCTTAGTTCTTTTTGACGAATTTACGCATTTTTGTTATTTTTGATATTTCTCGCACATCATGTTTTGGAATGTTAAAATGTTTACATGTTTCTTTTTTATGCTTATTTCTTGCATTTTTGAAGTCTTGCCAAATAAATAAATAGTGAAATTCATCTCCTTTCTCATTTTAATTACACAACAAGCGTTTTCTATCTTCTCTTTTCAATATACCATCTGCATTTTTCGATTAGTAAATAATTATAACACAGTCTAAAATTTATTGTGATAGCTCGATATACCAGTACGGTCCGGCTAAATGTGGTAAAGGCGGTGTCGCCATCTTATATAAGAAATCATTACAGTCTTCAATTAGTCTAATCGATTGTCTAGTTCTGAAAGAATAATAGGCATTGAACTCAAATTAATAAATTCTGAGAGAATCTATATAATCGGAGTATATATGCCGTCGGACAGTTACATTAAACACTATTACGAAACAATTACAGAACTTGAGGCTATTACGCACACGTGTTCATTAAAAGGTAAAGTGTTAATACTTGGTGATTTTAATGCGCGTCTTCGAGCTATTGGCAAAATACATGATGACGTCACCAGTGACAAATCGTCATCACTACAACAGTTCATGACGAACAATAGACTTATAGCACTTCATCACAGTGATCAAGAGTTCACATACGTTAGAAATAGGTCCAAGCTTGACCATATACTGATAGAACAGACACTTATAAACAAAATAGAACAGTATAAAACGTTACCAGAAAAGGACGTTTTTACATCAGACCATTTACCTTTAATTGAATCGCTTAATGTAACTAAACAGAAGCAAGTAAACTTAACTGATCGAAAGTGTATCGCCTGGGATAAATGTAATGCATGCGAATTGAATGCATTTGAAAATACATTATCTCGATACCTGTCTTCGCTAACATTCACCTCAAAAATGGATCCAAATCAGTTGTCTGATTTTATTGTAAGTTCGACATTAAAATCACCTGAAAATTGCCTACCGAAAGGTAAATTTAACAAACATACGAAACCGTATTGGTCGCATGACCTAAGACAAGCCCACGCTGAATCAAGGCGACTTAGGCGTATCTGGATAAACATTGGCCGCCCAAGAGGGGTCGAGTATGAGTCATATCAGAGATACAAATCTGCAAAACGCAATTTCAGGCGAAAACAGCGCATTGCTTGTAATCTCTTTCTAAATAAAACATTCGAAGAACTTGATAAGGCTGCTCATTTAGACGTAAACCTGTTTTGCTGAAATTATATACAAGAATATAACATATGCAGAAGAAAATGTATCAAACGGTTTTTCAGAATTCTTTAAAGGTACCTTTGATTCCCAAGAAACCTCAGAAGACTACCCATTTGGCTTTACAGACAAGGTCAATTCACTTGTTAAACAGTTCATGAATAACAACTCAGCCGAACAAAATGATACGTTTTACAAGGGTATGATAGCCCCATTTACCCGCGACAACGTTGAACATATTGTAAAAGATTTAAAACGCGGTAAAAGCCCGTCACATGACCTTATCCTTAATGAGCATATCATACATGGAGGTAAAGTCTTATACACATGTCTTACTGAGTTATTTAATGGCGTGCTAATTCAAGAATTTATTCCGGAAAGCTGGAGGAAGAGCCTCATCATTCCTATCTTCAAAGGGAAGGGGAAGAGTAAAAGTGACCCATCTAGTTATAGGCCATTATCATTAATCCCGTGCTTTTGTAAAGTTTTTGAAAAACTCTTACTATGCAGAATCCAATCATTCCTTTCATCGAAATCGATTACATTCCCTCATGTCCAGCAGCAAGGGTTCCAGAAAGAACTAAGCTGTATATCGGCAGCTTTTAACTTACAGGAAACAGTATATGATCTGTCAGAAAAGAATAGCCGTACATATACCGCGTTTCTTGACTTTAAGGCAGCGTTTGACTCTGTCTGGCATAACGGGCTATTCCTTAAACTGGCACAACTAGGGTTATAGATAACCTGATATTAAGGGTTGTGTTTGAGTAAAAAGAAATATAGTCTTTAAAGAATTTCAATTTCCAGGTTAAGTAGTCATCTTGCAATGCGAAGCTGAACAGTTTGAACGACTTTGTTACAGGGTCATTATAGGAGTATATATTTATTAGGTCTCAAATCCGGTGTTTTTGAAGATATTTCTATATTAAGATATCACGTTCATCTTGCTCCAACGATCTGATCCGTGTTAACAATTAAGGTGGAGGTCACGAATCCGACAAACTAAGCCAACGGTCCCGACGGATTCCTAAAGGGGCATCAAATAACAATTTGTTTGAGTTTTTCTTAAATAGTGCCAGTGGTTTAGGAAGGGATGTCATTAAAAGACGTGTCTATTATCAACTTTTTATTATTTAATGCAGCGATACAGGAAGGGAAGATGAAATGCCAGATAGCGACGATTGATCATAGCAGGACTGTGAGTGGTCACAAAGGCATAGGGCCTAGATGAGATCAAAAGTGTGACGTCTTAAATTGATCGAAATTTGAAATTTTACTTATTTAATTTAACCAGTACTCGCGCTGTTTGTGTGGAAAAATCCGAAAGCCAGCACCCGTTCTTCACGGGACTCGAACCAGGGACGTTTGATACGAGATACCTCTGCACCACTGTCTTCCACGAGATGCAACGATAGATGCGATAAAACTATTTGCTTTTTAGAATAATGCTGCGGCCAACAAAACAGTGCGGACAAGAACATACCGTCAGCGCTGATTTGTCCGCTTAATCTTTGCTACCAAAAGGTTAGGTCACGTGGTATATTCACTGTTTTATGTTAATTAATACTACCCTTCAATGCATACTTAATTTAAAGCCAGACGACTAGATAAGGAGGAATAAATGGGTCTTTCTGATATGATATCTCTCTTAGCACTTATTAAAAACATTGAGACGATTCTTTTCAGTACCTGCAACATAGGCTTTGGGAGGTCAAGTAAGGATTTTAGAGCATGAAAAAAGTATGTATATGTGTAAGTTATGATTAATTTCATGAATTAGGTGTCCGTGTGGGAAATTTACGACATACAAACAAACACCTGCAGAATGTCTTCAAATGATTACAAAGCTAAATAATTGAATATATATTTAGATAACGCAATATCGTGTGTCCGGATTGTGTAGTACGATCTCTGCCATGAGTTTTATACACAAACTTGTCATATATATATATCAAATAAATAGGCTTGCAATGTTATGTTTAAGTTTTGAAAGCTTTGATGTAAGAGTGTAAATGTGTCCGGTCGACAAAACGACATATAAACAGCAATTTCAACTTTTAGCAAGAAGCTTGTCAGAGCCAGTTGCTATATATGACTAATTCCGAAGAGACTCGTCAAAATCCATACTGAATCAGTCCCTATTGTAAAAGTCTTGTTACAATATCGGCAATGAATTACTTCAAACATCCTTTTCTACAGAAGCCATTCACGAATAAGCTTTACAAATGTATTCAATACAACAGTTTCATGAGCGGCCATCTGTATTTCTTATCTTTCAAAATGCAGTTAATATAAAATATAACAATGCCCCCAGTGTCCTGTTGTATTCCTCCTTCATGAACTAGCTTTCAAAATTTGACATTATTATTCATCTTGCAAATTGTGGTCAAAAATAGTTCTGTGATAATGCATTTATAAATTATGCTTTTGTGAAATGAAACGCAGTTCACTGAAGTGTTCTTTATTGCTCCCTGCCAAAAGCCAATTGGATTTTGGATTGGCGTCGTCCGTGATTCCTACCGTCTGTCCGTCCGGAGTCATATATAACGCATGTTTGGATGGATACAATAACAACTATATACAAAGGTTGGGCACCATATGGTTAGTTTATCTAAGATTGTTTTAGGAAAACCAAAGACTTTGGACTGATGTTGTATACATTCTCTACTTTTTAATTACATGGATAGGGTGGAAACAACCATTGGTCATCTACTTAAGTAGTTTTTAAGAGGTTTAATTTAATGTGCATACTTGAATAGTTCCTTGTGTATAACTTAAAAAACTTGGATACAGTTAGTCGAACTCGATTTCCACCCAACGTTCTTCACGTCGAACTAGATCTCCACCCAACGTTCTTCACGTTCAACTAGATCTCCATCCAACGTTCTTCACGTTCAACCAGATCTCCACTCAACGTTCTTCACGTTGAACTAGATCTCCACCCAACGTTCTTCACGTTCAACTAGATCACCACCCAACGTTTTTCACGTCGAACTAGATCACCATCCAACGTTCTTCACGTTCAACTAGATCTCCATCCAACGTTCTTCACGTTCAACCAGATCTCCACTCAACGTTCCTCACGTTGAACTAGATCTCAACCCAACGTTCTTCACGTTCAAACAGATCTCCACCCAACGTTCTTCATGTTCAACTAGATCTCCACCCAACATTCTTCACGTTCAACCAGATCTCCACCCAACGTTCTTCATGTTCAACTAGATCTCCATCCAACGTCTTCACGTTGAACTAGATCTCCACCCAACGTTCTTCACGTTCAACCAGATCTCCATCCAACGTTCTTCACGTTCAACCAGATCTCCATCCAACGTTCTTCACGTTCAACCAGATCTCCACCCAACGTTCTTCACGTTAAACCAGATCTCCACCCTACGTTCTTCACGTTCAACTAGATCTCCACCCAACGTTCTACACGTTGAACTAGATCTCCACCCAACGTTCTTCACGTTCAACCAGATCTCCACCCAACGTTCTTCACGTTCAACCAGATCTCCACCCAACGTTCTTCACGTTGAACTAGATCTCCATCAAACGTTCTTCATGTTCAATCAGATCTCCATCCAACGTTCTTCACGTTCAACCAGACCTCCACCCAACGTTCTTCACGTTCAACCAGATATCCACCCAACGTTCTTCACGTTCAACCAGATCTCCACCCAACGTTCTTCACGTTCAACTAGATCTCCACCCAACATTCTTCACGTTCAATCAGATCTCCACCCAACGTTCTTCACGTCAACCAGATCTCCACCCAATGTTCTTCACGTTCAACTATATCTCAACCCAACGTTCTTCACGTTCAACCAGATCTCCACCGAACGTTCATCACGTTCAACCAGATCTCCACCCAACGTTCTTCACATTCAACTAGATCTCCATCCAACGTTCTTCACATTGAACTAGATCTCCATCCAACGTTCTTCATGTTGAACTAGATCTCCATCCAACGTTCTTCACGTTGAACTAGATCTCCATCCAACGTTCTTCACGATCAAACAGATCTCCACCCAACGTTCTTCAC
Source organism: Serripes groenlandicus (assembly GCA_031761405.1). Taxonomy (NCBI): domain Eukaryota; kingdom Metazoa; phylum Mollusca; class Bivalvia; order Cardiida; family Cardiidae; genus Serripes; species Serripes groenlandicus. Next base: position 328,341 of record JASEVX010000107.1, read on the forward strand.
GTTGAACTAGATCTCCACCCAACGTTCTTCACGTTGAACTAGATCTCCACCCAAAGTTCTTCACTTTGAAGTAGATCCCCACCCAACGTTCTTCACGTTCAACTAGATCTCCACCCAACATTCTTCACGTTGAACTAGATCTCCCCCCAACGTTCTTCACGTTCAATCAGATCTCCATCCAACGTTCTTCACGTTCAACCAGATCTCCATCCAACGTTCTTCACGTTCAACTAGATCTCCACCCAACGTTCTTCACTTTGAACTAGATCTCCACCCAACGTTCTTCACGTTCAACCAGATCTCCACCCAACGTTCTTCACGTTCAACTAGATCTCCACCCAACGTTCTTCACTTTGAACTAGATCTCCACCCAACGTTCTTCACGTTCAACTAGATCTCCACCTAACATTCTTCACGTTGAACTAGATCTCCACCCAACGTTCTTCACGTTCAACCAGATCTCCACCCAACGTTCTTCACGTTGAACTAGATCTCCACCCAACGTTCTTCACGTTCATCCAGATCTCCACCCAACGTTCTTCACGTTGAACTAGATCTCCATCAAACGTTCTTCACGTTGAACTAGATCTCCACCCAACGTTCTTCACGTTCAACTAGATCTCCACCCAACGTTCTTCACGTTGAACTAGATCTCCATCCAACGTTCTTCACGTTGAACTAGATCTCCACCCAACGTTCTTCACGTTGAACTAGATCTCCATCCAACGTTCTTCACGTTGAACTAGATCTCCACCCAACGTTCTTCACGTTGAACTAGATCTCCACCCAACGTTCTTCACGTTCAACCAGATCTCCACCCAACGTTCTTCACGTTCAACCAGATCACCACCCAACGTTCTTCACGTTGAACTAGATCTCCATCCAACGTTCTTCACGTATAACTAGATCTCCATCCAACGTTCTACACGTCGAACTAGATCTCCACCCAACGTTCTTCACGTTCATCCAGATATCCACCTAACGTTCTTCACGTTCAACTAGATATCCACCCAACGTTCTACACGTCGAACTAGATCTCCACCCAACGTTCTTCACGTTCATCCAGATCTCCACCCAACGTTCTTCACGTTCAACTTTACTGACAACTAGATATCTTTTTATAACCATCCTGTTCGATGACAGTTACTTCATATACAATGATCCTGAGAGCTTATTAAAAGGTAGATCATCCGCAAATTGGTCTTAAACTACATCCCCCGTAACCCCGCCCCCCACCCCCTCCTCATACTTAGTTTGATTCCCTTTCAATGATCGCGCCTTAATATCTCATCCGGAAACGACGAGGGCTATCAATCCAGGGGTTCTTAGCTTGAACGGCACAATGATATTCTGATGTGAAAATATAGCCAGTTGTCTGGTAAGAATGTTGAGCGGAAAACTGGTTCCTGATATGCAGGAAAATATGTCAGGTGGACTAATATAGCTGAAGCCAAAAGCTGGCGACAGAGCAAAACGCAAAACACTGGCTAGCGCAATTAGTGTAGCTTTATAATGTACATGTACATAATAGTAACATATTTATTTAATAATAACAGTGATAAATCACCAAACATGTGTGCAACGTGTGGGTCTGTTCGTACTAGCTGCACTCTTTGTTCTTTGTATCGAAGTGTTAAGTAGTTCAGTGAGAGAGCGATATCGTGGAGGACATTTATACACCCAAAGTGCGAGTGTCCTTCACGGGTCTTGAAGTCGTCCTCCAGCACAGATGTCGTTGTTTGAGATACAGCAATAAAGTTGAAAACGGCATAAATCCCAATCAATCCTAGATTCCGGTTTATTTATTATAGGTTATTGCATACTTTCATATTGTCCCGTTCACTTAGCATTGCAGAAAGTGGACATGATTTTTCGATCATCACCGGTGTCAAGGAGTGATCTTGACCATAGATAAAGGCCTGCGAAAATTCCGCATAATTCACATGCTAGGGATTACTATTTTATGTAAACAATTATAGCTGATATGACCTAAATATCATTATTATCGACACATGAAAGTTGGAATTTTAAATTCTTATATACTCATGATGGGCAATTTCTTACTGTGTCAAAACAGTACATTTTTGACCGGTTAACACAGATTTCGGAAGCAGATTCATCAACTCTAGATAAAGAAAAAGTCAAACGTGTAAACCAAATATGCAATAAAAAAGGTGTTTGACCCTTATCTGTGAAATCATCGTTTGAGGCTAACGTTGCTGAACTTGCGATGCCCCGTGTTCCGAAGAACGAGGTCAAACCTTAACTTCACAGTAGGGTCAATTAACCTTTTACTGCATACTTTATTTAAAATGTATCTTATACGAGGGTCATGCACATTTTTCTTCCACTGGGGTTTGATTTCTGAAGAGCAGCGTTTTATCAAAGTATTTTTTATTGCAAACCTTAAAAGTATCCCCCCGTATTTCAAAACACATTTTTTAACCGTTTCACAAAGTCGTGAAATGCGGCTAGATACTCATCTTTTGATATATGTTGGAGACATAAAGATCTGACAAGGGAACATCTGGACTTACTAGTATATTCTTCCAAGAACTATGGAACTACAACTAACTGGAGAGGAATCATGTCAGGTGAGCAATGCGGATGGTTTACGTCATGGGCGTTTTTAGTGCCAAGATAGCCTTAACACCAAGGCATCTGTGAAATGAGACTTTGCCATTAATCGGATGGATACATAACCATACTTTGCTTGGACGCTTCTTAATGTAAAGTATTTTAACTTTCTTCAGCACAGAGATGTTAAAAACGTGTCCAATGATTGTTTGTCCTGATGGACATGGCACTTGAACAACTGATTCGCTAGAATTAAATAATAATGGCGTACAATAGGTTTTTCGTAATAATGATTGTCAATACATGAGCGCGTTTGATATTTTCGTTTCCTTTGCTTGTTATCGGCTCTTCTCTGTGGCTCAAACATGTGTTTCGTCAACTGCAAGCAAGTCAGAAATAATCCGACTTTAATATTTGTTGTGTTTTTTAAGAAGTTCCAGGGCATTATTTAGACCTGTTTCTTTCGCTTCTCAGTGAGAACATGAGATACCAAACTAACACTTATCTTTCTCAGATGCAAATGCTTCTTAGGAATCGTTTGTACACTACCTTCTGATATGTCAGTATGACTGTCTTTTTTAACCCACAGACAATCAGGTATCCTGCTCTACTACAACCTTTACAGCAGCGATGTTTGTCTTAGTACGATAGGGTTTATGTCTACCAAGGCGGGCTTCATCTTTGACTGACAATTACTGAGTTTCATTTTTTTCGTTCATGTTACAATATGTTTGTGTACAATGATACGTATATGACTGCATATATTTCAAACCATGTGAAGGGCAATTCGGAAACAACGCATGGGTATATGAAGCTATTCAAAACAGAATTAAGGTCCAGGGAACCGTTTAAATATGTATCTAAATCTACGGAATCCTATTTGTGACATAACCATTTGCGGGACCCTCGTATATTGTTTAACACGATTGACAGCTTTATTAGGAATGCTTAATTCGTCTTTTCTGGAAAAAAACACACCAACAACTTCAGTTTGCGAAATGATATGAATCTCAGGAATAATGAGCCGTAGCTCGAAATCTCATGAATATCAATTGAGCCGATGCATTCTTTTCACGGCGTTTTCCCCAAATCATTAAAAATTACCGCTTACAAATCTAATTGATATGATGTTGCTGTATGAATGTCATTTTCTTTCCACGCTTCAACGTTTTTATGACGTATACAGCAAAAAGGAAATGATGCAAGCTCGTATAAATACATAGAATGAATGCATGTTTGCTTACATAGAAACAATAGTTCCGCTCTGCACGTGTTTATTATTGACCGGGCCTTGTAGCTCAGTCGGTATCGACGCGGGCTGTCATTCCAGGGGTTGTGAGTTGGAACCCTTGCTAGGCCAACATTCTTTCCAACGTTTGACAAAGGTCACTTTGACAAGCGTTATTTGTCTTCCTCCAATGGGCTAACGGTGTATGTGGAAAAGCAGCCAGTTGCTTGGGTGGACTGTTGTGTGGAGTACTGGTGTGAGAAAGCCAGGAAACACATGAGTGGCGAAAGCCAGGAAACACATGAGTGGCCGCGATATGAATGAACAAAGGTTGAAACGGCGTTAAACGCAAATAAATCAATAAATCATTGTTTATAACGTGAAGTCATCGCAGTCCTTATTAATGGTCATGATAACTCATTGACTCCAATCATGACCAATTTCTTCAATGCAAATTTAATGGTACAATTTGAAACCAGTATTTTAGTCTAGTAAATGAGACTAGTTCGCAAGTGCTATCAAGGGACTTTGAGCCGAGATCTTTGGATCCCGAGACAGATATGGCTTTTTCACACAAGTACATCACAGACCAGTCATTTCAATTAACTGGCTGCCTTGTCACATAGACTGTTACACAATTCACGGGAAAAAAATGACGTTTGTCGCACCGATTTGTCAAACACCAGAAAGAATATTTACCTATCTGAGGTTCGAATGCACAACCCCTGGATTGACAGCATGCGTCGTTACCGGGATTCGGCAAAAGAAATTATATTGCAGACTTAGTTCATGTCAAAGGTAGTTTGCATTCGCCTATTTGATAGTAAGAACGAGGGTTATTTGAAGGAAAGTGTTAAATAATTATGGTTATTTGAAGGAAAGTGTTAACTAATGAGGGTTATTTGAAGGAAAGTGTTAAATAATTATGGTTATTTGAAGGAAAGTGTTAACTAATGAGGGTTATTTGAAGGAAAGTGTTAAATAATTATGGTTATTTGAAGGAAAGTGTTAACTAATGAGGGTTATTTGAAGGAAAGTGTTAAATAATTATGGTTATTTGAAGGAAAGTGTTAACTAATGAGGGTTATTTGAAGGAAAGTGTTAACTAATGATAGTTATTTGAAGGAAAGTTTTAATTAAATTGAATAGATCGTTGACTCAACAGAAGGTGTGCAGTTTTGAACAGAACAGGAAACACAGAGCATAAGTGTATTTATATGACTTGAATATATATGGTTTATCGTCGAATATCGCATTCCATTTGGTATCCAGAAAAGTAGCCCCATAGACAAATCGCCAGAATCAAAGATACCGTGAGACAACTAACTCCAAATTAGTAAAACCATACATATAAACAGTGCTCAACTATTTGAAACAAATTTTTATAAAATTGGTATTATTTTGGACGTTTTTCTGGTCCCCTCTTTGTGTGATATTTTCTATTGATGTATTTATTCTAAATATACAAGGAATACGTGTATGGGATTTGTTTTATATGACAGTTACGCGTGATTTTGGGAAGCTAATTATTCATAAATAATGTCTCAATAATGGAAATTATAATTGTAGTTAAACGTAGGTCTATTATTAAGAAGAGAAATGACTATTATTCTATTTTTTATACAAACATATTTGAAAAAAAGTCAACCGATTGGGTTCTGTGATATGTCGATTTTGTTATCAACCAACTTTTAGCAAAAGATGGGCACGCTTTTATGATGCCGTATGACATATTCAGATATCCTTTATCGGTGGCCATTAAGACAAGAAGTGTAGGTGCTTGGTTTGGCCGTATAAGTAAAGTTAACACATGATCATATTCACTTTAAAGAAGTGTTCACGAACAGTCAAATTTGACTAAACATAATTTCTACACCATCATAATGTTCACCTAAAATATTTGTAAAACGCGACAATGTAATTGTTTAACGCAGTATAGTGCCATTTGCTTTGATTTTGATTGATACATTGGTGTATATTTCAGTTATATTATGGCGGCCATGCTCACATATCACTGTGTTCCCTGACTGTTTCACACAGGACGCAAGTATAAATGACTTGGGTTGGCGAAGTCGGGTTTCGAATTCACGGCCCCTGAATTGATATCCCTCGTCATTTCCAATTGAGTTTCCATGGCACGACACGTCATCTTTAAAACAGTTGAACGTACGTGGCACTGACTTGATAACGGTGTAGTAAAAGAAGAGATTTCTCGTCATGATCATTTTCTAAATTTTCCCATAATGTTTTCATAAGTTGTTTGCTGCTAAAGTGTCAATGTGTGTCTGTATCAAAGAAATTATTGAGACATGCAATCACACTTAAGTAGCAACAAATGTTAAATTGATGATAGTAATTGATCGGATATTGTCGAGTGCATCAACAGGGAATTCGTGAATTGTTTCAGGATGTACCGCCTACTTACTTAATCTTCGATTTAATTACCCTTATCAAGGGTTAGGGTTAGGGTTAGGGTTTTGACTGTTGACACATAATCAGCAGATGACATGAACATGATGTAAGATAATTTATTTTCTCTTGATGCGTTTAAGAGGAAAGAGGAAAATAATATCTTATATTGTATACGAGCACAATACTAACATCAAATACCCTTTCGTTAAAAATAGATATTCCTTCTGTGTTAAATTGACATTATACATTTATAAGAAAGCAATAAACTTCGTGCATGGATATCTTTGTTAGCTCGACTTTTCGAAGAATAAGGAGGCTATTGCACTCGCTCCGGCGTCTGCGTCTGCGTCTGCGTTTGTTAAAGTTGTTTACACATACTAATATCTTCTATACCATCAAACATATTCAGTGGAAGCTGCCTACTGGCGGCTTCCTGTAGGAATGCTTTGAAATTTAGCACAAGGAGATATATAGACCTGCCAGTGTGACCACATATCGGGATTTCTGTTTGTACTTATTTAGTATATTAATTTAATGTGAGTTTTACAAATTAAATAAAAAGATAATGGCCGGTGTATTAATTCAATGTATGTACATTTTTAGTATAGCGAAATTAATACTGTGGCTAGTCAAAACAGTAAAATAGAGAACCAATCTACTAAATGTGGTAAGCTGCCTCATACGCTTTATAATTTCAATTGTTTATAACCGGGAACCGAAAAAAGGTGGGCTAAATGTAGTATGGTTCCTGACAGGAAACTCTCTCCAATAACAAGTTAAATGTACACTGAATCAGGTTAAGACCTGATATGTATTGCCTTAATTTTCTCCATTTACGGTTTTAAAACTGATAACCCTTTCCCACATATATACCTTTACTGAGCCTCTGCATTAGACGAACTTTGAAATAGTTGTGGCAAAAGGTGGAATTAGTCATAATAAGCTTAATTATCTCCATCTACGGTTTTAACCAATTCCCACATACGAGTACATGAATATACCTGTTCTGAGCCTCTGCAGCAGACGACTTTTGAAATCCTTGTGGCAAAAGGTGAAATTGCTCATAATGAGCAATTGCTCCATTTGCCACAATAATTTCAACTCTTTTCCATTATCTTACTATCATTTATAGAGATTTTCTATGTTTTGTACTTCATGATTTCAAAGTCTATTAGGTTAAACATCATTGTGAATTGCACTTTAATAATTTCATTATTCATGATAAAATAAACCAGATCATATAATGAAATCTCATAAGTCGGACTTGTATTTCTTTGAAATTATACCCCCGGGGGCTTACATAATATTTGTAAGGCTTTGACTGTAATGTACATTTACAAAGGTTTTAGAACAAGTTTCATATATTTGACCTTAATTCTTACACAATTATACAATATAGATGACCTGAGGCAAAACAACCATTTTACTGAAAAGCCTTCAAATAGTCGAGCGTGCTGTCATGAGACAGCTCTGGTTTTGGAATTGTAAGGACGATGATTAACAATCAATGTAGCACGAAGGCATTCATTAGTTGGCCTCAATTGCGAAGTATTTTAGTCGACCCTTTGGTTCGAGCACATTTCAACGGATGCTGACCGTACAGCCCTCAAAAAGGTGTTCTCACTGTAAGATAAAAATTACGTGCTGCTCGAAAAACTAATATGCGCATCAAAATGAAACTATTATTGAAATAATTAGCGTTGTTGATCATAAATTTTAATTTAAATTATCATTCTCAAGTGTCAATTATTAACTTAATGTGAAATAGAGATAAAGAGAGTTTATGAGTGATCGTGAATTGTTTCAGGATGTACCGCCTACTCAATTAAATGCATTTATAGTTAACTCTTACCTACATAGGGCAAGTATGCATCAAGTGACTTAGAAGTGGTTTAAGCATCTTCATTGGATAGAGTTAAAAACACTTGACAAACGGAGATATTGCTCGAAATGTTATCTAAATGTTTCAACTACAGATGTGTCTACATATGGGAAAGGCTTAATAAGCATAATTGAGCCGTCCCGCGCGAAAACCGACATTATGGACTTTGCGTAATGTATCGACCCAGATAGCCTGCGCAGTCCACGCAGGCTAATCCGGGCCGACACATTCCGTATCAGATGGATAGAGGTATAGAGTAATGATTCCTGAAACAGAAAATCCATAGGAGGCGAAAAGTCCTTTCCGGGTTTGCCTACGCGGCATGCTTAGGCTGATCTGGGTAGAGGCCACAATATTGGTTTTCTCTCAAGACGGCTCTTATACTTGTAACATATTAATTCATTAGTAGTGTTAATATTCTTCAAAATTAAACAACTGTGGAAATGTGTAATAGATTGTTTTGACAAATAAAAATACATTTTTACACAAATTAAACATTGTGAAAACAGGAAATTATGATCCTTGTTGACAATTTTCCTTTTCACACACATTCCAAAGTCCTTAATTCTTTCTAACTTGCAGACGCATTTTGATGCATTTGCAGCAGACACCGTTGTTGCTCATAATGAGAAACTTCTCCATTTGTTACAATGTTTTTAACTCTAAGCAGTAATTGTGTGCCTACATGTCTGCTGCAGACATATGTTGTATGTTGGAAATGGTTAAATGTAAATGCATCTATAGGTGCTTGTAACAGAGAAAGGTTTAAGCTTCAATTAGTGTAAATCAGGTATTAGTTGAGGTAGCAGATGCCTGCCATTAGGAAAAGGCTTAAATGATATCGTTTAATTCATAAATATTAAATATTTTTAGAACAGATTTTAAAGACTCATGTACTCATTTATGTTAATATCCTGAAATAATATTTGATTGGATACATGAATGTGATAAAATTACATCTTTTCGGAAAGGTCAGGCCTGGATCAACTATCTCCATTGGTTATAACATGTATTACTCCATCCGTCCAAGTTAGTAACTATGTTTGACATCGTGTTTTATTTGCAATTAATAAAGTATTTTTTCACAATGACTTATACTAACTCGAGTTTTGACAAAAACAACAAGTGTCTGATATCAAGATGATAGCGCATAATCAAAAGACTAATAAAAATGGGGATTGTAGAATCGTGTTGTATAGTTTAAAATGGAAAGACGTCTTGAAATTGTCTTAGAAAAGCTTCAAAGAAAATCTCTATTATATGTTAGTACGATTAATGTATAGTATACACGTTGATACAATAGGAGAAAATTAAAGTGTTCTTTTTCATTAATTTCTCCATTTGCCGCAATGATTCAAAAGTCATTTGCTTCAAATTCGTGAATATTTGTTTACGTTTTGAAAAGGGCTAACACGTACCCGTTTTTGCTTTCTAGAAATAAGTCAACTTATTTAAGTAGCCGGATAACATGATGCATATCGATGTTTGTATATTTATTGGTGCAGGTCACCTTAAATATGTAGTCGGATAACATGATTCCTATCGATGTTTGTATATTTATTGGTGCAGGTCACCTTATTTAAGTAGTCGGATAACATGATTCCTATCGATGTTTGTATATTTATTGGTGCAGGTCACCTTAAGTATGTAGTCGGATAACATGATTCCTATCGATGTTTGTATATTTATTGGTGCATGTCACCTTATTTAAGTAGTCGGATAACATGATTCCTATCGATGTTTGTATATTTATTGGTGCAGGTCACCTTATTTAAGTAGTCGGATAACATGATTCCTATCGATGTTTGTATATTTATTGGTGCAGGTCACCTTATTTAAGTAGTCGGATAACATGATTCCTATCGATGTTTGTATATTTATTGGTGCAGGTCACCTTATTTAATAGTCGGATAACTTGATGCATATCGGAGTTTGTATATTTATTGGTGCAAGTCACCTTATTTAAGTAGTCGGATAACATTATGCATATCGATGTTTGTATATTTATTGGTGCAATTAACCTTAGTTAAGTAGTCGGATAACATGATGCATATCGATGTTTGTATATTTATTGGTGCAGGTCACCTTATTTAATAATAGGATAACCTGATGCATATCGATGTTTATATATTTATTGGTGCAGGTCAACTTATTTAACAGTCGGATAACTTGATGCATATCTATTTGTGCAGGTCACCTTATTTAATAGTCGGATAACTTGATGCATATCGGAGTTTGTATATTTATTGGTTCAGGTCACATTATTTAATAGTCGGATAACTTGATGCATATCGGAGTTTGTATATTTATTGGTGCAGGTCACCTTATTTAAGTAGTCGGATAACATGATTCCTATCGATGTTTGTATATTTATTGGTGCAGGTCACCTTATTTAAGTAGTCGGATAACATGATTACTATCGATGTTTGTATATTTATTGGTGCAGGTCACCTTATTAAATAGTCGGATAACTTGATGCATATCGGAGTTTGTATATATATTGGTGCAAGTCACCTTATTTAATAGTCGGATAACTTGATGCATATCGGAGTTTGTATATTTATTGGTGCAGGTCACCTTATTTAAGTAGTCGGATAACATGATGCATATCGATGTTTGTATATTTATTGGTGCAATTAACCTTAGTTAAGTAGTCGGATAACATGATGCATATCGATGTTTGTATATCTATTTGCGCAGGTAACCTTATTTATGTAGTCGGATAACATGATGCATATCGATGTTTGTATATTTATTGGTGCAGGTCACCTTAAGATGTATTGCTGTTAACTCAATAATAATCTAAGCCCAGCATGTGAAAAAAAATAGCAGTCTCATGACTTCTATAACAGAAAACGATGCCTCTGTATAGACTGTCTGATCAGGTACATCCTGTTTGCTACTTAGACATTCAAATGTATTGGACATGGAAATGGCGGTTCAATAGATGATCCTAGTCACGAGAAAAATGACCTTCAGATGTTTTGATTTGTTTGGATCAGTCTAAACAACCATTGTCCACGTGATTCAGCAAATCTTCAGCAGACGACATGAGAAAACAACTTGGAAACAATGTGAAAAGCTCTCTCAGTAAAAGTATGTTTTATTGTACAGCGTGAGACATCTCTCAATAACAGCAGATATATCTCAGTTGGCAACGGCGAGGGCTATGATCAAGGTGTCATGAGTTCAAACTACCACACTATTTCCAAAAGTCGTCTGCTGCAGAGGTGTCACAAAGTTCTGTATGTGGGTAAGGGTTGATATCTCAGGTTTATTTTTCTGAATATTTCAGAATGGCATAGAAAACATTGTAGTAAAAGTTGTGACCAGCAAATGCATCTACAAGTGGGAAACATGCTATTCAAATCTACTTTGCCAGAAGGGATATCACTATTTCTGTTACTAGAGGGAACAAAGGGGTACAACTGACAAAGTGTTATTTGTTCAGCCAATCGTACTACATGGGGATGGGGGCGTAGTGATATCCGTATCCGTAATTGCACTTAAATATGTACACATTCGGAGGTTTTTTAAACTGCATAGTCTGCTTTTATAATTTACATTTTAAAACGTTTGGTTTGAAGTACGAGACGGACTTTCTCGTGTTTGTTGAGTGTTTTGTTTTATTTCATTTCTTAAATCGATTTTGGTAGATTATTACTGTTGTGGAAGAAAAACAACATGATTATATTTCCATAACGTTATAGGCCTACACACAATCCATAGTGTGTTACAATTTTATAAAAGTGAAATTAAATGTGGTAAAAATAGCAGACAGTACTTTCACGCAATCAATGTCAAGTATAAGTAAGAAATATTGAAACATAAAACATGTGAAAAGCCATACCCTCGCGGAATTTGCCCCGTTTTCTTTAAAGTGTCTCTCCCCCAAAGAAACCGGGAAAACTTCCCCTTATATGCAACTTTAAATTACACATTCTAGGCGCAAACTATAATAGTCGCTCTCTATATATGTTCATGGCTTCTGCCCCGGGGCACTTGCGTACAAGCATGTATTGCTCTTTATTCCGTTTAAAATGCATTTCAGACAGTTTCCCCCAAAAAAACTTCCAAGCCCCGTTTTCTTTAAATTGTCTCTCCCCCCAAAAAAACCTTTTCCCGGGAAATCTTCCCCTTATATGCAACTTTAAATTACACATTCTAGGCACAAACTATACTAGTCGCTCTCTTTATACGCTCCTGGCTTCTGCCCCGGTGCACTTTTATTGCTCTCCATTCCGTTTAAAATGCATTTCAAACAGTTTCCCGAAAAAATATTTCCAAGCCTCGTTTTCTTTTAATTGTCTCTCCCCAAAAGAAACACTTTTCCCGGGAAATCTTCCCCTTATATGCTACTTTAAATTACACATTCTAAGCACAAACTATAATAGTCGCTCTCTATATATGCTCATGGCTTCTGCCCCGGGGCACTTGCGTACAAGCATTTATTGCTCTTTATTCCGTTTAAAATGCATTTCAGACAGTTTCCCAAAAAAACCTCCAAGCCCCGTTTTCTTTATATTCTCTCTCCCCCCAAAAAAACCTTTTCCCTGGAAATCTTCCCCTTATATGCAACTTTAAACTTCACATACTCGGCACAAACTATACTAGTCGCTCTCTATATATGCTCCTGGTAACTGCCCCGGGACGACAGCTGTAGTTTAATAAATGCGAAATATGTATAGTTTAAAAGATGCTATTAAAATAAAAAATCCCGGAAAATGTTTTCTGTGTTGGGGAAATGTTTGAAATGCGCTTTTACGAAATGAACTTGATGACAAGGCTATTACGCCAATTTCCGGAAAGATTTGTTTTCTGTAGAGACGTCTGAGGTATCAAGCAAACCCCTCTAGGGTACCTCATGCAAATATTTGATAATGAAGATTCGGTGCATGCATCATCCAGTAAGTACCTTATACCCCACCATTTGGCCCATTTATTTTTTGTGCAGACGTCTGAATGATCATGAGCAATACCTTTATTGATATTTAACCGTCATTCAAAACAGACTCGACAAAAAGGTACGAAAAAGGGCATATTTTAAAAAAAATAAAGAGTAGTCGGTTGCCAGGATTATGCCAGTAATTAATGGAATGTTCAAGCTGCAGATGTAGGAAATAGACAATAATTATATTATCATTATTTTTATTATCATCATCATTGTTATCATCATCATTGTTACCATCATATAATTTTCACCATTGTTATTATCATATAATTAACCCTATTGTTCTTATCATAATTATTATTATTATCATTATTATATGATTAACATTATTAATATCATTATCACTATTATGATTACTATAATTACTATTATTGTTGTCATTATTATTATCGTTATTATTATCAATATAATGTTTCTACTATTATCATCACTTATATTATCATACTTACTATTGTATAGTTATTACTATTGTTTTATTATTATTTTTATTTGTCACGATTTGTATTATTATTATTATATTGACAATTACCATTATAACTATCGTTATATCATCATTTTTATTGTTATAATCAATATATTTACCACTATTATTATTTACACGAAATTGCCGAAAAAGAAACACTTAATCCATGGACTATACAATACACCAGAAATGAAATTTTCGCCAACCTTCGCATAAATAACCAGCAAAGATCAATATAAATTTGATTTAATATTACAACGTTGCTGCAACTTAGTGTCCAGTTTCTGTACCTACGATTCCTCCACCAACAATCTGTGCTGCTTACCTTCTCCGTGTAATGTTTGCATAACTGCGACACCTACGTCTGCTTCTGTATGTCCCGCAAAATTTCGATTGATCGGTTTGTCTGCTTGTAAACGAACATCTCTCTTATGTTCGGTGATACGCTCTTTTACTGATAGGTTCGTCTCACCAACATACACTGTCTTATAACGCCGTCAGCAGAGGAATCCATACACAACATTACGCTCTGAACAATCGACATTGCTAACAGACATGTACGTCATTGTTCCACTTGTATAAAACAAAAATGTCGTCTTAATGAAGACACTTGCATTCGGTGGACATACACACGTTTCTGAGAGTATGGAGGCCGTTATTAGTTTTACCATGGACAAATACATCACTAATATTGGTGTCTCTCCTAAAGGCGAGTAACGGAGGTTTATGTTTTAATTGGATTCGGTGTCTGATATAGTCTTCTTCTTTTTATCAAGGGGCTCGTTAGAGCCAATTGTTATAGAAGCCGAAATTCGAAGACACACATCATTTTGAGACTGGAATCTAGGCTAGTGTTTTACAATATCGGCATTGAATTACTTCACATCTGTCTTTCTATATCAGCTCTCAGTTTCTGAACACCATATCGGGTTCAGAGAGATGTTTTGGAAGTTGCAGATCGTATATAATGTCAATGAAAGTGGATTCTCTGTGGAAATATTTTTTAAAAATGAATGGACTGTTGCCAGCTTATCTACCCATGTCGGTCCTTTCGAACCGCTAACTAGTTCCTGTTTAAAAATCAAAATGCGGTAACTTGTTGGCATACGAAGCCGGAAAATGGATTTGATACGACATCCCTTACCCAAAAGAAAGAACTCGACATAAGTTTTATATTTTTAATGCTAAAATATATGAATTACACGATTAAAAGATAAAATGTATTTCTACGCTGTCAGCATACTTGATCGCGCGTAAAGTTTATGGGTGATTCCTAAATATTGTAAATCGAGTGGAGTAAAGGCAACTTCTCGATTCCGACTCAAAACCAAATTCAGATAATCGAGTCCCAATGATTGCATATATACTCAAAAAATCCAATTATTAAAATGATAGTAAAATAAATAGTTGACAAAATATGGCATATACGGTAAATGTATAAGTTAGCCTAGTCGTAGGGATTTCCAAAAATTCTTTCGAATAAAATGATTTTCAGCAGTAACGTTAATCAGAAATCTAAGAACTAGAGTATTTTGTTCTAGATTCCTGCGTAAATACATCAGATTCTTAACCGAAATTAACCATAACAACCCCAGAAGACGGAATAAGAAAGTCAAGTCCCAGTGATAAAATATACTCCAAAAGAAAATCAAATTATTTAAATGAAAGTTGTTTTTAATTAAGGTAAAACGCTTCAATTATAAATAATTACTTTGTATATTATGTCTTCCAAACGAAAGAAAGTCAGTAAAACACTTTATATCATTAAAACTCTTTAAAAATCGAATTTTCGACCACTTGGTATTTATCAACATTAAACAAATACAACGGAAATTTATGTTCAGTTCATTTTTTTAATCTTGATAAAGATCATGTGGTCGAAAATTCGATTATTAAAGAGTATTAATGAAATAAAGTGTATAAATAATTAGCTAGCTCGTTTATCGATTCTTATTCATGAAATAAATTATCTCTGTTTAATGGTTAAATCCGGCTTAGTGTAATAGGTAGCATATTCACTTGTCACGCGGGAGACCATGGTTCGATTCCCAGGAAGGGCATTTTTTTTTAAATAAAAGTATATTATAATTATCTTTTTCATTTTTGTCATATAAATTGCGTATAATCAGTGGAGCAATTGTCATTTGACACCGCTGCAACAAACTCCTTCAAAATGTTGGGATTTAAAATGAATTCAAAAGCAATGCATTTAAAATTTTCACCTGTGGGTTGTGAAACACGTTAAGAAATTGATTAATTCGTTTGTATGATGTTTTGCGTCGCTTTTAACAATATTTCAGCTATGTCACACTGAAGAAAATGTAGCTAAAACAGGATTTTATTTCTGCTTTGATAGTAGAAATGGACTCTCAATATATTTATCATTGTTAGACAATTGTTATTTTGATATGACATGTAAATGTGTTTATTGCATAAAAAAACAAAACGGCAAAAATCCATCGTAAACCAGGTGTTCTTAGCAGAAACTATCCAGATAGCAGATGCGCATTTGTATGTCAAGTTTTAGTATATCGATAGATCACCATACTGTGTGTATAGTATTTTGCGTAAGGTGATCAAGTTAGACTTTAGGGATCGATAAAACATATTTTGCTGTATTAATTTATGACAAAGCGCCTTATACAGCATTTCAGACGCGTGCAAGAGAGAACAACAAAAAATCCTATCGAAAAAAAAGCGTTGTTTTGTGTTTTTATTAAAATATCTTTTACAGTTGTACCTGATTTTCATGTTAAATGAGTTCTTAATTGGATTCAAGCCTTCATTTTTATTTTGTGTATTATCGATGACGTCCGAAGTACTCTGGATCGATCAAGGACTGTAACATCTTTGAAAATAATAATTCCACTTGAATATCTTAAGGTAAATTACAGCCATTGCGATCAGAAAAATTGGCCGTTGAAAAGGAAATGTACCTTGTCAATATAGTAAAATGCTATATTTAGATTTTAAACGAGACTGGCACCTGTGATTTACAATGAATTTAAACTCAATGTGACATATTCAATGCATTCTGGCAGGGCCGTAGATCCCTGATTCTGGTGATGGTATCTATACACTCATTTCTACGCAAACATTTGTTTAAGGACTTTGGCCGTAGATCAGTATGACCACGGATGTATTCAGCGTATATTTCTCTCTCTTTATTTACAAAGTACAAGAGAAAGTTGATGCAACGCATCAATGTCGCCGGAAATCCATACTGCAGTTATGCATAACACTAACAGTATAGTAGTTGAATAAACAGTTATCAACTGAGGGGCATATTGGAACATCAGGGGTGGGGTCAAGTGAATACACACAACCAACTAATTATTGATCATAAACAGTAATGGAAATGAGTAATCTTGCCAATCATTAGTCTTAGTATGTATACAGTGCTTTCATTAAGGAATAATTATAAGATTTGTGAATTCCACATACACTTTTCAAGATGTTTGTCAGAATATTTGAATTTTATTATTTTTCAATAAAACCACAAAACAGACAATTTAGGATTTGCATTCAATAGCAGGTCATTTTACCTTTCCTCTATTAAAGTCAACAGTGGACACCTTTGCAGCAATCTACTTTAAAACAATGAGATAAGGGTTAAATCGCTGAAGACATGAGTTTTCTCTTTTTCTCAAGATGATATTAGCTTGGCCTAATTATATCATACTTTAACAAATGTTGAAATGTAGTCCAATATTTATAAATTAGACCTTCAAAATATAATATCAACTAAACAGTTAAATCTCATTGAAATTGTTGTATAATTTAAACTTAATTTCGAACATAAACTGAGCCCTACTACATGTTAATTTATTTTAATTCTTTCCTTCTTTTTTTTTATAATGAAAATAACAAACTACTCATATTTTAAAATTATATTATGATGAGCGCCCTTGTGTGTCAATGATGCATAACAATATGCAGATCGGAAGCAATATGCCTTTAGGGAATTAAATGACACATTTAAAATTGTCAAGGACGAAATAACTTTGTACGAAATACCGGATTCTTTCTTAGAATCAGTCGCAGAGGTGTCGTTCTTGAAACTCTCTTTATAGGCAGAGAGTGTTCGTTCAAAGTAATTTTTCTATTAAAACCAGTTTTATCTCGGTTTGTTCTTTTCTTCATTTGTTTCGAACCAAATAAACATTTTAAATCGCATTTGTAAGTGAGTGTAAAGAGCGGCTCTCTGCAAAGGAGATTGATCTACGCAGTTTTTATTCGCGAGTCACGCGATCAACAGTTTTAGCTTAGAAACAGTTCATATTTTAGATATACATGGATAAACATTATAAAATGCCTTCTTCACAAATCAAGACATCTCTTTGAACATGAAAATAACATTCAGAAAGTTAAAATTGCCATTAAAAGGAGAATATTCGACTTCCATTTTCATCAGCAGGTGCGCGTATGTAAACAAATTAGACTGTGCGACGTAAAGGTTTGTAGTTATCGTCTTTTGAGTACATGTAGTATATAGTGTAAAATACAGTATTTCATTCTAGCAAATAGGGACTGTTTTGTCTCCGTAAATAAAACAAAAAAACATAAATGCGAGTCAAAATAAAGAAACTGAATAAACATCGGAATATTTATTTCCTTTTAGATGTGTCATTACTTAGTGTTTTTAAACAAACACAATTGTAATATGTTCAAGACATCTAAATGTGTTTCTTTCTAATAATAATCCCCCCCTCCCATGTCATTTCCGAAAACCTATTAAAAATAGAAGTCGTGGGCTTCTGCCCGGCGACTAATGATAAAAAATGAAAGCTCAAAGGCACATATTATGTCAATTAAGCAAGGATTATAAAATAAAAACCCACCAAAACCTCGGATTTTTGGCTGAATCGGACAAGTTTTTTGCTTTCGCGCGATTTATAGGTCTTTGCAAAGGTAAAATAAGAAAATTATCACATATTTAGGTTTTACTGTGTCAAATGTTCATAGAAATTATCAAACTTAATATTTATGCATTATTCTAGGACTTTTTAGGGAACCAGTTTCATCATTATCAACCAGTTTTACTGTATCCAAACATTGTTGCAGACCACACAAAACTGACCTATAATTTTTTGGGATTCTGAAGCCCTTTTAGACACTTTCTTTGTTTCGGCGTCACTAAACAGAATCTGTTAGCTGAGTATTTTAAATAACCTAGTGAAAACAAAATTGAAATTATTAGTACCAAGTGTCTCCTTTCTGACAGGCTCAACAAACGAGCATCTTTTTAATTTTAAAGGCGTATGCTACAGTTTTTTATCAAAAATATTCCCAATCATAGAAATTCTTTTTTCTTTGTAGTTTGTTAGTACATACAATAACTAGTTGAAATAAGAAAAAAAAAATATGTTATCGAATTAAAAAATAATAATATTCGTCTGTTAATGACATGACCAATTTCATCAAAGGCACAAATATGGGCATTTTGGCCGAAAACCTAAAACACACAAAAAAAAAAAAAAAATGAAAACTACAAATCATAAATAAGTTCATATATAACTTTATATATAGAATTTAAATCAATATGAAAAGAGAATTTGTGAGAAAAATATGAAAAAATATATATTAAGCTGTTTTTCAAGGTCGAAATAGTGTCACATTTTACCCCTGAAAAAGTTAAAATTATACAATTTTTCAAGAAATTTTCCATTCTACATAATAGAATTTTCTGTAATTATCCATAAACACTGAACATTGTTCACTTTAATAAAAAATGCAAAAAAAAGATAGGTCACCGTACTGCTTTTCTGGTAAATCGACTTTTTCCTTGAAGCACGGCCTGTTTTTTAAGCAAAACTGCTGTATTTCTAAGAAAACGCAAGAAAAAGCAAGGAAAAAATCTGTTTGCTCTAAAAGGAGTACGGTGACCTATATTTTTTTTGGCATTTTTTATTAAAGTGAACGATGTTTAGTGTTAATGTATAATTACAGAAAATTCTATTATGTAGAATAGAAAATTTCTATGATTTTAACTTTTTGGGGGTAAAATGTGACACAATTTCGACCTTGAAAAACAGCTTAATATATTCTTTTTCATATTTTTCTCAAAAATTCCTTTTTCATATTGATAAACATTCTATATATAAAGTTATTTATGAACTTTAATATGATTTGTAGATTTCATTTAAACAAAATTGTGTGTTTTAGGTTTTCGGCTAAAATGCCTATTTTTGTGCCTTTGATGAAATTGGTCATGTCATTGAAAGGCCAATATATTTTTTTTAGATCGATTATTAATATTTTTTTTTTTCTTATTTCAACCAGTTATTATATGTACTAATAAAATACAAAGAATAAAGAAATTCTATGATTGGGAATTTTTTGTGAAAAAACTGTAGCATACGCCTTTAATTTACTTTATTTTTTACTGAATGCTGCACTTCATGTCTTTTGTAACACAATAATGTTATTTGGTCTCAGTTATTTTATAATGTACAGTGTGTGCGTGCTCTACCATGCTTACCTTTAACTTGTTACATACAGAGTTAACAAAGTTGGCATGGTTCAGACAAAAACATCAAGCGGGAAAATCTTTGTTGCAAAAAAAAAGAAAAGTTCTTGTTCAAAAATAGCAAAAGTAAAATCATTTGCAGGGTTAAAAGTCAGATTATGACCCTAAGAATAAAACTTTAACTCATATGCTTTTCAAATAACACATAATGTGTTTTTAGACAGACCAGGGACGTAGATAAGACAGACTGACAGATAATTAGAAGATTCGGTTAAATATAAGTAAAACAAATTCTAAACAAAATCGTATTTGACAAATCAAGTATCCATAATAAAGAATTTGCCGCCATAAATTCAAGAGACAAATCAAAGATTGTGTGCTTTGCTGGGGAAAAAGAATCCATTTAAAATGCAGCACTTGATGCTTTTAGGTAAGCTGAAGACTAAATAATTGTACTGACTTTAAGATACGTAATTGTCTGCCTGAACTGGACACCATTATACCAACGCAGAGTGAATAACGATGTCAACTGAATTGAGCGGTCGAATCTGTGTTTCACTTTAAATATTCTGAAAGGTATCCTCGACTGCTCAGTTTCAGTGACCTTAATACATTTATCTATATATTGCAGTTACTGTAGCAAACACACATAATGACAGCCTCTTTACTTATTTTCCATCAATTCAAACACTAATTTTACATTGCATTGTAATTTATGACATTGAAAGCAGCCATTTCTTTGACCTACTTTTTGTCAAAATATGACCAGAATCAGTGCACTCTGGGTTTTAATTAGTAAATACACAAACATTATGAGCACTGTCTTACATTGGAAAATATCAGAAAGTTATATAACAAAACACTTCTAACTGTTAAACATTTAACTATCATTTGAAAGGACATGTTAGGATATTTGGGTGCATGAACAGTCCAAGTTGGTGGATTCAGTTTGATGTTTATTCCGTAACTAGTGTTGGGCCATCAGTTCCATTTTTACAATCGATTATCAGTTACAATCGCTTTGCCTCATTCGATATGACATCGATTATATAATCGGTTCATACAGTATTGTATTTAACAAACCTCAATATTTGCAATGCTTCTTATTATTTATTTTTGATAAAAAATACACCGCCTTAATGTCTTGTCTTTACTAGGTTGTATCATTTGATTGCCAAAAAACCCACTTTGTTTCAATCTCAAGCTGTTGTATAAATTTACATGCTAGCCCACCAAATATGAGTTTTCAAACATGACTGCTAGAGTTATCTCCCTTGTGGAAGCGAATATTAATCAAGCATAAATGAAGCAAAAAAAGTGAACCGATTGATAATCGATTGTGGTAATATGCAATCGATTATCGCCAACGTGATGCATAATCCAATCAACTTTCGATTATAATTGATCATCGGCCCAACACTATCCGTAACAGTTATAGACAAGACTGCTATTAACCCTTACCATGCTGAATTGTTTTGAAGGCTATGTCAGCTCACTGCTGAATTGTTTTCAATTTTTCTCATTTTTTTCAATCCTATGTTTAAAATAGCTGTAACTTTGTTGGAAAATGTCAGAACTCAAAATAATTTGGCATGTGATGCAGAAATAGAATGTTGTATCTTATCCATTTAGGTTGGCATTTATAAAATCCTAGCCATTACCATGACAACCAAGACACATGCTTAATAGAAGGTTCTGCCTCACAAAAGTGGCTGCAGAGCTGCTGACTAACTGATTTCTTGTTTAATCTGCTATGTATATTGTTAAACATGTTGCCAAGGTATCTGCGTTGAATTCTCATCGAGAGAAAATAGGAACAGTTTGCACCTGCTAACATTCTAAATATGTTCTAATGAGGCTTCAAAGAGCAATAATTTTGAATACTTTTTAAGTGAAGCTCTATTCTAATTAAAGGGCTATTCTTTTGATAGAAATTATTAAAATGAAAAGTATTTAGCTAGTGATGCCATCATTGAATTTTGGAACTCTTGTTGCAATGAAAACTTTATAGTGTCAGATACAGTTTCCATGGCAACCTAGACACATGCTTAATAGAAGGTTCTGCCTCACAAAAGTGGCTGCAGAGCTGCTGACTAACTGATTTCTTGTTTAATCTGCTATGTATATTGTTTAACATGTTGCCAAGGTATCTGCGTTGAATTCTCATCGAAAGAAAATAGGATCAATGTGCACCTGCTAACATTCTAAATATGTTCTAATGAGGCTTCAAAGAACAGTTATTTTGAATACTTTTTAAGTGAAGCTTTATTCTAATTAGGGGCTATTATTTTGATAGAAATTATTAAAATGAAAAATATTTGGCTAGTGATGCCATAATTGAATTTTGGAACTGTTGTTGCAATAAAAACGTTATGGTGTCAGATACAGTTTCCATGGCAACCTGGACACATGCTTAATAGAAGGTTCTGCCTCACAAAAGTGGCTGCAGAGCTACTGACCAACTGATTTCTTGTTTAATCTGCTATGTATTTTGTTTAACATGTTGCCAAGGTATCTGCGTTGAATTCTCATCGAAAGAAAATAGGATCAATTTGCACCTGCTAACATTCTAAATATGTTCTAATGAGGCTTCAAAGAGCAGTAATTTTGAATACTTTTTAAGTGAAGTTCTATACTAATTAATGGGCTATTCTTTTGATAGAAATTATTAAAATGAAA
This sequence comes from Serripes groenlandicus, assembly GCA_031761405.1. NCBI lineage: Eukaryota > Metazoa > Mollusca > Bivalvia > Cardiida > Cardiidae > Serripes > Serripes groenlandicus. The sequence continues at coordinate 351,002 of JASEVX010000107.1, forward strand.
ATTATTTGGCTAGTGATGCCATAATTGAATTTGGAACTCTTGTTGCAATGAAGACTTTATGGTGTCAGATACAGTTTCCATGGCAACCCAAATAAGAGTAAAAAAAAAGATTTCTATTTCATCCATATAGGTATGGAGCTGTTGAGTTATTGACACAGTTTTTTATCAGTGATGTATGAAGTGTATATGTTTTCAAGATATTGGCATGGAAACCTAGGCCAGAAGAGTTGAAATGAATTGCTCATGAAAAGCTTCTAAATTTGTTTCCTGCAGATTTAAAAAAACGATGTTTTGAATGACTTTGAAAAAATTATATATAAAACAATTATCTCTTTAACTTCTTAACACATTTATGTATTTTCAAATCACTTGGTACAATTGTTTATCTTAATGGGACAGTTTATTATTTGCAACACTTAGGCTGTCAGCTGAAGGTCAAGGTCACACTTTAAGCTCAAAGTTCAAAAACAAGCGAAAATATAACTATTCATAATTTTTTCAACTTCAACTTACATATTTTCAGATAATTATTCACTAATGTTAATGTTTATGAGACAGTGTTTCACATACAAGACTTAGAGTTGTAACTCACAGGTCAAGGTCATGCATCAAGGTCAAATGTCAAATCAGGTTAAAACAAGCTTGTCAGGGCATTAACTTGTACCAATATAAGCATTTTTTCCCTCCAAATAATTTTGTATAAATGTTCATTTTAATGCAAATAAGGGTTGCAACTCACAGGTTAATGCCACATTTCAATGTCAAATGCTACAGACATTTTAAAGTTCTTGGCATAGTTGCTAACTTTAACAATATGAGTACTTTGTTGCATACAAAACCAATGCTGTAGCTCTATGGTCAAGGTCACACGTCAAGATCATAATCAGAAGAAATAGACTGTGTCCTGTTGTCAACAGACATGAATACATTTTGAAATCACTTGACACTTTGATTAAAGGAACATATGCCAAAATGTTAACCCATTTTTTTTTAAACCAAGTTCTTATACTTTGAATTATCAAAAACTCCATTTCATTAATCCCTTTCAAACATTCAGAGCATGTTTGAAAACATCTCTTTTTGTCACAATGAGTTGTACTCTATTTTCTGCCTCTGTCAATGATAGAAATATAACATATTTTTTGTTTTAAATTCCTCAAAAATTATAATTGCATTCACAGAGATTTTCCACTTTTTTTGTCTAGATATTTATAAAGTTGTCTGCTGCAGATTTGTTGCAGGGTTAAGTGGTGGGCACAAACTTGCTATGTCATATTATTGTAGTAATGTGCATGTAGGGCAATCTGAAGGTTATGCACATCACATGTTTCTGCTAGAAAGGTCTATGCATATAGAAATCTATCTACCAATTTTCTTGAATCTTATTTTTTTTTAAAAAAAGAGTTAAAAATCATGATTTTTTTTTATTTTTTTTTCCTATCTGGGTGATTTGATCACTGGGATGGTCACATCAAAGACTATGAAATGGTAGTCTTCCCTCCTTGGCACAGTATTGGTAATAAACCAAGGCAACGCCATATTATGTCTGTAGGAATTAATGTATGTTGTAAGTTGCATAAAACACCAAACAAGTATAAATATATCTGACAGACTGACCATAGCTCTAATCCCCTCCAATTAATATGTATGGAATCATCATGCAGGGAGGATTTGACAACTGTGAAACTCTCTCTAGATAGTCATCATCATTTTGTGTGTAAAGTTAATTCTTATTGCATAAATATGTCTATCAAACTTTGACCATAACATGAGATGTTTGTCAAACATTATGCCCCCTCCCCCCCAGGAATATTTGGGACAATTTTTCACCTGATGACCTCAAAATCAATAGAGGTCATCTACTGGTCACCTTCAGCCTCCATGTCAAGCTTTAGGGCCATGGATGCAGGCAATGTGGAGTAATCACTCTGACAAGGTTTTGTACCTTTGACCTGATGACCTCAAAATCAAAACTGGTCAGGCCAAATCTACAAGTCAAGTTTGAGGACTAAACCTCCAGGCATTGTTTAGTTATCTCACAATAAGGGTCATCTACTGTTCACCCCTAGCCTCCATGTTAAGTTTTATGGTCATGGGTGCACGCAATGTTGAGTTATCACTCGAACAAAATTTCGCATTCAAGGTCGGTGACCTTTATGTTTGACCTGATGTCTTCACAATCAATAGGGGTCATCTAGTGGTAACCCTCAGCCTCCATGTCAAGTTTGAGGGCCATGGGTGCAGCCAATGCCGAGTTATCACTAGGATAAGCTTTTTGCGTTCAAGGTCACTGCGACCTTGACCTTTGACACAATGACGTCAACATCAATAGGGGCTTCTTTTGGTCACCTCAGCCTCCATGTCAAGCTTGAGGGCCATGGGTTGGGGCAATGTTGATTTATCACTCAGACAAGCTTGTCAGGTTCAAGGTAACTGTGACCTTGACCTTTAATCCACTGACCTCAAAATCAATAGGGGTCATTTACTGGTCAGGCCCAGGCTCCATGTCAAGTTTGAGGGCCATGGGTGCAGGCAATGTTGAGTTATCACTTGGACAAGCTTTTCGCATTCAAGGTCAGTGTGACTTTGACCTGATGACCTCAAAATATGTAGGGTTCGTCTACTGGTCATCCCCAACCTCCAAATTAAGTTTGAGGACCATAGGTCAAGGCATTGTTGAGTTATCACTTGGACAAGCTTTGGTCTACCGACGGACCGACGGACCGACATCTGTAAAGCAATATACCCCTCTTCTTTGAAGGGGGCATAATTATATAACTATGCAATTATCCATAAAGAACTGTACTCTTCTTTGTTATATATCACAGATCTTTAAAGTTAAATAATCTCTGGTAATATCTATTTTGTATTTACCATTACTATTTAGTTGTGTAGATGAAGATCAGACAATGCACATATAATATTTGAATTGGTTTTTGCATATACATGTTAGATCATTATACCATTAAAATAAATTGAAATACCAGATATGTAAGATTAGTAATTATTTACTAAATATTTTCAATTACAAATATTGAAAACAAATCTTTCAATGCCCCTTATTTTAAAATCACTGAACAAAAATATTTAAACTCATTATAAACACTGTAAGTGTTTGTTTAGAAGTAAAATTTTACTTGGCTAACTTTAAATAGATTCTGTGTAAAATCTCACTCCACTCACTGATGATGTCATAGCTCCTACACAACATGTGACTATTTATAGGTCAAATCCCAAGGCCTTGACACTTTACAGGCTTGAAGAGTGTTTTAAAGAAATATATGGATTGCTGTGGAATTTTAAAAAGTTACTTCAAACTAGATCTAGTTATATTTAAAGAATGCACCAGTTATGAGTTTGCATAATATATAAACAGAAATAAATTGGATGCACTAGTGGGATTAACCATTTAAAAAGTGACTCGGACACTTGTTTTTACTTGGATTGATTAATTAAAGGTAAGTTGATTAAAGAAAGAGATTTTTTTTATCTAGTTTCAGTTTGTTGACTTAAGCCTAATTGGCTCAGTTTATGTAAGCTAAAAATTGAACAGATAAACTAGAGATGAAAATGTCAAATTCAAAATCAAATGATGAGAAAACACACCAGTGCTGAATTCTTATATTGATAAGACTAAACATTAATTTAGTTAAGAAGAAGAAAAGACAAGTTTGAATTAAATTACAATAGCTCTCTGCATCACATTTCAGCAAGTTGAATGTTGGTTGAGAATAATACGGCGCCCTCAAACTTTTCAGTCCAAAATGTTAATGTAAATTCGACCTCTTGTTGATAAAGATATATTTATTAAACTTTTAAAACTTGAAGTCCTAAAATAAGCTAGTACAATTCATCCAATGTTGTATTCTGGATGTTGCAACTGTCAATTGTTTTTGTAAATATAACAAATCAGTATTATTTCAAAACATTGAACTAGGTCAATTTATTATACCGGAAGCCAGGCAAATGCGGTCCCTAGACTTACTGAAATCGACCTGATTACTGAAATCCACTGAAATCGACGTCAAATTACTGAAATCAACCTGTATTATTGTTGTTTGTGTTATTTAATAAATTATTAATACTATACATTAATATGTTTCTTTCAATAAAATATGAAAAAAAAAAGATTTTTTATGAAATCGACTTCTCAATGTCCAAAATAACGAAAATAACCATTAGAACGGCAACGGTGTCGTGTGCGATTTGAAAATCTATGAAAGTTACTCCAATTCTCGGTAATCTCCTTATCGAATTAACAGAGAAGAAAGTATATAGGTGTTAGACCGTTTCTTTCACACAAGAAAAGGTCTAACACCTATATACTTACTTCTCTGTTAATTTGTTTATGATATCCGCTAAAATGTAAGGTGAAGAGGGGAATATAAAACTAACATTGGTTTTACACAACTTTATTTTTTAAATCCGATATGTGGACAATTTCTTTAACTAATATTTACATAGAATACATCGTATGCGATTGTAATATCTCGCCATACCGCTATTTCTCTGTTTGGAGACATCCGTGCATTCAATTCAATAGATAAGTCTAAGAACTTGACATATGGGTCGGTATTTATGTAGTCCATACTCCATTGAAAACTGTAGGTGACGGTAATTGTATGTATAGGGCAATATCTTTGGCATTGTGTGGTATTGAAGATTTTCATGTGTATTTAAGGTTACTGACATGTCTAGAGTTGATTTTAAACAAGTCATCTTACTGCACCAAGTCGAAACACAATGACTTTATAAATGATGTCAGAGTAGTTACAAGTCCATATGACACATTGGTTGCAGATGCCATCCATGATACGTCTTACTCCGAACTGGCACATATATATGCATTGAGTGCAGCTTTGAAACAACCAATAGGGTCATACTTCCCACCTCAATTTAATGTGGAACTTTCTGCAGCTTTCACACGGACTGTGTATGGTAGGCAGGTTTGTGCAAAATCTCAGTCAAAAGTCAAACTAATGTTAATGTGGACATCAATGTTCGCACCAGTTATGCTAGATAAGTTCACTGCAAATCACTTCGTTCCACTTGTGAAATGCGCAATGTATGTTGACACATCAAATGTCAACTTAACTTCTCTTTCAGATTTTTCGTTCATTTCTGACATGACGAACTTGCCGTCTGTATTTAATGTCACTGAAATTCTGTCCAACAATAGAAGTTCTAATCAAATGCGATCTCCGCCTCAGTCTAGGAACGATTCATCAGATTGCGAGATTATCTCAGATCTTGGTCATTCTGATATTTGCTCCGAGACTGATGGGGAAGACGTTATTGAGTGTGCAGCAGCAGTAGATATAGATGATTACATGGAATTTCAGTCTTCTCCAAATCCAATGTCTCAGAACGATTCATCAAATTCCGAAACTGTTGCCGAAGACGTTAGTCAGTCTTCTCTCGATGAATTTCCATCCATTTCGGAAATGCCGAAATTGATGTCTTTACCTGATGTATGTAAATTGCAAAACAGCAATAAAATAAATCATTTGCAAACGCCGCCTCAGTCTCAGATCGATTCATCAAATATCGAGTTTATCTCAGATCTTGGTCATTCTGATTTACGCTCTGAGACTGTTACCTCAAAGTTTGATGAACTTACTCAACCAACTGGACTTCAACAAATATATGATAAGCAGCATAGGTTAAAACGGAAACAAATTAATGTAGAAGGACATATTAATAACTTTGCCGACCAGATCAGACATTTAGAAAACATGGTGTCCGAGAATGATCCATTCGTACGATCTGTCATTCACACTAACGGAAAAACACCGTGCATTATATTGTACACTGATGTACATTCATGATAACAGTGACTTCAAAACATTTAGTCATTTTTTTCATCATCTCAAAATCAATTTGATAGATGCACCGCAAAGCAAACTGGTGATAGGTACTGATGATGGCTATTGTCAATGGTCAATACCGGAATATAAGAAGCGCGATTGTTGGTACGGGTGAACTGCACTTGTCTGATAACTGTAAACAGTTTGCAAAAACCAAACTTGAATGGCTTGGAATGTCCGAACTACAAAGAAACAACCATTACACTAAGTTAAGGAAATATGTAAATCGTGACGGTAGAATAATAAGCTCAACTGACGGGCAAACGCAAGTACTCGGTCCAACAACAAACGGCAAAAAAACAGGTCAAAGGAAACGTAAAGTAAATGCGAGAACTGTGACTGTTGACAAAAGGCCAAAATTATAAAAAAAAATTACATCTGATAGAGATTCAGGCTCATACTAATGTTTTACGGGAGATTTCCTGGTTTGCAAGCTCTATGTTGATTTATAGGTTTCTCGGGTATGGATGGCCCCGGGTCCAGATGTCGGCAATGTTTGCATGCTAAACAGTGGTGCAGACACGGCCGGTAGCTGGGTGCTGCTGCTTGGCCATGTTTTGAATCTCTATCAAATGAAATTAGTTCGGCAATGTACATAAAATAAAAACTAAACATGGAGCTCTGTGTAGGGTCTTTCACGGCCCGTGACCTAGTCGGGCGCACAGACTCTATTTCGGTAATCGAATATGAGATAACAGATAAAGGGAAGGAAATGAAATACATGTATAACAAGCAACCGTTTCACCATTTTATATGTTAGGTATTTGCTCTCTGTATTATTTTAATAAATGTAGCCTATGTGTTTTATTGTTTATACGTGAGATAACTGTAAATGGAGCTCTGTGTAGGGTCTTTCACGGCCCGTGACCTAGTCGGGCGCACAGACTCTATTTCGGTAATCGAATATGAGATAACGGATAAAGGGAAGGAAATGAAATACATGTATAACAAGCAACCGTTTCACCATTTTATATGTTAGGTATTTGCTCTCTGTATTATTTTAATAAATGTAGCCTATGTGTTTTATTGTTTATACGTGAGATAACTGTAAATGGAGCTCTGTGTAGGGTCTTTCACGGCCCGTGACCTAGTCGGGCGCACAGACTCTATTTCGGTAATCGTAAATGAGATAACGTGATGTTTGCTCTCGGGTGAAACACAATCAAGGGAACAGTAGGGTTGCACTTGAGGGTGAAAAATGAAGGTGTTCGTTTTGTTAAAAAAAGGATTTTTATCATAAGTATAATGTTTGAAGTTAATGAAACCTCAGCGGTTTGCAGCTGGTCACACAGGATATACTGTTTTTACTCTTCGATACACTCCCCACAGTTTGCTGGTTACGGACACTACATAGGACACTAATTGCAATATATTAATACAAAACTGTATTAAACTTTTATTAATTTGAAATAATTTTTACATAATATCATGTATAAACACAAATAAAAATAAAAATTGAAGCCGAGATAGGTTTTAATTCTCACAAAGACACCATATGTATAGGAAACAATCCTGTTGCAAAAATCACCTTTATATCAATTATTGTTACATCTTTAATTTTACAGTTAATGGTAAGTAATTGTTCAGAAACTAACATTTCATTTTTTCTGTATGAAAGGCAAAACAATATTTTGAAAGGACAATACTTATTTTTCACTAAATTTATGAAAATAAAAGGTCAATATTTTGGTTACGGACACTACGTATGCCCTGTACATAAGTAACAGTTTACATAATGCACATATAATAAAAAGCTTAGTTGGATAATAACTTTCTTAGTATGAATATTAAATTTTAATGGTCCTTTAATGTTTATATCTGTCATTTTGACTTCTGTGTCATAAAATTTATAAAATGTACCCAATTTTCAGTGTGAGAAAAAAAATATATGTGAAACCTGTCTGTTTTTACATAGTACCTTAACCATTTAGCAAGAACATTAAAGTCATAGCAATGCTAACAAACATATAAAACACAATTATAGATCCTTCTATAACACAAATATGTAAATGATATGAAACATCAAAGTTTAATCCATGGTTACGGACACTATGCCATTGACTATCCTCGCGAAAATACCCAGATTTGTAGTCTTTTGACAATTCCACTGCATATTTTGATGAGAAAGAAGTGCTTGGAATATTTCGCAGTTGGTCATCATCGGAATTTATGGGGTCAGATCTGTTTATCAATCTCACCCGCAATCTCAATTGCCTGTGTTTTCTTGACTGCCAACTGTCTTTTAAGCTTATTACTTGATTTTACGATGTCTTGTTTTTCTTTGTTTTCTTGACTTTTCTTTTCTTCGACGATATCGATGCATCTCTTTTCTCTTTTGTTTTCTTAGCTTTCAAAGTTTTGTCGTATTATTTTCAGCCTCCTTTTTATTTTCTGTTTTTCGATCTCTATCTTTTTAGCTCAGCTGAGCACGAAGTGCTCAAGGTGAGATATTGTGATCGCCTTTTGTCCGGCGTCCGTTGTGCGTCCATCAAGATCTTCTCCTCAGTAACCAGTAGATTGATTGGGATGAAACTTCACACAAAGCATCCTCTCAATAACCTCCCCAGAATTCCTTCAAAATTGTGGTATCCATGCAGAATTTTTGTTTCCTTGGCAACAAAACGAAAAAAAATCTTCTTCTCCCAAACCAGTTGGCAGATTTTCAAATAACTTTGTAGAAATGTTCCTTGGATGACCCTTTATCAGATTCCTGTAAGCCATGATGATTGATAGAAAAACAATGGTCGCCAGGGGGCAGGGCTATTTTGCCTTATATGGCTTTAGTAAAAACTTAAAAAAATCTTCTCCTCTGAAAGTGAAACCGATTTTCAAAAATGTTTGTAGAAATGTTCCTTAAGTGACCCACTATCGATTCCTTCAAGCCATGTTGATTGGTCGAAAAACATGACCACCAGGGAGCGGGGCTATTTTGCATTATATGGCTATAGTGAAAACTTAAAAAAATCTTCTCCTCCGAAACTGTCAAGCCAATTTTCAAATCATTTTGTAGAAATGTTCCTTAAGTGACCCACTATCAGATTTCTTCAAGCCATGCTGATTGGTCAAAAAACATAGCCACCAGGGGACGGGACTATTTTGCCTTATATGGCAACAGTGAAAACTTTAAAAATATTCTCTGAAAGCCATGTTGATTGGTCAAAAACTATGGCCGCCAGGCTTATATGGCTTTTGTGAAAACAAATAATATCAGGTGAGCGATCTAGGGACATCATGACCCTCTTGTTTCTTTAATTTTTCATTTGCTTCTGTATTCAATTTCTGTTTTTCTCTCCACTTTCTAACCTTTTCTGCATTTATTTGCCTTTTGAGTTTCTGTATTTCAGTTGTTTCACTTGATCTCGAATCCATCTAAAAAAGGAACAATTAGATATATATCAGATTCATTGAAGTTGTAGTTTTCTTACATTTATTTATGAACTTTGGTTTTAAATGTTGTTTGTCTATTGTTTTTCTTGTCCCAAGGTTTGTCTTTCTCCTTTGATTTCCGAGCCCCAGTAGCTCAGTCAGTAGAGACGCAGGTTGTCAACCCAGGGGTTGTAAGTTCGAACCCCAGCTCAGCCAACATTCTTTTCTACGTTTCACAAAAGTCACTGTGACAAGCGTCATTCGTCTTTCACCAATTGGATAACAACTTCTATGTGAAAAAGCAGCCAGTTGCTTGGAAAGTATGTTGTGTTGAGTAATGGTTGAGAAAACCAGGAAACATATGAGAAGGTGAACTGGCCGACTGAAAAATTGTTTAAAACGACGTTAAACCCCAATCAAACCCTTCTTCTAGACTAGTGCTTTTGGTTGTCTACCCTTTCAATGGTATTTGGACTTAAATACTTGTATGTTTTTTTCTTTTTAATTAACACCATTAGTTTAATTTTCTCATTTATTATCATCCATTTCTTTTGAATTCTTTTGATTACTTTCCTTCAATACAAAACACAGTTGACATTTTGATATAAGCTGTAATCTGAACAATGATAAAATATTGTAGTGTCCGTAACCAAATTGTGCTCTTTTAAGTAGCTACTTCTGATAAACAGAATATGGTAACATTAGCAGTTTGGTGCTTTATTATGAAACCAGATACTGCTTATATGGAAATCCATCACATATATAGAAGTTTTTGTTACTTTTACACTATAATGCATGTAAGAAGTACTTAACGAAAAAAACGTGACTCCGTGTAAATAATGATAAAGATGTGCATGTTTGTAAAGGCAAACATATCAATATAGTTAAAAATGAGTGTAAGTTAGTGATAGATATCATTAAAATTTGTATGAACACAATTTTATGTAAAAATACAAGTTCTAAATTTTTAAGCATTTAAGGTTACGGACACTACATATTCATCAAACAAAAGTTTATAGAATTAACTTACCTTTATATATGGACAAACTTGTAAACTTTGCTAAATCTAATTCAGGAAACACAACATTTTAGGAAGAAAATCTTGAATGTAGCATCCCCACTTGCAGATTCGAAATATTTCCTGTCTTCACACAGGCTGCTGCTCAAGGAAAATGATGCTATTCCTAAAGATAATGCAATCCGGAATTTCCATTCAATTACATCATCTTTTTATGTGTTAAAAATTAGTTGATTGACTTCTTTTTAAAATAAAACATGCAACTAGCATAAGGCTACTGATAATAAATGCAAAAAAAATCAATATAAACATTACAGAAAAGCAGGTTACGGACACTACACTGTTTTTGTAGTGTCCGTAACCATGTTTGTGTTTCTACAGCAAAGCTATAGTAAAATATCCAACAAATGAATTCATATTTTAACTCTCCAATGCCCTTAAGGTATCTTAAAAGAAAATGGGCTTTATGAAGACTTTGTAAGTTAACTATTGACACAGGGTTACAGACACTACATCTTTTCAGAAAATAGCATTTTCACATTTTGAAAATTCATGAAAAAAATATTTTAATATATACACAAAAGATTTTTTTTGCTCTAAAATTAACTACTTTAGAGCAATGATTTTGTGCAAAGACTGTAAAAAAAAGTTATTAAAAGCTGGTTTTAATTTATTATAACACATTTTAAAAATTGCACTTGAAAATTGTTTAACAGACCACCATTTCTGCGTTGTTGATCATATCTTCACCAATTGTTATCTGATTTCAACAAAACCAACTCCAAAATAATTCTAAATTAATTTACTGTTTACTGAGTATGCAGAAATTCTCCATTTTGTATTTGACAATGTAGAATTTTTTCTGGGAAAAAATGGAAATTTTGAAGCGCAACCGCATAACGCTGTAAAACAGCTGTTTTGTGTATATGTTTTTAACACCTGTGTGAAAACTATTGAAGGTAGAGCCTTGCAATTTGGTCTGAAATTTCATTATGCATTGTACATTAGAATAAAATTATTTCATACTCTCAAAGCAAGACAAATTTGATAAAAACAGTGTATAACATTGTACTATTTTAAATGCTCCCTATATTGTGTTTCACCCGTCTGTATTATACATGTACTATGTGTTTTATTGTGTGTAAGTGTACTTTTGTTTGTAGCATTGCCATCTTTTCTAATACATGTAGCCTATGTGTTTTATTGTGTTCTAATACATCTTCTACCAAGTAAATTTCTGTCTATATTATATCGGTGGCTATTTTAATGCATGAATCCTTTGTATTTCATTGTTTATTTTTTTGATATTTGTCATATTTTTTTTAAAGTATAGTTCACTTCTGGTTTAATGATATGTATTTTTCGTAACTTGTATATTTTTATATAAATTTAATGTTGGGCCATGAGAGAGTTCCTCCCCGTGGTGTGGCCTGGATATTACATTTCTTTTGGAAACACCAATTTTTATTCTATTTAATCCTATTTTATATTGAGAAATGTAATAACTAAACACTCTTGCATGTTATGTAGATTAGTTAATTAAAATCCCTACAAATTAACAATTAGTTAAACAAATTAACAGAAAATTAAGTATATAGGTGTTAGACCTTTTCTTTCACACCTTTAAGGAGATTACCGAGAATTGGAGTAACTTTCATAGATTTTCAAATCGCACACGACACCGTTGCCGTTCTAACGGTTATTTTGGACATTGAGAAGTCGATTTCATAAATAATCTTTTTTTTTTCATATTTTATTGAAAGAAACATATTAATGTATACTATTAATAATTCATTGATTATTAAATAACACAAACAACAATAATACAGGTTGATTTCAGTAATTTGACGTCGATTTCAGTGGATTTCAGTAATCAGGTCGATTTCAGTAAGTCTAGGGACCCAGGCAAATGCCTGATCTAAAAATAGACACTCATTTTTCATAACTGTTTTTTCATAACAATAAGTTTATTTTAATAGCAGAAACATTCGTTGTTGTCATATTTTCAAAAAATTAAGAGAATAAACAATATAAATGTCAGACTGGGATGAAACATTTGTATGATATTGTTAAATAAAACACTTTTTCAAACCACTGTGTTCAGTAAATAAGATACGTGTCCTAAAAATAGCACACACTTTTTTTTCACTTTTTGTTTTGGTCATAAAAGCTTATTTTGTTTAAGATATCGATACAAATCACAAAATTAAAAAGTTTTAAGAAAACACCACATGAAAAAACAGCAAAATACATATTCAGCAGCATGAATATCAATGTATTCATGTTTCAAATTTCGCTACGGGATTTTCCAGAATCTCGTATGACGATGTCCGACATTTTTTTGTTAGAGGTCACCGTTTTACCTTGTTTTTGTGATAATTTTACCATATTCACTTCTGTAAACATAATATATGAAGTCTTTTATCAAATTAGATACTTCATCTACCTTTTTTCGGTGAAATTTATGCATGAAATGCTTTTATTTCACAAATGAACTCCACCCACTGATTCTCAGTAGCCAGACCATCAAACGGTGGTTTCAGCACGGCTCGGGTTAACGTCACGTCAGACCATCAAATGGTGGTCTCAGCACGGTAAGGGTTAAGCTGACGTGATTTGTATTTGTTCACCCTTGCCATGCAGAATGAACTATTTGGTGAGCAGCTGCTATTAAAGAGGACGGCATGCAATATATATAAGGGGTCAAGATGAGTAACTCTGTATTTATAACTAGAGTAACATGAAACCTGAGAGTTGGTTCCCATAATGTAACAGGACATAATCTATGTTAAGCCTAATAACCTTTTTCCTGACAGAGAGGAATAGAAGTTTTCAAAGTGGTCTGCTGCAGAATTATTGTATGTGAGAAAGGATTAGCACTTATCCCTTTTAATTTCCTGTGACTGGTTTCATCAACATTCAAGTTGTTTCAAATGAATCAAGTACCATTTGTTAAATCTTGATACAGATGTAGCCACCAATGTAGATCAATATTAAATTGCTTTAGGTCTAATTTGCAGGCTTAATTTGATTTACATTTGTGTTAACCCTTTCTCACCTATAGACACCTCTGCAGTAGACAGCTTTTGAAAACATTAAGGGTCAAAAGAAGAATTTGCTCATTCAAAATGAGTAATTTTTCCATTTACCACAATGTTTTCACATCTATTCAATTTTTATACTCTCATTAACAGAGATTATTCATTTTTTTGCCAAAATGTTTTCAAAGTCATCTGTTGCAGATGTATTGTATGTGGGAAAGGGTTAAATCTTGTTGTATGACATACATATAGGGGTCAGAATTCACTAATTGGACAGATCAGGACATTTAATTTTTAAAAAAAAATATTATGCTTTGAACACTAAAAAACTTGATATATTTGATATTTTGCCCACAAGATCTTCAACAATGACAATTGTTTGCAGTAAACCTATTCCCAGAACTGTAGAGTGATACATATGTACTGAATCATGTGTATGTAACATTGACAAAGACATGACATGTATTTAGTGATTTTATATTTCATTTAAATGAAATTTGTATGATTGTTGTGGAAACCATTGTTGGTCTGTTCTCTAAAAGTCACCATTATCAGAAAGTTATTTAATTTTCGCTTGATAAAAATCCACGTCAATGTTACATACACAGATTACAAGTTCATTTATTTATGTTGAAAATAAGATTGTATGAGATTGTTATGGTTTCTAACTTACTGGCACAATTTTTTTTTAAATCATTGGTTTGAATCATTAATTACCATAAATGGTATTTTTTTAACATTTGATATATAAGTGACGTACACTGGCACTCCTCTATAAAGCTCTCCGTTTTAAAGCTGATCTCATTATAACACTGATCTTGCTTGGCTCCCAAATTTTATTGCATTAAATATGTGGGAATAGAATAATAAATTTTCAAAAACCTAACGTTTGAAACACCAAAATACGAGCGGCTGCAGTATCACGTTAATCCACATGTTTGCATAACGCTTTCAATATTATAACAATAGACAGATAAAAAAATCGATACCAGGTGTAATTATTGTTTGGGCATTACGCTTATTGTATTCAGTCACCTTGCAAACTGATACAACTTAAATAGTCCGCGGCTGTCATGGTCTGACAAACGAACAAGCTCAATTTCAAACTTCATAATGTAACAAACAAATTTCGCAAAATTTTGTATGGATGTTATCCATTTCTTTCTCATTTCTTCTATCCCCGTAGTGAATACAACTTGGGAAAACCCAAAATATACATGTGACTATTTCAGCCAATCATATTTGCGATATGTAAATTAAAACTATTTACCGTATATCCGCGGCCATAAGTCGAATTTTTCAGACTCAAATTTTGGTGTTGAAGCAGGGACTCGACTTATGTCAGAATGACAAAGTCAAATTAAAAAAAAGAAGAGAATTTCGGAGAAAAAATTGCATCGGTCGTATGTGTCATAAACAACGTAAATTATTTGTATCGGGTTTGCGATCCGAACATTGTGTTCTAAAGTCGCCGAAATATTATTAATGAAGCTACATTTTACTCGCTGTGTAAAGGTTTCGGGCATTTTTTAAAGAAGTCTGTCTTAAGTGTCATAAAGAACGTAAATTATTTGTATCGGCCAAACATACACACTCTTTACAAGTAGAATTGAGGTATTGTCTTTTGATTGGTTAATTCCAAATATTACGACAATCCCATGCTACAGCATTTATTATGAATCCCCTAAAAAAAAATATCTGAAAAATTCTCAATTTCTCAATTATTGAAGACGATTATCTCATTAAACCATGAATAGATTCACAATATTATTTATACTATTGAAAGGGTTAAAACATAATTCGACTGCCATCTCATTTACATTGGATACATATTTAATGTTTTATCTGGGGGGCGTCATATTATTTGATATGACAATCGGTTCTTTGTTTATGCAAATTGGACTAAAGGGCACGATTTTGATTGGACAATCGGTTCTACGTCATTGTGTGTGTTAAATGATTCGATTCTTCAGCTTTTAATGGATATACACTCTCAGTTGTCAATTACTGAGTACGCAACTGTGTATATCGAGAACTGTATAAATCGATTCAACATGGTGGGTGACCGTGATCATTTTAACAGTGTCCGATGATAGGACAAAATTGTCGGCGAAGTCAACTTTGCTTTGACTGAGATTTTGGGCGAAATCGACTTCGCTTTGATCAAGTGAATGGGCGCACTTGTCCGTAATTTTTAAAAAGTCCACCCCCGACTTATGGCTGAGAGTATTCCTCAAAACCACCGAAATTGGGGTCAAAATGGACCCTCGACTAATGGCCGAAGAAGACTTATGGCCGCGGATATACGGTAGCTCAAATGTATGCAGTAAACGTCATCAATATTGGGGCCGTTGAATAGGCATGCGCACTAGACATGTATCAATTGTAAACTTCCGCAAATTTTGCAAAACTATAAGTATACTCCCATCCACTGTAAATCTCGAAAGTTCACTGCAATTACTACCAATTGTCAAAGAAATAACCCTGTAAAAGATCTACGATTAGAAATGCGTATTATTTGGTCCAAAAATATCACTCGCAATAATCTGCTGGTGCCTGAAATCTAACCACGCAAATTGAAATTTGCACTTGCAATTCGCGAGTATGCGAACTTAAATTCGAGCCCTGATACATCTATCAAATGTCAAAGAAACAGGTAAATATATCTTGCAAGCTTGTTTTAGCCAAAATCACTCTCTTTGCAATTGAATTAGTGTATGCATTATAGGTGGGTGGGTGGGATAATGATTTTTGGAACAGCGTTATCAATTTAAGCTTGCTAATAGCGCTGTGCGAGACCATGGCTCCCAAGTACAATGTTATAGAGGTGTGCCAGTGTATGTTACATTTACAAAAATCCACGTCAATGTTAGGTACGGTTGGTAGTCTTGCGTTTCAATGTCGACTGCAGTCAACAAAATACAAAACCAGCCCTAAGCTGTTTACAGGATTGAGAAATTATACTTACACAAACACTACCGTAGAGGCCTTTCCACCCTGTCAAATATGTGCAATAAAATCTTAATATCAAATGTACGTAACAGTGACAGCAGATTAATGCTTGGAAAAAATGGTCAACAGTTACGTACAGTTCTCCAAATGGTGTACACATTGTTTGTGTACATGTTTTAACAACAAAATAAATAATTCATGTTGCGTTCTGTACGAGAAAAATAATTGGCGTGAATCTGCCCAGGGAAACAATTGTATATGGCTTCATTCAAATTGACGAGCGTACGTTACTATCCGTGAATTTTGAAATCAAAACAAATCATTCTGACTGAAACCCTCCATCACCCAAATGTGCCGACTCATTGTGCCGAAAATGAGTCTATGTTAATTAACACTGATTTACGTAAGGTAGATGTAAAAAAATAACAGCATCAAATAAAGCATTTCGTAAATGTTGACATAAATTTCACGTTTGGTGTACGCAACACGAGTTTTGATGGCGAGATAATGTTTTTACAATAAGAAAGTTTGTTCAATTGGGAAATGTACTATCTCTTTCATGGCACTAAAAACCTCACATAAAGACGAAATGGATGCACACAATGAAACTTGTAAAAAAAATGTCCCATTTTTCCTCTTAAATAAATGTAAAATTGACTGACATTTAAACATTTTTAATCATCTTTAATCATTTTCAATATATATTTTTTTGTTTTTGTGGAATAAAATACATGTATACAAGTTTCGTCTAAATAAAGTATTGATATGGTCTAAATCCAACATCTTTGTTTTTTCATCATGGTTTAATGCAATTGACAGAAAAATTAAGCAACCTTCACAATAGCAAATTTTGACCCGTATGTCATTTAACCCTTAACCCTTTCCCTCATACGACAAATCTGCAGCAGACGACTTTGAACGTATTTTGTCAAAACATAGAAAATCTCCATAATTGAGTGGAAAACATTGTGGCAAAAGGAGAAATTGCACGTTTTGTGCAATTTCTTCTTTTGTCACTATGTTTTCAAAAAGCCGTCTGCTGCAGAGGCGTCAGAAAGCGTCTATATGAGGGAAAGGGTTAATTACGCATACAGTCTCTGGGATAGGGGTTAACCCTTCGTTCCATGAAGACACTCTTTTGGTGCATGACCTGTGTAGATATCTGAAGTACTGGATCAGCTTGCACTTCTGCATAACTTCTTCAAGATTTCCACTGTCTGTTTCATGGACAAAAATGAGAGTTTTTCTCCACTTCTGACAGAATGACATAACTTGTTCAGTTTACGAAGTTCATGATCTCCTTTGTTGTCCATTACATTTGTAGGCAATAAGACATTCAAGACCCTGGTAATGTTATGTATGGTCTATTAAGTTTTATGCTGAAAATACCCTGTTTATTGTATTAAATAAAGTTCACCTTTTTTTCTGTTATTTGAGTAAATTTACAATTGCTATTTCATAAAACTCATGCAACAAATCTGCAGCAGATGTCTTTGAAATCAGCACAACCAATATGTGATAAATTTCTATAATTTAAAGTATAATCATTGAATGGTTGAAAATATTGTGGCAAAAGGAGATATCTTCTAATGTAATATTTTCAAATTTCATCTGCTGCAGAGGCGTCAGAAAGCGTCATAAACTAAGCTCTCTATCCAGATATTTCTTCTGGGTCATTTAACATGCTTATTGAGTATGTTTAGTAAATATGACATGCAATGTTGCACAATTATGTCCCTTTTATTGACTGAAACCCAATACATGTATATGTCTGCATACATGTATTCTGTCAGACTGACTGACCATACCAAATCTGAATATGATTCTGTTAGCAATATAAGTGATCAGGTCTGTGTCCGAGTTCCCATTAACGTTTATATGTACGTGAATCATGTAGAAAAACAAATAATCACAAACACATTTTAGACAAAATAAGCCTAGAATAATAAAAAATATGTCTAAATATAGACAACATATGTCATCGTAATAATTCCGAATGATATCGGAAATAGGAAGTACCCGAGCAGGTGTGCCCACACATTAAAAGTATCAATAATTGTTCTACTTCGTCAATGTTCGGATTAAACTGTAAAGGTCATACATACACGATGACGTATGTGTGCTGACTGGTTTTAGGTTTTTTCTACGGGTAATAATTGCACAGCCTTCGGAAACGAGAGGCAGTCTACTAATGTTGTCTGCTACTGAAAAATGTCGCAGAAACGTTTGTTTGCTTTTGGATTTGACAAAGTCAAAACTACTCGACAAAATGTCGAAGAGGACTCGCCCGTCTCAGATAGTTCAAATGTTGACAAAGACACCGGTCCTCTCCATAAAAAACATTGCATAAAAAGGTTTCAAAATATCTAGGTGTCAGAATTTTCATGGTAACGATATGATTCGGACTCCGGGAAAATGTTTTGTTCTTCGTGTGAACATCATGAGAAAAATCCCACTTACAAGTCTGCATTCACTTATGGAAGCATAAATTATCAGGGCCTAAATTAAAATTAAGTTTGTTTGCCCTTTACCGACCGACCCAAAAAAATCCCACCGACCCAAATTAATTTTATTGCAATTGTTTTTATTTTGCTCTATTGTTTCGTTTCGTATGGTGAGAAAGAATGAAAGATAAACATGGATGTGTAGACCTTTCTATAAATAACTCACTCAAATACCTACTCTAGTCAATGTCACATATTTTCATATAACATTATAACCTATTATTATATTAATCTTAATAAGGAAAAACAAACAATAATGAATTAGTTGTGTATGTGTTTTATTTCAACATAAAAAAAGGTGTTTTTGTTACTAAAGGATAATAACACAGATTGTTTTGTTTTATTTACAATATAACATCATGATATGTTGTACCCCCAGAAATTGTATTGTACCACCAAAAATTCACTCCAGAGGGTACATGTTCCCCCAGAAATTGTATTGTACCACCAAAGATTCACTCCAGAGAGTACATGTACCCCCAGAAATTGTATTCTACCACCAAAAATTCACTCCAGAGGGTACATG
Organism: Serripes groenlandicus; assembly: GCA_031761405.1. NCBI lineage: Eukaryota > Metazoa > Mollusca > Bivalvia > Cardiida > Cardiidae > Serripes > Serripes groenlandicus. The sequence continues at coordinate 370,276 of JASEVX010000107.1, forward strand.
TACCCCAGAAATTGTATTCTACCACCAAAAATTCACTCCAGGGTACATGTACCCCCAGAAATTGTATTCTACCACCAAAAATTCACTCCAGAGAGTACATGTAACCCAGAAATTGTATTCTACCACCAAAAATTCACTCCAGGGTACATGTACCCCCAGAAATTGTATTGTACCACCAAAAATTCACTCCAGGGTACATGTACCCCTAGAAATTGTATTGTACCACCAAAAATTCACTCCAGAGGGTACATGTACCCCAGAAATTGTATTGTACCCCCAAAAATTCACTCCAGAGGGTACATGTACCCCAGAAATTGTATTGTACCCCCAAAAATTCACTCCAGAGGGTACATGTACCCCAGAAATTGTATTGTACCCCCAAAAATTCACTCCAGAGGGTACATGTACCCCAGAAATTGTATTGTACCCCCAAAAATTCACTCCAGAGGGTACATGTACCCCCAGAAATTGTATTGTACCACCAATAATTCACTCCAGAGGGTACATGTACCCCAGAAATTGTATTGTACCCCCAAAAATTCACTTCAGAGGGTACATACATGTACCCCAGAAATTGTATTGTACCACCAATAATTCACTCCAGAGGGTACATGTACCCCCAGAAATTGTATTGTACCACCAATAATTCACTCCAGAGGGTACATATACCCCAAGAAAGAGTCTGTGGGAACACTGCTGTTTGATAAAATCATTTTTCTCAGAATTCCAATGTGTTAAATTTCATGTAAGAAAACTGTTTTACAATGCATGTATCATACCCCATATTGACTATTGTTGTACAATTTGGGGAAATTGCAGTGACAACCTTATAATTAAACACTATATATACATTTCAAAAAAGAGCAGCTCGAATAATCCTTGACAAACCTTATGACACATGTTGTATTCCCCATTAGGGATGACTAAAGTCTTTCCAAGTAATAACAAAGCACGTGTTTAGACTTCCGTAGTCTTTTCCACCATTGGTTGGTTGTCTCGTCTTCACTGTTTAAGAGGGTACAATCGCCATGATTAAGTGTATTCTGATCTTGCTCATAAAACTTTTCACATGAGTTGAGTTAAGCAATCGTGTAACCCCTGATTTGGCTACCAAATTTATCGATCACTGCATGGTTCATGCCCAAATGTTGTTGAAAGTTTGTTTTCCCTTTCTTGTTTCAACAGAACTTTATCACAATCGCCATGATTAAGTGTATTCTGATCTTGCTCATAAAACTTTCCACATGAGTTGAGTTAAGCAATCGTGTAACCCCTGATTTGGCTACCAAATGTATCGATCACTGCATGGTTCATGCCCAAATGTTGTTGAAAGTTTGTTTTCCCTTTCTTGTTTCAACAGAACTTTATCACCGACATTAATATTTCACTCTTCAGGTTTCCTCTTATTGTCAATATACAGTCTATTTTTCTCTTTCATGTACATGTCTTTATCTCTTACTTCACCATCACTTAAAGAGAATTGTATATCTGGTAACTAAGTATGAATCTGTCTGTTGATTATCAGTTCAGAAGGAGCTACACCTGTTGTACTGTGAGGTATAGTTCTATATGCCATAAGGTATTTCCTTATTTCCTGTTTCCAGTCTTTTCCTTCAGCTTGCGTGATTCTTATCCTTTTCAACAGAGTACGATACTGTCTTTCCACCTCTCCATTAGCACTTGGAAAAAGTGGAGTAGTATGTCTATGTTCTATTTCATTGTTAATCAAATATTGTTCAAATGTATCTGACACAAACTATCGCCCGTTATCATTTGTGATATTCAAAGGTAACCCATGAGTAATGAACATTTTCTCTAGGCTATCAATAATCTTGTCTGAGGTTATAGTCTTTATAATGTCAATTTCATAAAACCGGCTGTAGTAATCGACACAAATGAAAATATAATCTCCTGAAGGTAATGGTCCCATTCAATCTATGGCAAAGTCTTGCCATGGTTCAGCAGGTAATTTCGTTGGTTGCATCGGTTCTGGTTTTGGTACTTGGCTCACTAATTGGCAACCATAATATGTTTTACATACTTTTCAACATCTCTGTCCATTTTAGGCCACCATACTTTGGTTCTTAGGTATTGCTTTGTTCCTACCAGTCCTAAATGATCTAAGTGAGCTAATTCCACGCATTTGTTCCTGAGACTCTTTGGCACGACTATTTTAGTACCCCTTAGTACAATATTTCCTATATTCCTGAGTTCATATCTAACCAATGTGTATAATGAACCATTTTCCCATTTATCAGTGTGTATGGCTTCAAGTACTTCACTGATTTCTTCATCACATGCGGATATTCGTTCAACTTGACATGTAAAGAGAGCACAAGGTGTCGCATTTTGTGCAACAATCTTAACAAATTTGTCACTTTCCTCACTCCACTTTGTGTACTAAATGACCTTCATTCACTGAAACTCTAGACAGGAAATCTGCTATGTTATCTTGCGACAAAAGTATATGGTAGCAGACGTAAAACCCATCTTTGTATTCTAGCTGACGGTTTTGACTTAGTAGAATAAATGACCTCAAGTGGTTAATGGTCTGTCACAAGGTCATATTCTGTTCCATACAAATATGAGTTATAGCGCTTGCATGTCCACACAATTGCAAGTGTTTCCTTTTCTGTTGACCTTTTCTCTATATCAGTCAATGTTCTGCTTGCATAATTAACTACTCTGTCAGCACCATTTTGTAACTGCGTTAATACTGCTCCCAAGCCTACATTACTTGCATCTGTTGTCAACTTTGTCTTGTTTCCTAACTTGAAAAACCCTGGTGTCTTACTATTTGACTTTCTTTCCTTAACCCTTTCCCTCATACGGCAATTCTGCAGCAGACGGCTTTGAACGTATTTTGTCAAAAAATAGAAAATCTCCATAATTGAATGGATAACCTATGACAAAAAGTGGAAAACATTGTGACAAAAGGAGAAATTGCACGTTCTGTGCAATTTCTTCTTTTGTCACTATGTTTTCAAAAGCCGTCTGCTGCAGTGGCGTCAGAAAGTGTCTATATGAGGGAAAGGGTTAAGCTCTGCAAAAGCTTTAATTTGCCCTTTACCCCATATAAATGGTTGGTTCTTCTTGGTTAATTTTCTTAACGGTTCTGCTGTTGTTGCTTAGTTTGGAATGTATCTTGAGCTGAAGTTAGCAAGTCCAGGAAAACTCCTGACTTGGGACGCATTTTTCTGTTCTTTAGCATTTTTCAAGTCTCTGACTTGTTCTTCAGTTGGACCTATTCCTTTACCGGACACAACATGTCCCATAGAAGTAACTTTGTCCATGTTAAAATGTGTTTTGTACATAATAATGGTTAGCCCTTTTGATCTCAATGTGTCCATGCACTTTCTTAAATTTTGGTCATGATCTTCTTGAGTTACCCCATGAACCATAATGTCATCAGCAATATTTGACACTCCTTGACACCCAAGTAAAACTTGTGTTATTATGTGCTGAAAAATCTCTGGTGCAGCATTAACCCTTTCCCTCATATAGACACTTTCTGACACCTGCAGCAGACGGCTTTTTGAAAACATAGTGACAAAAGAAGAAATTGCTCAAAACAAGCAATTTCTCCTTTTGCCACAATGTTTTCCACTTTTAGTCATTATAATGTTATCCATTCAATTATAGAGATTTCTATTTTTTGACAGAATATGTTCAAAGTCATCTGCGGCAGAATTGTTCTATGAGGGAAAGGGTTAATCCCAAAACTTAACCTTTTATAACGGTACAGACCTTTGTGTGTTACAAATGTAGTGATTTGTCTGGATTCCTCTGATAGGACTATTTGATGAAAACCCATGTTTAAGTCTATTTTACTGAATACAGTACTATTATTCATTTCAACCAAAACATCATCAACTGTGGGGATTGGATGGCGTTCTCTTACAATACCTTTGACAATTTGCTTGCTTCATATCAGCACGCAGTCGAATGTCACCTGACAGTTTTGGTACCCCGACCACTGAACTGACTCATGGTGTAGCTGTCCTGTAACTTTCTCAATCACATCCATTGATTTTATCTGAACTAATTTTTCTTTGACTTTTTCTTTCAAAAAGAAAGGTATAGAGTACATTTTCTGGGCTACAGGTGTAATATTTGGGTTAATATGTAACTTAAGATCATAGTCCTTTAATTTACGCAAACCCTCAAAACAATCGTTATAATTGGTTAAAATATCTTCCTGTACAGAATAAAAATGTAAAGTGCTGTTTTCTTCTAAGAATGGCTGGTGCTTTATTTTTAATAACATAAAATGAAGCTCTTGAAATTATCTGAGAACTGTCGTGGAGAGAAACATCTGACTCAAATTCCCCAATTTAACTTAATGGGTCTGGACTTCCATAGGCAAAGAGCTTTATGTCAGTTTTCTTGCTCTAATATATCTTTACTGACTTTGCTTTCATATTTTTTATACAACCGTTTCTTAAAAACGGTACGTATTATGGTATGGTCAATATTAATGTATGTACACATTTTTGTCCAAATATGATCTTCTACACCCTGCTCAGTCAGGTTTTAGACCAAATAACTCTTGTCAAACTGCACTTGTAAATATTATTGATAAGTGGCTGCAAGAAATGAATAATGGAAATTTAAATCTAGTCATACTTCTAGACTTTAAAAAGGCTTTTGATGTAGTTGACCATGACATTATCTGTCAAAAACTTCAAATGTATGGTTTTAGTCTAAAAACAATTGATTTTTTTAAGTCATATTTAAGTAATCGGACACAACAAGTGCAAATAGGCAATACAAAATCTGATAAACTGCCTATTAAATATGGAGTCCCTCAAGGTTCCATTTTGGGACCTCCTCTATTCATTTTATATATAAATGATTTACCATTAAGTATTCAAAACTGTAATACTGATATGTATGCCGACGATTTAACAATGCACATATCAGGAAAAACTATAAGTGAGTTGCAATTAAAGGCACAGGCAGACTTATATGAAGTTGAAAAATGGTGTACCAATAATAATATGTTCATAAACTGTCAAAAAACTAAAAGTATGATTGTTGGAACTCGACAAAAGGTCTCATCCCAAAGTGAAGAGTTTTTTCTAATGATAAATTCTGCTGTTCTTCAGAACTCTTCACATGAAAAACTACTGGGAATTACAATCGACCCTCACCTAACCTGGGCAAATCAATTAGACCAAGTCTGCTCTAAAGTCTCATCTCGTATTTATCTCCTTTCTAAAATTAAGCAGTTTCTAAATCTTGAATCAAGGAAATTGTTCTATACAGGTTACATTCTACCACTTATTGATTATTGCTGCGTAACTTGGGGAAACTGTACCAAGGTTGGACTAAATCGTATTCTAAAACTTCAAAAAAGGGCTGTAAGATTAATACTAGACCAAGACCCCCTTTCACCATCTGGGCCCTTATTCAAAGAACTAGGATGGATGAAAATTGAGGATAGAATTAAATACCATAAATATCTTCTTCTGTTTAAAAGTTTGAAGAAAGATGCACCATCATACTTGGTAAATAAATTTAATTTTGTCTCTGAAAATAACACATATACACTTCGGAATGCTACAAATCTCAATTTAAAGGTTCCAAAAGTGAAAACAGAGCTATACAAAAAATCATTTAGCTATTCTGGTCCGATTTTATGGAATAGTTTGCCACAATCAATACGTAATACTCCAAGCCTTAATACATTTAAAGAAAAAAATAGGGATTATCTATCAAATCATGCTAACTTAACTAAAAATGATTGACATTGTTTTTGTTCTTTAAAAAGTTACTTGAGTGTTGTATATGAATGACGTAATTGTATGAATTTTGCTTCATGCTCATAATAGCATAGTTGTTGTATTCATGTTTGTATGTTACTTTTCCATTTGATGTATCTGAGGGCCTCAGGGAAGATTAGTGTATACTAACTGTGTTTACCCTCGTAAAATAAAGTATTATTATTATTATTATTATTATTATGTCCCTCCCTCCGTCACTTTTTTCTTACATTCTTTGAGCTATTGAGCTGAACTTTTGTATAAGGCTTTGTAGTGATGTGTCACAGATCAAGTTCATATTTCCTGGGATTTCGTCAATTTTTGAATGAGTTATGCCCCTTTTTGGACTTAGAATATTTGTTTTCTGCACTTTTTTATGCCCCCACGGAATCTCCGATTCGGGGGGCATATAGTTTTTGGCCTGTCTGTCTGTTGGTCTGTCTGTCTGCACAAAAAAAACTTTGACCTTGGCCATTACTTTTGAACCATAACAGGTACGGCTACCATATTTCACATGTGTATTCTTTGTGACATGACCTTTCTGTCAGTACCAAAATTTTTGACCTTGCGACCTTGACCTTTGACCTAGATGTAGTTTTTGGCCTGTCTGCACGAAAAAAACTTTAACCTTGATCACTACTTTTGAACCATAACAGGTACGGCTACCATATTTCACATGTGTATTCCTTGTGACATTACCTTTCTGTCAGTACCAAAATGTTTGACCTTGCGACCTTGACCTTTGACCTAGATGTTGCCATTCTCGAAAAAAACTTTAACCTTGGCCATTTCTTTTGAACCATAACAGGTACGGCTACCATATTTCACATGTTTATTCCTTGTGACATGACCTTTCTGTCAGTACCAACATTTTTGACCTTGACCTTTGACCTAGATGTTGCCATTCTCGAAAAAAACTTTAACCTTGGCCATTACTTTTGAACCATAACAGATACGGCTACCATATTTCACATGTGTATTCCTTGTGACATGACCTTTCTGTCAGTACATTTTTGACCTTGCGACCTTGACCTTTGACCTAGATGTTGCCATTCCAGAGCTCCAGATAACGTGCGTATCTGCGTAAATTACGAATGGAAAATCACCAAATACGCACGTGTTTCAAATTCCATGAGTTACAAATACGCATACATTTTGCAATTTACTCATCCGTTCACGTTATCATGCGTATCTTCTTTTTTAAATCACAAAAATATAATATTTTCTTTCAAAGTTTCTCGGAAAAACCTAGTCTATTTTTAGAACTAAAATTATGGTTCCCGTTTTCTACATTAGCTTATTATTTACGTAAATCGGAAACCAAATCGATCTTTGTCATTGAAGCGCCTGTAATTTCAAAATGAATTAAATGAAAGCGCTTTTGACGTGATCAGTGTGTATTTGTTGCTTTGCTAATGTGTAATCTCGCGAGACAGTTATAAGGAGAGCTTCATCCAATGGAGTCGCTTTCTACTGAAGAAATAACACCACGTGATATTTTTTTCGCAGCCAATACAGATCACCTGATTTTTTTCGCGCGCTTTCTTGAAGCTGTAGTTAACATCTCCTTATTTGGAAATCTATTACACAGGAAAGAATTTCTCATATATGCACCATGCGATACATTTTTACAGGGTTCGAATTTAAGCTCGCATACTCGAGGTGAGATTTCAGGCACCAGCATATTTTTGCGAGTGAAATAATACGCATTTCTAATCGTTGAATTTCTTAGACAAATCGCGGTAATTGCAGTTAATTTTCGAGATTTACTGAGTGGCTGGGAGTATACTTTGCAATATTAGCGGAAGTTTACAATCAATACATGTCTTGTGTGCATTCCTATTCAACGGCCCCAATATTGATGACGTTTACCGCATTACATTTGGGCTTTCGTAAGTCTAAAATTATTTTTGATTTACATATCGCGAATACGATTGGCTGGAATGGTCACGTGTATATTTTGGGTTTCCCAAGTTGTAATTTTGCACTTAAAGCACACCCCTACATGATAAAAAGGGCTGTGACCTATCCAAAAAATAATTTCTGTATTTATATGTTTACACTTGACCACAAAAAACATTGATACCATAAAACTCTTCAAATTGAAGAGTATATGCAAAACAACAAGGTCACCGATTTAGGTCAGTCACTGAAACAGGGCAGCGTGTACGATGTATATGTCATTCAACATTCATATAAGTTTATTAATCCTCCACTCCAAAAAAATAATATATTTTTCCGACCTCTAAAATGGCTTTATTAAAATACTCATGGTACTTTGGGTGTTACTCATCACTCAAAATTTTCATGAGTAATTACTCCTCTTGCCAAAAAATTATCTGGAGCCCTGCCATTCTCAATTTTTTTTTTAACCTTCCCCACTACTTTTGAACAATAACAGGTAAGGCTACCATATTTCACATGTGTATACCTTGCGACCTTGACCTTTGACCTAGATGTTGCCATTGGGGGGCATCAGTGTTTCACAAACACATCTTGTTTCTACATGCTTTGATGTATTGAGCTGAAATTATGTATATGGCTTTGTAATCAAGTGTCACAGATCAAGTTCACATTTCCTTGAATTTCGTCAATTTTTGAATGAGTTATGCCCCTTTTTGGACTTAGAATATTGGTTTTCCGCACTTTTTTCCTAGAAAGAAGTTCCTGACGGGCGTATTATGTACCGCGGTACTTTTGTTCCAAGAATCTTTGTCTATGATATTTGCGATGACCCGTTATCAACAATAACCTTCACTTGTATTTGACCAATCTTAATCTGATAACTTTTCAAATGATCTCCCACATTAAAAGCATAACTGGTTTCAAATGATCTCCCACATTAAAAGCATAACTGTGCGATTGTCCTTCCTCCAAATTTTAATTTTCATCAACTTGTCTAACATAACCTTTCTTGTTTGCTTTTACAATATTTGCTGAAATAACCAACATGTTGACAATTGTGACATTTTTTATCTTTGGCTGGGCATGACTGATCTTTAGCTAAATGATGTGATGATCCACATCTGTAACACTCCAAATTCTTTGGATTTACCTTCCTTGGTGTTTTAGGTCTCGCACCTGTAACTTTGTTAATATATGCATTATCTGGGATTGAAACATTCATACTCTTACTTCGCATTTCACTCATTTCCCTTCCAAAGTATTAGCTGCGATGTGTACCTGTTCTAATGTCAAACCCTCTCCATTTTCAAGTAGCTTTATCCTAAGTCTGTGTGAATGACATTTTCAATTATTTGGTCCCGAATTGCTTCGTCTGTACAAGAAACTGATTTCTGTCTTAATTTTGTAATGTATTGTTCAATACCACCCTTCTCAAATAAGTGTGTAAAATGCGCATTTAATGCGCATTAACTTCGTATTTAATCTGCATTAAACGCTGCGGTATTGGCACCGTATTTTAAGCGTATTTTTTCTTACCGAATGCATTAAAAGTGAATTAAATTAACAAAAAAAACGCATTTTAAGTGTATTTTTCCTGCAAAAAAGCGTATTAATTCACTTGAGTGTATTTTAACTGTATAAAAAGCGCATTTATTTGGGAAAAAATACACTTAAAATGCACTCCAAGTGAATTAATTCACTTAAGCGTATTTTAAGTGTACTTTAACCCTTTCCCACTTACATACGCATTCCCCCGCATCTATCGATTCCCCAATAGATACGCATTCCCCCGCGTCTCACGGTTCCCTCATAGATACGCATTCCCCCGCGTCTGATTTTCAACATCTTAATTGTCGACTTTTCCGTAAGAAAATTATTCCCGAAAATTGATAAACCTAAACTTCAATTATTCAAAATGCAGTTCCAAGGATCACAACATATTGTTACGATATAAAGTTTGTCAGTAAATGATAATATAAAACCGTGACTGTGTATTTCTCTATGCGCAATTCTTACATCGCATGTCCATGGAAGGTAAACAAAAACACGACCTTGGCATGTGTAAAAAAGTTTTTTAAAACATTAGAAATTAGGAAATTCTATAAAGTATAATCATTGCAAACAGTTGAAAACATGGTAATGTTGAAAACATTATGGTAAAAGGAGAAACTGCTACTTTTGAGCAATGTCTCCTTTAGTCACGATGTTTTTTAAAAGTCGTCTGCTACAAACGCGTCTTCAACAAGAAAATGGTCGACGTGTTCAATAAAAGGGTAAATTCATTTTTTTATATTCGACCAAACTTTCAAAATATTTATTTGTTTGTTAGAGAATGAATTTTAAAATAATTTCTCACAAACCTGCATAAAAATCCCTTGTAATCCAAATGATTTCTCACAAACCTGCATACAAATCCTTTATAATCCAAATGAAATCATCCAATTTCACAAATTAAAAGGTCACAGATTTTAACACCGAATTTTGGGAGAGCCTATGGGAAATGCTTACGTCATAGCGCGTGAGCATTTTACTCAAGTGAACTGCGTCAGCACAATTCCCCCCCCCCCCCCTTCTTTCGTATGGTGTGACACAAATCCTTTACACAACATATTTGGGACAAATGCTGTGTGCAGCAAGTGAAATAGATTTTCCGAATTTGTCATGTGTGGATAATATATGGATAATCCAAATTAATTGGTGGGTATACTGATACTTATAATTGAAATAAAACGGAATGGGGTGCAAATAAAACATAACGGACGGTTTGGACAATTAACCCTTTCCCACATATGGCAAATCTGCACCAGACAACTTTGAAACTATCTAGGCAAAACTGTGTACAAAACTCTTATGGTTGATTAGATTTTGACACAATTTTCAATCATGTCACGGCGGCCTTCCCATGTGTATTATTTATTAATAACAACAGTACAATCTGCATGACATCATATAGAAATAAAGAAGGAAACAATATGTGTCAAAAGGCGTCAATCGTCTGTACTGTTGTTTATTGGAATTTAAAGGTCATAAAACTCAATCAAATATAAACCATCAACCACCGATCAGGCTTTGATACGCTGATTAGTAGCAGGGGTGGCCAAATATCAAAATAGTTCACTTGTCCATGGACAAGTAATCAGAAAAAATCACTTGTCCGTATGAATTGACTACTTGTCCATATTTTATATGCATGTTCTATATTTATATGGTTTTAGATTGAAAATAAAAAGTATTAAATTTCAGTTGTTTATTGAATGTTGACATATAATTGCAGGGTTCGACACTATTTAAACTTAAATTTCCATAGATCCTTAAGGACTCCCTGGTGCTTGGTGTAGGGTTCATATTCCTCCAACCTTTAAGGGAGTCCTCAAAATAACTGTATTTATATCTATTTTTATATAAATGAAAACAAAAAAACAACAACATTTTTGTGACTTTTTTATTATATTCATTTAACCAGGTTACATTAAAATTAGCATCATTTTCAGAGATCTGCCAATATTTTGAAAACATTGGGCCCATCGCCCACTGATTCTGAAAAAAGTGGGCCATTTTCAAAAACTTTAGGCCATTGTTTAATATTATTTAGCTGACTGAATATGGACACCAACAATGTGGCTCTGCTCCAGCTCAGGATAACATCAAACACATTCACATGTTAAAGCAATTGGAACAGAATATTGTTTAAGTCACCATTTAATTCTGTTTTTTAACCAACATTGATCATTTCATTAACTTTTAGTTCAAGGCTTAATATATCAGTTATGTTTCTCTTAACTTGAAAACATATATGATGCTTTCAATGTCTGCATCATTCAACTGTCTATGATGCATAGTGAAATTTTAAGAATCCAGTGTACATTACGAAAGTGAAAGTCAATTTCCGGAAACCCTCCCAGCTAAACCAAATCGAAGTCAATTTTTAACTAGTTCAAATCATTTAGACAAGTACTTGCTAGTTTAATCATCTGTTATTCATATTATAACCGATGTCTAAACATATGCAGCTTACCTCTTTACCACTTGAATACATCGAAAATCAATTTCACATCAGCGAAACATTTGAAGTCCGCCATTGTTTTTTCCTTTCAACACGTGGTTAAATAAATTTTGGGTAAAAAAAAATTAAACGAAATATCACCTGACTCGCTTTACATTTTGTATAATTAAGATATATAAATATTTCGTTAAATATTTGATTCGGATAAATATCATATTCGGTATACAAGCTACACCTGTATACGGGTCTTAAACAGTTGCTATTTGTGTTTTATCGCTTGTAGGTTACGAAAAAGCGAGGGGGGAAATGAAACCGGAAATGCAAAATTCTGGGTCATTCTTATTATTGTTTATCGCATGTAAACATCCGCGCTTGTCAATATTGACGAGTAAGTTTAGGCTTTAATATTCATTTTCATTTATTAACCAGAAAATTTTACTTGTCCACGGACAAGTGGATTGGAAAAATACACTTGTCCAGACGTATAAATGTACGGCTCGGGCAACTCGGACAAAGCATTTTGCCACCCCTGAGTAGCATCTGCTGGCATGTCCATTAAATTAGGGGTAATAAAATAATGAAATGACCATCATGCAATGCATAAAATATTACAGACAGACAAAAGACGATGTCAGTTTTAAAACAATCAATTGATCAGATCAATTAGCTTACACTTTATAATTAGTAACTGAAATATTATGTCTGTATTTAATGATGGCTGATTTTGTTTTATCGGTCATTTATGATTCTGATGATGAGTCTTTTCTGATTAATTGTTATCATTCAACAACGATCCAATCATCCAAACTCGTACATTTATGTCTTTCCTTATTGAGATTTAAAGGCATTTAAATAATATATTTAGTATTGTGTTTTTATTAGATCACCTTGAGCCTTCGGCTCAAGGTGAGCTATTCTGATCACTTTTTGTCCGTCGTCCGTCCGTCCGTCCGTCCGTCCGTCCGGCGTTAACTTTTAGCTTTAAACATCATCTCCTCCCAAACTCCAAGGACAATTTCCGTGAAACATCACAGGACTGTTCCTCTGGTTGGCCTCTTTCAAAGTTGTTCAAAGATTTAAATTCCATTGAGAACTTTGGTTGCTGCGGCATCAGAAAGGGGACAAAATGTCCAAACTTTAAAAATCTTCTCCTCCGAATCTGCCTGTCAGATTCAAATATAATTTGGTAGAAATGTTCCTTGGGTGACCCTCTATAAAAATTGTTCAAGCCATACTGATTGGTCGAAAAACATGGCAGTCAGGCGGCATCAGAAAAGGGGCAAAATGACAAAATTTGAAAATTCCATTTTTAGCTCTACTGGCCAAAGGCCAGGAGGGCTTATGTCGTGGCGATTTGTCCGTCGTCCGTGCGTCCGTAAACAATTTCTTGTTAACACGATACAGTCTTCACTTTTGATTGTATCTCAACCAAACTTATGCATGACTGGATTATGGCCCTTGAAATGGTCAAAATTGCTATAAAAGAGCATGTGAACACAATAGAGGCTCCATTTACTATCTGATCTTCACCAAACGTAGATAGTAGTTAAATATTGATGAGAGCTTGGTTCCTTTTGAAAACCAGCCAGATTTGCCCATGCAAGACTGGATTATGGCCCATGAAATTGTAAAAATTGCTATAATACAGCTTGTGAACACAAAAGAGCCTCCATTTACTATCCGATCTTCACCACACATACATGCTCTGGATTGAAAATGACCAAAGAACCATACCAGTAGAGCATAGGCCCTCATGGGCCTCTTGTTTTTAGATCACCTAGAGCCAAAGGCTCAAGGTGAGCTATTCTGATCACTCTGTGTCCGTCGTCCGGCATCCGTCGTCCGTCGTCCGGCGTCTGTCGTCCGTCGTCCGGCGTTAACTTTTAGCTTTAAACATCATCTCCTCCTGAACCGCAAGAACAATTTCCACCAAACATCACAGGAATGTTCATTTGGTGGTCCTCTTTCAAAATTGTTCAAAGATTTAAATTCCATTGAGAACTTTGGTTGCTGCGGCATCAGAAAGGGGACAAAATGTCTAAACTTTAAAAATCTTCTCCTCCGAATCTGCCTGTCAGATTCAAATATAATTTGGTAGAAATGTTCCTTGGATGACCCTCTATAAAAATTGTTCAAGCCATACTGATTGGTCGAAAAACATGGCAGTCAGGCGGCATCAAAAAAGGGGCAAAATGACAATACTTTAATAAAGCATCCTTATAAAAGTGCTTGTCTGATTTAAAGATAGTTTTGTAGAAATGTTCTTTCATTGATCATCTACATACTTTGTCAAGCCATATTGATTTGTTGAAAGGCATAGCAACCAAGCAGCATCAGAAAAGGAGTAAAATTAACTTTTTGCTTCAAATGACATATGGTTATTAGATTGATGGTCTAAGGGAGGTAACACTTGGCAGAGTATTATGCAAGGGCAATCTCCTTCGCAGAGTTGTCGTTCCTTACAATCACCATACACTATCAATCAGGTGATCGATTTAATGTCCAAACTTTAAAAATCTTCTCCTCCGAATCTGCCTGTCAGATTCAAATATAATTTGGTAGAAATGTTCCTTGGGTGACCCTCTATAAAATGTGTTCATGCCATACTGGTTGGTCGAAAAACATGGCAGTCAGGCGGCATCAGAAAAGGGGCAAAATGACAAAATTTGAAAATTCCATTTTTAGCTCACCTATGCACGAAGTGCAAGGTGAGCTATTGTGATCACATTTTGTCCGGCGTCCGTCCGTCGTCTGTCGTCCTTCGTCAACATTTGAGCTTGTTAACACTCTACGGGCTACATTTTGCATCCAATCTTCATGAAAGTTTATCAGAACGTTCATCTCCATAAAATCTTGGACAAGTTCGAAACTGGGCGATATGAGGTCAAAAACTAGGTCACTAGGTCGAATTGAAGGAAAATCTTGTTAACACTCTGGAGGCCACATTTTCAACTTGAGCATATTGAAACTTTATTAGAATGTTTGTCTTGATGATATGTAGGTCAAGTTCGAACATGGGTCACGTTGGGTCAAAAAGTAGGTCACTAGGTCAAATTGAAGGAAAATCTTGTTAACACTCTAGAGGCCGCAATTTTTGCTTCAGCAGTTTGAAATTTTGTCAAAATGTTTGTCTTAAAACTATCTAGGTCAAGTTCGAATATGGGTTATGCCGGGTCAAAAACTAGGTCACTAGCCCAAATTGAAAGAAAATCTTGTTAACACTTTTGATGCCGCATTTTTTGCTGCAGCAGCTTGAAATTTGGTCAGAATGTTTGTCTTAAATATATCTAGGTCAAGTTCAAATATGGGTCATATTGGGTCAGAAACTAGGTCGCCAGGCCAAATTGAGGGAAAATCTTGTTAACTCTGTAGAAGCGGCATGTTTTGCTTCAGCGGCTCGAAATTTGTTCAGAATATTGAGCTGAATGATATCTAGGCCAAGTTCGAATATGGGTCATGTCGGGTCAAAAACTAGGTCACTAGCCCAAATTGAAAGAAAATCTTTTTTACACTTTGGATGCCGCATTTTTTGCTTCAGCAGCTTGAAATTTTGTCAGAATGTTTGTCTTAAAGATATCTAGTTCAAGTTCAAATATGGGTCATATTGGATCAGAAACTAGGTCACTAGGCCAAATTGAGGGAAAATCTTGTTAACTCTGTAAAAGCTGCATTTTTTGCTTCAGCAATTTGAAATTTGGTCAGAATGTTTGTATAAATGATATCTAGGCCAAGTTCGGATATGGGTCATGCCGGGTTAAAAACTAGGTCACTAGACCAAATTGAAGGGTAATCATGTTAACACTCTGGATACTGCATTTTTAATTTCAGCATGATAAAACTTTATCAGAATGTTTTTCTTGATGATATGTAGGCCAAGTTTGAATATGGGTCATGCTGGATCAAAAACTAGGTCACTAGATCAAATTGAAGGAAAATCTTGTGAACACTTTGGATGCCGCATTGTTTGCTTCAGCAGCTTGAAATTTGGTCAGAATGTTTGTCTGAATTATATTTAGGTCAAGTTCAAATATGGGTCATATTGGATCAGAAACTAGGTCAATAAAGGAAAATATTGTTCAAACTCCGGAGGCCGCATTTTTACTTTGAGCAAGTTGAAACTTGGTCAGAATGTTGTCTTGATGATATCTAGTCCATGTTGGAATATGGGTCATATCAGGTAAAAAATATAGATCATTAGGCCAAATGAAGGAAAGTATTGTTAACACTGTGGAGGTTGCATTCAGAATAATTGTCTTGATGTGTTTTGCATTGCAGTACATTGTATAATTAAGGTGAGCGATCCAGGGCCATCATGGCCCTCTTGTTTATGAAAGTGTTTGTCTGATTTTAAGAAAATATAATACGAATCTTACTGTAATGATCCTCTATTTAATTTGTTTAAGCCGTTTTGATTGGTTACACAATCATATCAACCAGGCGTCGTCACAAAAAGGGTAAATTGAACTTTTAGCTACAAATGACAACCAACTCCTACCATTCCAATAGAGCAATTTCCACAAAACATCACAAGAATGTTCCTTTGGTGGTCCTCTTTCAAAATTGTTCAAAGATTTAAATTCCATTGATAACTTTGGTTGCTGCGGCATCAGAAAGTGAGAAAAATACCCAAATTTTAAAATCCTTTTCCTCCATAATCTACTTGTGCGATTGCAAGATAATTTGGTAGAAATGTTCCTTAAGTGACCCTCTAAATAAACTGTTGAAGCCATATTGATTTCGTTGAAAAACAGGGCAGCAAGGCGGCATCAGGAAAGGTGCAAAATGACAAAAACTTTATAATTCCATTCTTATTAAAGTTCTTGTTAGATTTCAAGATATAAATGGCCTTTACTGATAAGCTGTTTCTTGAGAAGTGTCCACTCCTTTGCAGTTTCATTTGCATTCCCTGATAAAATTTTCCCAGATATTTGCAGTTAAATATTTGCTACTAATTTACTATCAATTAGGTGATCGATTTAGGGCCATCTTGGCCCTCTTGTTTAATGAAAGTGTTTGTCTGATTTTAAGAAAATATAATACGAATCAAGAATGTTCCTTTGGTGGTCCTCTTTCAAAATTGTTCAAAGATTTAAATTCCATTGATAACTTTGGTTGCTGCGGCATCAGAAAGTGAGAAAAATACCCAAATTTTAAAATCCTTTTCCTCCATAATCTACTTGTGCGATTGCAAGATAATTTGGTAGAAATGTTCCTTAAGTGACCCTCTAAATAAACTGTTGAAGCCATATTGATTTCGTTGAAAAATAGGGCAGCAAGGCGGCATCAGGAAAGGTGCAAAATGACAAAAACTTTATAATTCCATTCTTATTAAAGTTCTTGTTAGATTTCAAGATATAAATGGCCTTTACTGATAAGCTGTTTCTTGAGAAGTGTCCACTCCTTTGCAGTTTCATTTACACTCCCTGATAACATTTTCCCAGATATTTGCAGTTAAATATTTGCTACTAATTTACTATCAATTAGGTGATCGATTTAGGGCCATCTTGGCCCTCTTGTTTATAAAAATAATTACAAACACAAATGTTCATGTAATTTATTACAGTAAAAAACACACAAAAAACGTCTATCTCCCTTTCTTCCTTCCATATCATACATACTACTCTTCCAATGATATACTTTTTTTATACCATTAGAAAGACAATTTAATTGGCTACAAACTTTATTCACCGAATATTATAGTAATAGTGGTATAAAATAGACAGGTATCAAATCACTACACTTTTCCAATTATGTCTATGGGAATACTGTTATCAGATAGCATAGCCTTATATGGAGATAAGGTAGTAAAATAGCCAATTCTCTAACTGGGAAAGGGTTAACTGTGTTAAAAGCGAATTTTTTGAAGAAGAAAAATACACTTAAAACACACTTCAAGCGAATTAATTCACTTGAGCATATTTTAAGTGTACTTTAACTGTGTTGAAAGTGAATTTTTTTTAAGAAGAAAAATACGCTTTAAACGCACTTCAAGCGAATTAATTCACTTACCGGTAAGCGTATTTTAAGTGTACTTTAACTGTGTTGAAAGTGAACTTTTTTAAGAAGAAAAATACACTTTAAACGCACTTCAAGCGAATTAATTCACCTGTAGCGTATTTTAACTGCATCCTAAGCGCATTTTTTTTTCATTTTAAGCCAGAAAAGTACACTTAAAATGCAGGAAAAATGCGCTTAAAATGCAGGAAAAATCGCTGAAATGCAGGAAAAAGCCCAGTACTTTTTCTATACATCTATACATCTGTCCATGCAAAACAGGGCATAAACAAAATAATGATACAAATAGATATTTTATTTAAAATCTTTTATACATATGAAAAAAGAGTCAACAATGCTTCATTTCATTATTACATTATTTATATATATCCCTGGAAAAACTTGTCAGCACATTTTTCATTGGCAGCTCTGTCACTCATGGTAAATGCTAATTTTTGAAGAGACTGCTACAAAACCAGTATCCCTTACATTCTTTTTGTTTAACTCAGAATTAACTTTTGCCAGTTCTTCAAAGTGCGCTTTGGTCACATTATTAATTTTTTAGCAGTCTCTGATGCCACTCTCTTAAAACCGAGGCTGACAATTTCACTCCAGGGTGAGGGAATTAAGTGTCCAAAATCTTTTTTTTCTGCCTAGAGGTGCCGTCCCTGCTTAATCCCAAATATTCAGAAGTTTGGATTCTGTCTGCTATGTAGCTCTTGACTAAGAAGTGGCCCTCATCAACAATATTTTAAACCGATGAAGAAGTTGAAAGATCAGATTTATGAATTTCACATTGGAAAAGGTGTTTCGCTACAAACTGTATGGCTGATGGGATCTTATCACCTGCTACCTCAAGTCCAAATAAATCAATAACACACAGCATAAGATCATTAGAAAAAATTATCTTTCAAATTTGACCTAATGGCATCATCATTCAATGCTTCAATGTTTGAAATTATAACACCATCATCTTTCATCTTCGCGTCATTCTTGATGCATTCTTTTGGGATTGAACATCTTTACATTAATTACAGGACGGACTGGGGTGATTCAGGGGTGATCATGTCTCGTGTTGGCTGGATACCATTATAAACCATTCATCAAGTCATAAGTCTGAAATATGTACATGATTCATAAAATTATGAAAATAAATGAAAAAGTAAATGTGTCTTTGATTTTCATTCCAAGAATTCAGTACAGGTTATACTTTATCTATAGCAACTATAGCCAATTAAGAATAAACCCATTGCAACATGTGACAGATCTGCATCAGTGACTTTGAAAACATTTTGGTCAAATTAAGGAAAATCTCTACATTGAGGAGTGTTATAATTGAATAAGGTTTGCAGACAACATCCCCCTATAAGTTATTAAGTTGGAAGAAAGATCCTCTTTTTCCACAATGTCTTAAAAAATCGGTTGCAAATGTGTCTACAGGTGGGCAAGGTTATAATTTTATATCATGTCAAATGATTAAAAAATCTCTAATATAAGAGAAAATATAATTATTGAATAAGTTTTGAAAAAAGCCTCCTTTTCCACAATGTTTTCAAAAAATCAGTTCTGTCAATCCCAGGGGGGCGGGGCTATTTTGCCTTATATGGCTATAGTGAAAACTTAAAAAATCTTCTCCTCCGAATGTGTCTGGCCGATTTTCAAATAATTTTGTAGAAATGTTCCTATGGTGACCCTCTATCAGATTCCTTCAAGCCAAGTTGATTGGTTGAAAAACATGGCCGCCAGGGGGGGCGAGGCTATTTTGCCTTATATGACTATAGTGAAAACTTAAAAAATCTTCTTCTCCGAAAGTGTCTGGCCGATTTTCAAATAATTTTGCAGAAATATTCCTTGGATGACCCAATTTCAGATTCCTTCAAGCCATGTTGATTGGTCAAAAAAAATGGCCACCAGTGGGCGAGGCTATTTTGCTTTATATAGCTATAGTGAAAACTTAAAAAATCTTCTCCTCCGAAAGTGTCTGGCCGATTTTCAAATAATTTTGTAGAAATGTTCCTTGGATGACCCTCTATCAGATTCCTTCAAGCCAAGTTGATTGGTTGAAAAACATGGCCGCCAGGGGGGCTGGGCTATTTTGCCTTATATGACTATAGTGAAAACTTAAAAAAACCTCTCCTCCAAAAGTGTCTGGCCGATTTTCAAATAATTTTGTAGAAATGTTCCTAGGGTGACCCTCTTTCAGATTTATTCAAGCCAAGTTGATTGGTCGGAAACTATGGCTGCCAGGGGGCGGGGCTTATATAGGTAAAGTGAAAAAAAAAAAATCAGGTGAGCGATTCAAGGGCCATCCATCATGGCCCTCTTGTTTTAAATTGCCATTTCATTCTTGTCCGGCCTTCATCTCACAACCCCTTGGCCACATTTCTATGAAACTTCACAGGAGTCATCGGTACAACGTCTAGTTGCACATATTACGAGGGCGTTTAATTTGACCTAATTTTGGTTGAGTTATTGCCCTTTTTTTAAAATTGCCATTTCATTCTTGTCCGGCCTTCATCTCACAACCCCTTTGCCACATTTCTATGAAACTTCACAGGAGTCATCGGTACAATGTGTTGTTGCGCATATTACGAGGGCGTTTAATTTGACCTACTTTTGGATGAGTTATTGCCCTTTTTTAAAATAAATCACTAACTGACAAAATACAGTCAGCCAGACAAATACCCCTTGGGGGAGACATACGTTTTTCCCAAAAACAACCTCTAGTTATATCATACTTTAACAAATGTTGAAATGTAGTCCAATATTTATAAATTAGACCACCTTCGAAATATAATATCAACTAAACAGTTAAATCTCATTGACATTGTTGTATAATTATACCCCCAAAAAACAACATGTAGGAGTCACTGTGTCGGTCGGTCGGTCGGTCGGTCGGTCGGTCGGAAGCCATATTTTGTCCGGCCTATTTCATACAAACCACTGGGTGGAATTCAATACAATTTTACATGAATCTTCTATACCAAGAGGAGATGTGCATATCCTAGAGGGGTTACAATTGCATCTTATTTCACAGAGTTATGGCCCTTTTACATATTAAGTAAGCCATATTTTGTCCGGCCTATTTTATACAAACCACTGGGTGGAATTCAATAAAATTTTACATGAAGCTTCTATACCAAGAGGAGATGTGCATATCCTAAAGGGGTTACAATTGCATCTTATTTTACAGAGTTATGGCCCTTTTACATATTAAGTAAGCCATATTTTGTCCGGCCTATTTCATACAAACCACTGGGTGGAATTCAATAACATTTTACATGAAGCTTCTATACCAAGAGGAGATATGCATATCCTAAAGGGGTTACAATTGCCTCTTATTTGACAGAGTTATGGCCCTTTTACTTATTAATCATCGCCATTTTACTTATTAAGTAAGCCATATTTTGTCCGGCCTATTTCATACAAACCACTGGGTGGAATTCAATAATTTTTTTACATGAAGCTTCTATACCAAGAGGAGATGTGCATATCCTAAAGGGGTTACAATTGCATCTCATTTTACAGAGTTATGGCCCTTTTACTTATTAAGTAAGCCATATTTTGTTCGGCCTATTTCATACAAACCACTGGGTGGAATTCAATAAAATTTTACATGAAGCTTTTATACGAAAAGGAGATGTGCATATCCTAAAGGGGTTACAATTGCATGTTATTTTACAGAGTTATGGCCTTTTTACTTATTAAGTAAGCCATATTTTGTCCGACCTATTTCATGCAAACCACTGGGTGGAATTCAATAAAATTGTACATGAAGCTTCTATACCAAGAGGAGATGTGCATACTCTACAGGTCTTACAATTGCATGTAATTTTACAGAGTTATGGCCCTTTTGTTCGTCGGTCGGAAGCCATATTTTGAATCAAGGTGCTGTTTTGGGGGTATTTATCATCTTCAATGATAGTTCTAGTTTAAACTTAATTTCGAACATAAACTTAGCCAGAGACATATAAAAACTGTGTTTATATGTCTCTGACTTAGCCCTACAACATGTTAATTTATTTTAATTCTTTCCTTCCTTTTTTATAATGAAAACAACAAACTACTCATGTTTTAAAATTATATTATGATGAGCGCCCTTGTGTCAATGATGCATAACAATATGCAGATCGGAAGCAATATGCCTTTAGGGAATTAAATGACACATTTAAAATTGTCAAGGACGAAATAATTTTGTACGAAAGACCCGATTCTTTCTCATTCGGAGAGGTGTCGTTCTTGAAACTCTCTTTATAGGCAGAGAGTGTTCGTTCAAAGTAATTTTTCCATTAAAACCAGTTTTATCTCGGTTTGTTCTTTTCTTCATTTGTTTCGAACCAAATAAACATTTTAAATCACCTATAATTTACTAGTTGTAAGTGAGTGTAAAGAGCGGCTCTCTGCAAAGGAGATTGATCTACGCAGTAGGTATTCGCGAGTCACGCAGGTGCGCGTAAGTAAACCAATTAGACTGCGACGTTAAGGTTTGTAGTTATCGACTTTGATTACATGTAGTATATAGTGTAAAATAAAGTATACCAGTCTAGCTTATAGGGACTGTTTTGTCTTCGTAAATAAAACAAAAAAACATAAATGCAAGTCAAAATAAAGAAACTGAAAATACCTAAAACATCGGAATATTTATTTCATTTTAGATGTGTCATTACTTAGTGTTTTTAAACAAACACAATTGTAATATGTTCAAGACATCTAATTGTGTTTCTTTCTAATAATAATCCCCCCTCCCATGTGATTTCAGAAGACCTATTAAAAATAGAAGTCGCGGGCTTCTGCCCGGCGACTAATAACTGCCGAACTAAAAACCAAAAATCTGATTAAATATTTCCCAAACATGCAACTAGATATGATAATCCAATAATGACATTTCCCAAACATGCAACTAGATATGATAATCCAATAATGACAAGTATGTGCTTCGTCTTCATTTTAATTTAATGATTCATTAAAGTGATACATTTTTGTTCAAAGTATATTGGTGTTTGGCAATTATTATTGACATATCTGGCTGCATGCTTCGACACCTGGGTTCGCAACGTATATAATTTTTTAAATCTTTATCTCAATCCAAGATAAAATCAACATGGTAAAAAGAGAATGAGCAATTTATTATATATATGAGATGTGTTTTAGGAAAACCAACGTTATGGTACTTCTGACAAATATAGATCAAGATCTGCCCATATTCTCTTTCTTGATCATACTAGACATTGTGTGTGTCCAAGGTTTCTCAAAACCTGTAAACAAAAAATGATGAACAGTGCAGAACCAGATCAGATTGTGAGTGTGCATATTAATCTGGATAACACTGGTTGCAAATATCCTATAGAGCAGACTATTATTGTTTCTTCAATACACATTATTTAAATTTGAAATTTAAAAATGTCAGTTTATTTTTTGCAAAAAGAAAAAATTACATGCCATGGTTTACTTTTCCACAATATTCTCTGTAAGTTTAACTGCATATATAATGCAGAACATAAGTAAAACATATTTTTATTTGACAAACTCCCAATTTTAGTAAAAATGGGAACAAAAAAACTCAAATATTTCAAAAGAAAACAAAATTCTTACCTGCTTTAATATTTCTTCACATGTATTCAGTATCCATAATCACCAGAAAAATCAATAATGTAGCATCACATTATCTTGTCATGTCATCAGTGATGTCATCTTATGAGAAGTAACTCATCATTACTTCCCTTACCTTTTGAAATATTTTCATGCAAAAGGGTTGTAACTCGGTTACAACCCCTTTGCATGAAAAGAAAAGTTTATCTGAAATTCAACCTTTTGTCTTTATTCCATTTTCTTTGTTAATACAAAGAATTTTGGGAAAATATTTTTTGGAATGATGTATGGATAGATGTAGTTACAACCGTTTTGCATTAAACCCTCGCAATGAAGTAATGTTTGAAAGTGGAACTTAGAAAAATTGTCATCGTAATTATCAGAAAATTTTATTGAAAATATCTGATCTTTGTTTTTCAGGGTTGGTTTTCTTCCTGCACATTGGAGCTGTTGATACATACAGTAAGATATAATTATTTTTGTGAAAGTTTAACCCTTACCCACATGCAGGTGCATTTTGATAGGTTTGCAGCAAGTGACTGTTGAAAACATTGTGACAAAATGAGAAATTATTCTTATGTTTTCAAAATGGTCTGTTGCAGATTTGTTGCATGTGCCAAAGACTTAATTAATTTATTGTTTGGAATTGCTCAGTGTTTTAACAGTATTCCAGTACTATCCTTTCTAACCAAAGAGACTTTTTGCTAAATAGTACTGGTGGAAGAAGAATGAAGCTAGTTACATTGAATTTTCTCAATCACTGCAAAAAAGAAAATGGCTGAAGGCGAGATAATGTGATCGCCCTTTGTCCGGCGTCTGGCCATCAACATATTCTCCTCTGTAACCAGTGGGTCAATTGGGATGAATTTCACTGCAAAAGAAACCTCTCAATGTCATCATCAGATTCCTTCAATTTTTTTTGGATCCATTTAGAATTCTGGCTTCCATGGCAACTGAAACTGGAAGAGGGCCAGTATTACTCCACTGTCATTACGCAAATATTAAATCACTGTTGCCCTATAGTGAAAAACAACCCAACTCCCTTTTTTTAACCAATCACTAAGGCTTGAAGGAAACTGGTATGGGGGCATCAAGGGACATTGCTACATAAGATATCACCAAGACGTCTTAGACATTCTTAAAAAGTTCATTCTGGAATAAAAAAAAGAAAAAGAAAATTGGCCTCAAGGGTTTGCTCTTGATTTTTCTAAAACTTGACCTAATTACCTAATTATGTCTCCCCCCTCCAGAGGAGACATATTGCTTTTGCCTGCGCCGTCTGTCTGTCTGTCCGTCTGTCTGTCTGTCCGTCTGTCTGTCAGGGCGTCCACATTTCTTGTCCGGCCTTTATCTCACAACCCTTTGGCCACATTTCTATGAAACTTCACAGGAGTCATCGGTACAACGTCTAGTTGCGCATATTACGAGGGCGTTTAATTTGACCTACTTTTGGATGAGTTATTGCCCTTTCTTAAAATTGCCATTTCATTCTTGTCCGGCCTTCATCTCACAACCCCTTTGCCACATTTCTATGAAACTTCACAGGAGTCATCGGTACAACGTCTAGTTGCGCATATTATGAGGGCGTTTAATTTGACCTACTTTTGGATGAGTTATTGCCCTTTTTTTAAAATTGCCATTTCATTCTTGTCCGGTCTTCATCTCACAACCCCTTTGCCACATTTCTATGAAACTTCACAGGAGTCATCGGTACAACGTCTAGCTGCGCATATTACGAGGGCATTTAATATGACCTACTTTTGGATGAGTTATTGCCCTTTTTAGCTCACCAGAGTTATTGTGATCGCCTTTTGTCCGTCGTTCGTCGTCCGTCGTCAACATTTGCTTGTTAATCCACTAGAGGCAACATTTTGCATCCAATCTTTATAAAAGTTTATCAGAACATATATCTCGATCAACTCTAGGCCAAGTTCGAAACTGGGTCATGTGGGGTCAAAATCTAGGTCACTAGGTCAAATTTAAGGAAAATTTTGTTAACACTCCTGAAGCCGCATTTTTGGCTTGAGCATGTTGAAACTTTGTCAGAATGTTTGTCTTAGTGATATCTAGGCCAAGTTCGAAAATAGGTTATGTTGGGTCAAAAGCTAGGTCACTAGGTCAAATTTAAGGAAAATCTTGTTAACACTCCTGAAGCCGCATTTTTGGCTTGAGCATGTTGAAACTTTGTCAGAATGTTTGTCTTAGTGATATCTAGGCCAAGTTCGAAAATAGGTCATGTCGGGTCAAAAGCTAGGTCACTAGGTCAAATTTAAGGAAAATCTTGTTAACACTACTGAAGCCGCATTTTTGGCTTGAGCATATTGAAACTTTGTCAGAATGTTTGTCATAATGATATCTAGGCCAAGTTCGAATATAGGTCATGTCGGGTCAAAAACTAGGTCACTAGGCCAAATTGAAGGAAAATCTTGTTAACACTCTGGAAGCCACATTTTAAACTTGACCATGTTGAAAGTTTGTCGGAAAGTTTGTCTTGATGATATCTAGGCCAAGTTCGAATATAGGTCATGTCGGGTCAAAAACTAGGTCACTAGGCCAAATTGAAGGAAAATCTTGTTAACACTCTGGAAGCCACATTTTAAACTTGAGCATGTTGAAACTTTATTAGAAAGTTTGTCTTTTGATATCTAGGCCAAGTTCGAATATGGGTCATTTCCGGTCAAAAACTAGGTCACTAGGCCAAATTTAAGGAAAATCTCGTTAACACTCTTGAAGCCGCATTTTAAACTTGAGCATGTTGAAACTTTATCAGAAAGTTTGTCCTGATGATATCAGGCCAAGTTCGAATATGGGTCATGTCATGTCAAAAACTAGGTCACTAGACCAAATTTAAGGGAAATCTTGTTAACACTCTGGAAGCCACATGTTTGGCTTGAGCATGAGAGAGTTATGTCTTAAATAGCCCATTCTCAGGTGAGCGATTCCAGGGCCTCATGGCCCTCTTGTTTTAAAATTGCCATTTCATTCTTGTCCGGCCTTCATCTCACAACCCCTTTGCCACATTTCTATGAAACTTCACAGGAGTCATCGGTACAATGTGTTGTTGCGCATATTACGAGGGCGTTTAATTTGACCTACTTTTGGATGAGTTATTGCCCTTTTTAGCTCACCTGAGCTTTGCTCAAGGTGAGTTATTGTGATCGCCTTTTGTCCGTCGTCCGTCGTCCGTCGTCCGTCGTGCGTCGTGCGTCAACTTCTTCTCCTCAGTAACCAGTGGGTCAATTTGGATGAAACTTCACAGAAAGCATCCTCTCAATGACCTCACCAGAATTCCTTCAAATTTTTTGGGATCCATGCAAAATTCTGGTTTCCATAGCAACGAAACCGAAAAAACTTCAAAATTCTTCTTCTCCCGAATTGGTTGGCAGATTTTCAAATAATTTTGTAGAAATGTTCCTTGGATGACCCTCTATCAGATTCCTTTAAGCCGTGTTGATTGGTCGAAAAACATGGCCGCCAGGGGGGGCGGGGCTATTTTGCCTTATATGGCTATAGTGAAAACTTAAAAAATCTTCTCCTCCGAAAGTGTCAGGCCGATTTTCATATAATTTTGTAGAAATGTTCCTTGGGTGACCCTCTATCAGATTCCTTCAAGCAATGTTGATTGGTCGAAAAACATGGCCGCCAGGGGGCGGGGCCTATTTTGCCTTATATGGCCAAAGGTGAAAACTTAAAAAATCTTCAACATCTTCTCCTCAGTAACCAGTCAGTCAATTGGGATGAAACTTCACAGAAAGCATCCTCTTAATGACCTCACCAGAATTCCTTCAAATTTTAGGGATCCATGCAGAATTCTGGTTTCCATGGCAACGAAACGAAAAAAACTTTAAAATTCTTCTTCTCCCAAACTGTTTGGCAGATTTTCAAATAATTTTGTAGAAATGTTCCTTGGATGACCCTCTACCAGATTCCTTCAAGCCATGTTGATTGGTCAAAAAACACGGCCGCCAGGGGGGCGGGGCTATTTTGCCTTATATGGCTATAGTGAAAACTTAAAAAATCTTCTCCTCCGAAAGTGTCAGGCTGATTTTCAAATGATTTTGTAAAAATGTTCCTTGGGTGACCCTCTATCAGATTCCTTCAAGCCATGTTGATTGGTCGAAAAACATGGCCGCCAGGGGGGGGGGGGGGGGGGGGGGGGGGGCGGGGCTATTTTGCCTTATATGGCTATAGTGCAAACTTAAAAAATCTTCTTCTCCAAAAGTGTCTGCCCGATTTTCAAATAATTTTGTAGAAATGTTCCTTGGATGACCCACTTTCAGATTCCTTCAAGCCATGTTGATTGGTCAAAAAACATGGCCGCCAGTAGGCAGGGCTATTTTGCATTATATGGCTATAGTGAAAACTTCAAAAAATCTTCTCCTCCAAAAGTTTCTGGCCGATTTTCAAATAATTTTGTAGAAATGTTCCTAGGGTGACCCTCTATCAGATTCCTTCAAGCCAAGTTGATTGGTCGGAAACTATGGCTGCCAGGGGGCGAGGCTTATATAGCTAAAGTGAAAAAAAAATAAAAAATCAGGTGAGCGATTCAAGGGCCATCATGGCCCTCTTGTTTAAAATAAATCACTAACTGACAAAAAACAGTCAGCTAAAACAAATACCCCTTGGGGGAGACATATAGGATCCATCATGAGTTTTCTTTGGAGATCAAGATTTCTTAAATGAGTCTAGAAAAAGACGGTTATTAACCGAGCCTCTTGGCGAGGTTAATAACTCTCTTTTTCGAGACGAATTTAAGAAATCTTCTCCAAAGTAAAACGAGTGATGGATTCTTTTTATCACCTAAACAGTGTGTTTTAATGAAAAATATTGACAACATCAAAACAAAGACCGAATAACATATTCTTCATAAGAACTTAATTTGTGATTCACCGCATAAAAAAGTAGTCCTCATCATTTTTGAATAAGAAGAAAAAAAAACAACAATGTTTTAAACAATTAAGACTCGTTATTTATTCAAAATAACGTATTATTGCATTTTTCAATGTGTAAAATTTAACAACTTAACAATAAACATAATAAAGATAAAGGTCAACATGACGTCATCAGTAGTCGCGTGTATGACGTGTTTTTGTTATCACACATGTTGGATATCGTTGTTCCGTGATTTGTTCTCAACTTGAAAATAAGGGTATTTATGTGATAAATATGTTTTTCCCAAAAACAACCTCTAGTTACCATATACAAACTTGGCCAAACTATTACTCAGACAAAACTCTTTGAATAGATTAGATGTCTCGAGAGTGTCCAGTAGTTAATTGTTTACAAAGGATGATCACAATAGCTCAAGTGAGCGTACAAATTAGGCTTACCAAAATATAATGTCAGGCACTCCCTTACAAAATGTTCATATATAAAGAGTTGTATATAATGGGCGTTTTGCATGTTCTAAAAACCTTATTTGACCCTATAACCCCAATGAGACAATTCTTTCGAGTACACACAACATTGGGTTTAATTGGATAGAAAGAAAGATATTGTGGGGAAAATAGCTGTTTATATACCGTATATACTCGGTTATAAGTGGCCCTCGACTATAGACGCACCCACCCCCTACTTTGAGGTCTAAAATCTAGGATTTTATGCTGTTCTCTCTAATAAGACGCAGTCAGATTTCTGAGTTTTTTCAACCCCCCCGAAAAAATAAAATTTTGAAAAAGATTCATGTCAAACAAATACGATAAATACTTCAATAAAACATGGTTCTCGATCTGAAACTGGATAATGATACATGAAGATAATAATGCACAAACCTGATTTTATAAATCCAAATAAGCCAAACTAACCAGTCCAAATTCCTTAATATTTGTTTCAATATATAAAAATAAAAGCGCGAAACATGAACAAAGGGTTTTGTTGATGTCAGTGTCTCTACCATGCATTCAACCCTTAAGCCCCATTTGTCCGATTTCACACATGAAAATTAATCCTTTCAATGTTTTCAAAAAATGATGAGATAAAAGTAAAACAAACACAGGAGTTTGATAGCATTAATACAATTATGCATATGATGCATGAATGAAATAGGACAATACATGTTTCTCCTTTTCTGACAATATTTTCAAAAGCTGTCTGCTGCAAATGCGTCAAAAGTTATTGCATTGACGAAGTTTATTAAAAGTGTGTGTAATTCACAGATAGGTGAAGACAAGGGTTTTAAAGGTCTGTGGAAAGAAGGTTGGACTCTATGGTTATATGCAAACGGTTGTAATTTCTGCAGGAACATGCTGTAGTTACAACAGATTTGCATTAGCCCTATAAATGTTTGTCGCGTGAAAAACACAGGGCTCAATAAATGACGTCACTAATTTACCAGCTGATTCAGCCGCGACAAATGAAAAACACCCATATATATAAATTAATGTTAAATTTACGATCCTATTAGCTTGGTAATACTTGTGAATAAACTGCACATACTCTTTTTTATGACGTAGCTCATTTGTCGGGGAAAATGGTTTGCGGAAATAAAGGTCTATATAGATTTCAATCTTACCAATTTTAGCATGCATTTATACACATCTGCAGCAGACTTCTTTTGATAGCGCTCCGAGGAGAAATTACTACATTTTCTTTAAATTGGACAAATTAACTTTGAATTGAAAAGGATTTAAAAGGGCATGGTATTTATTTTTCCTTTGTTTAACCCTTTCCCTCATACCACACTTCTGCAGCAGACGACTTTGAACGTATTTTGTCAAAACATAGAAAATCTCTATAATTGAATGGATAACCTATGACAAATAGTGGAAAACATTGTGGCAAAAGGAGAAATTGCACGTTTTATGCAATTTCTTCTTTTGTCACTATGTTTCCAAAAAGCCATCTGCTGCAGATGCGTCAGAAAGCGTCTATATGAGGGAAAGGGTTAACAGCTTTGAAACTAGATAAAAAAATGTAAGGAAAGGATGCATCGCTGATAAAAAGCAGTATCTCTTTTTCTCACAACGTTTTCCAACACTGTCTGCTACATCTGCATTTAAAATTACAAATACGTGGTAGTGACTACTGTCTACACAATTTACAATGAGGTACCTCCAACTCGATGGTTATATGCAAACGGTTGTAATTTCTCCTGGAATAGGCTGTAGTTACAACCGACTTGAATTAGCCCTAAAACTGTTTGTCACGTGTAAAGAATAGCCTTAGGAGAGAGATTAGCATTTTAGACAATTATTTAATCTCGACTTCGGCACCGCAATTTATATTTTCACAAAAATCAAAATGGCTTCCGATCATGAATAAATCTAAACAATAAAGACAAAAGAGTGTAAATTCATAATTATATTTTTTCTTCTGTTCGGTTTCTAAACAAATCAATTCAATATGTTATTATTATTTCAATCTAACTTGAATTATTCTGTTAAATCGGCTCTTTATATAAATGACAGCTTTTGAAGATAGGTAGTTCGGTGGGTATTTTTTTTTCTGAAATTTTGTTTGACCCGCTTATAAGTCACTCCCCCAACTTTACTTTCGATTTTGAAGGTAAAATAATGCGTCTTATAACCAAGTATATACGGTACCCCTCCTTATCTGCATGGACCTGTATATAGCACCTATATTGATGGTTTTATTGACTTGTCCAAATCATTTTGTATCTCTCTTACAAATGTATGCATCTGCAGCAGATGACTTTTGAAAACATTGCTGCAAAAGATGAAATTGCTCTATTTCCCACATTGTGTAACTCAATCTAATGAGTGTTCTTTCAAAGAGTTATCAAAGTTTTTCCTAGATCTATCATAGATGAGTTCAAAGACGTCTGCTGAGATTTGTTGTACGTAGGAATGCTTAATGGCTCTATTTTAAGATAAAATGAATCAATCAAAATTGTTAATGTTTTGGAATCATCAAGTCATTGTCACGGTTTTACCCGTTTTACAGTGGTCTGTTTTGAAAGCCTCTGCTTAATAAGATATGATCTTGGAATACAATTTGATTTTGAAATAGAGTTATATTTGTGGCAAAAGGACA
Source organism: Serripes groenlandicus (assembly GCA_031761405.1). Taxonomy (NCBI): domain Eukaryota; kingdom Metazoa; phylum Mollusca; class Bivalvia; order Cardiida; family Cardiidae; genus Serripes; species Serripes groenlandicus. Next base: position 401,524 of record JASEVX010000107.1, read on the forward strand.
ATTTGCTCATTATGAACGATTTTTCCTTTTCTGCCCCTGTGGTTCAGATGTCACTCATCTGCTGCAGATGACTCAGAAGCTAATAATTTCTGCTTATATTTATTGATAGCTCCAAGACTTGATAATTTCATCTTGTTGTATGTTAGCGGTGTTGAACAAATAATTCAGCTGCCAGCATCCGATTCTTCTGTGCCAGTGAATAAATGGTAAGTATTTAGTAAACATTTTCCTTTTAACCCTTTACCTCATATAGACCCTTTCTGACGCCTCTGTAGCAGACAGCTTTTTGAAAACATAGTGACAAAAGAAGAAATTGCACAAAACGTGCAATTTCTCCTTTTGCCACAATGTTTTCCACTTTTTGTCATAGGTTATCCATTCAACTATGGAGATTTTCTATGTCTTGACAAAATACGTTTCAAGTCGTCTGCTGCAGAATTGTCGTATGAGGGAAAGGGTTAATGTTCACACTTTACCACATGCAGATGCATTTTGACACATCTGCAGCAGTAGACTTTTGATACAATTTGTTTTTGGCTCACCTGAGCATGAAGTGCTCAAGGTTTGTTATTGTGATGACCATATTTCTGTCTTCTAGTCTGTAAGCAGTTTATCAATTTTGATGAAACTTAGCAGCAAGCATCTTCTAAATGTCCTCTCCAAGATTCCATGGCAGCCAAAAGAAGGATCTTTAAAAAAATCTCCTCCTTCCAAACTGGTGGGCCGATTTTCTCTAAATGTCCTCTCTAAGATTCCATGGCAGCCAAAAGAAGGATCTTTAAAAAAAATCTCCTCCTTCCAAACTGGTGGGCTGATTTCCTCTAAATGTCCTCTCTAAGACTCAATGGCAGCCAAAAGAAGGATCTTTTTAAAAAATCTCCTCCTTCCAAACTGGTGGGCCAATTTCCTCTTATTGTCCTCTCTAAGACTCAATGGCAGCCAAAAGAAGGATCTTTAAAAAAAATCCCCCCCTTCCAAACTGGTGGTTTGATTTTCAAGTTATTATGTCTCCCCCTGTATACAGGGGAGATATATTGTTTTTGTCCTTGATGTCTGTCTGTCTGTCTGTCTGTCTGTCTGTTCGTCCCCAAAATCTTGTCCGATCCATATCTCCCAGACGGCTTGAAGGATTTTCATGAAACTTGGGTCACATGTTCACCTCATCAAGGCGACGTGCAGAACCCGCGTCTCGACAATATAGGGTCAATGTCAAGGTCACGCTTGAAGGTCAAAGGTTTGAGGCTTTATTTCGTGTCCGCTCCATATCTCCCAGACGGCTTGAAGGATTTTCATGAAACTTGGGTCACATGTTCATCTCATCAAGGTGACGTGCAGAACTTGCGTCTCGACAATATAGGGTCAATGTCAAGGTCACGCTTGAAGGTCAAAGGTTTGAGGCTTTATTTTGTGTCCGCTCCATATCTCCCAGACGGCTTGAAGGATTTTAATGAAACTTTGGTCACATGTTCACCTCATCAAGGCGACGTGCAGAACCCGTGTCTCGACAATATAGGGTCAAGGTCAAGGTCATGCTTGAAGGTCAAAGGTTTGAGGCTTTATTTCGTGTCAACTCCATATCTCCAAGACGGTTTGAAGTATTTTCATGAAACTTGGGTCAGATGTTCACCTCATCAAGGCGACGTGCAGAACCCGCGTCTCGACCATACTGGGTCAAGGTCACGCTTGAAGGTCAAAGGTTTGAGGCTTTATTTTGTGTCCACTCCATATCTCCTTAAAGGATTTTCATGATACGTGGGTCACATGTTCACCTCATCAAGGCGACGTGCAGAACCCGCGTCTCGACCATACCGGTTCAAGGTCAAGGTCACGCTTGAAGGTCAAAGGTTTTAGGCTTTATTTCGTGTCCACTCAATATCTCCAAGACGGCTTGAAGGATTTTCATGAAACTTGGGTCAGATGTTCACCTCGTCAAGGCGACGTGCAGAACCCGCGTCTCGACCATACTGGGTCAAGGTCACGCTTGAAGGTCAAATGTTTGAGGCTTTATTTTGTGTCCGCTCCATATCTCCTTAAAGGATTTTCATGAAACTTGGGTCACATGTTCACCTCATCAAGGCGACGAGCAGAACCCGCGTCTCCACCATACCGGTTAAAGGTCAAGGTCACGCTTGAAGGTCAAAGGTTTTAGGCTTTATTTCGTGTCCAGTCAATATTTCCAAGACGGCTTGAAGGATTTTCATGAAAATTTGGTCACATGTTTACCTCATCAAGGCGACGTGCAGAACCCGCGTCTCGAACATACTGGGTCAAGGTCAAGGTCACGCTTGAAGGTCAAAGGTTTGAGGCTTTATTTTGTGCCGCTCCATATCTCCAAAACATCTTAAAGAATTTTCATGAAACTTGGGTCACATGTTCACCTCATCAAGGCGACGTGCAGAACCCGCGTCTCGACCATACCGGTTCAAGGTCAAGGTCACGCTTGAAGCTCAAAGGTTTTAGGCTTTATTTCCTGTCCACTCAATATCTCCAAGACGGCTTGCTTATGTTTAGCAACAGTTGTTAACTGTTTTGAAGAATACTTCAGTCTTGAATGTTACAGCTGCAGTAAAAATATGTGTTTCTGTAAACCGTTTGAAATCATGTCCACTTTGTACCAGGTCAAGACAAAACATTAGTAATTAAAAATTGAGTACTGTCCAACTTGGTCAAATTTTTGTTTGTCTGCTTTATAGGTTGGAATGTTTTGAGAGATTTTGACAGATATTTGAGGGGGAGACATATGTTTTTGTCAAAACAATTCTAGTTTTTTTTGACATGCACCTTGAATGATCCTTCAAGCAATTTCCATTGATCAAAAAACATTGCTGCCAGGGAGCTGGGCTGTTTTCCTGATATGCCATCTTTGTCTCTCAAACTGGTAGGCTGATTGTCAAATAATGTTGTAGAAATGTTCCTTGTGTGACCCTTAACCTGACTCCTCCTAACTATGTTGACTAGTTAAAATACATAGACTATAAATTATATAGCCACCCTTTTTGCCCAAGGTGAAAAAATTAAGAATATTCTCATAAGAAAATAAATGTCTAATTTTGAAATACTTACCGGCACATTTCTGTGATAGTTGGCAAAGCCACAACTTACTGTGCTGATGCACATATTAACCTGCATCTACACTGGTCGCGTATGCCCTCAAAATTGTTCATTTTCATAGAGCATAGACCATTTGAGTTAAGCTTTGACAGTCCATCCATTTGCTCATCCCAGATAATGATGTTGTGTTTTTTCTCAGAAAGGTTTTGATGTATTGACACAATCAGGAAGATTTCAACCTTTACCCATGTACAGATGAATTTAACACGTCTGCAGCAAACAACATTGTAATAAAATGTGAAAATCCATTATTTAGTCAAAATACTTTCAACTATATTCCATTTATATACTCTCATTTATAGATATTCTGAATATTTCCACAATTGTCCCATTAGCCAACATAAGTTAGAGACATTTCAAAATCAGTGGGACAATAGGATTTCAAACATTTTGATTTAACTTTATGATTTTTTTGACAGTCAGAGCATTATGTTTCTTATGCTTAAGCACAGTTTACGTCATACAATTCTCGTCATTGTTGTAGTCTGACAATGAATAATGGTGTAGCAAACAAGACTAAAATGTTCTTTTCATTTTTTATCGGTGTGTTATTGTGATAGCCTTTTGTCTGTTGTGCATCGTGCGTCAACATCTTATTCTCTGTATCCAGCATGTCAATTGGGATGAACATTCACAGAAAGCATATGAAGGCTCAAGGTGATCGATTCTGATCACTCTCTGTCCGTCGTCCTTCTGCCATCAACCTATCGTACATCTGTCATGTACTTTTAGCTTTAAACATCATCTCCTCCTAAACCATAGGACCAATTTCAACTTCACAGGAATGTTCCTTAGATGGTCCTCTTTCAATATTATTCAAATATTTAAACTCCATGGACACTTTTGGTTCTATAAAAATTGTTCAAGCCATATTGATAAAACATGGCAACCAGGCCGCATCAGGAAAGGGGCAAAATGACAAAATTTAAAAATTCCAAATTTATGAAAGTGCTTGACTGATTTTAAGAAATTTGAATAGAAATCTTACTTCAGTGATCCTCTACTTAATTTATTTAAGCCATATTGAATGGTTATAAAATCATAGCAACCAGGTAAATTGAACTTTTAGCTACAAATGACAACTTTTAATACTTCACAGGAATGTTCCTTTTTTGGTCACAACTTTGGCATCAGAAAGTGAGAAAAATGCCCAAACTTTAAAATCCTTTTCATCCAGAATCTACTTGTTAGATTCCAAGATAATTTGGTAGAAATATTACTTGAGTGATGACCCTCTACACAAACTGTTCAAGCCATATCAATTCGTTGAAAACAAGGCAGCAAGGCGGCATCAGAAAAGAGACATAATGACAAAACTTTATGATTCCATTATTATTAAAGTTTTTGTTAGATTTCAAGATGATTTATCAAAAATGTTCCTTTACTGACCCTTTACATAATTTATTCGGTTAAAATAGATGTGTTATTAGTCGCCGGGCAGAAGCCCGCGACTTCTATTTTTAATAGGTTTTCGGAAATCACATGGGAGGGGGGATTATTATTAGAAAGAAGCACATTTAGATGTCTTGAACATATTACAATTGTGTTTGTTTAAAAACACTAAGTATTGACACATCTACAATGAAATAAATATTCCGATGTTTTAGGTATTTTCAGTTTCTTTATTTTGACTCGCATTTATGTTTTTTTGTTTTATTTACGAAGACAAAACAGTCCCTATTTGCTAGAATGAAATACTGTATTTTACACTATATACTACATGTAATCAAAAGGCTATAACTACAAACCTTTACGTCGCACAGTCTAATGTTGTTTACATACGCGCACCTGCTGATGAAAATGACGTCGAATATTCTCCTTCTAATGGCAATTTTAACTTACTGAATGTTATTTTCATGTTCAAAGAGATGTCTTGATTTGTGAAGAAGGCATTTTATAATGTTTATCCATGTATATCTAAAATATGAACTGTTTCTAGGCTAAAACTGTTGATCGCGTGACTCGCGAATACCAACTGCGTAGATCAATCTCCTTTGCAGAGAGCCGCTCTTTACACTCACTTACAAATATTAAATTATATGCGATTTAAAATGTTTATTTGGTTCGAAACAAATGAAGAAAAGAACAATCCGAGATAAAACTGGTTTTAATAGAAAAATTACTTTGAACGAACACTCTGCCTATAAAGAGAGTTTCAAGAACGACACCTCTGCGAATAAGAAAGAATCGGGTCTTTCGTACAAAATTATTTCGTCCTTGACAATTTTAAATGTGTCATTTAATTCCCTTAAGGCATATTGCTTCCGATCTGCATACTTTTATTGTTATGCATCATTGACACAAGGGCGCTCATCATAATATAATTTTAAAACATGAGTAGTTTGTTATTTTCATTGTGAAAAAGGAAGGAAAGAATTAAAATAAATGTTGTAGGGCTCAGTTTATGTTCGAAATTAAGTTTAAATTATACAACAATTTCAATGAGATTTAACTGTTTAGTTGATATTATATTTCGAAGGTGGTCTAATTTATAAATATTGACCTACATTTCAACATTTGTTAAAGTATGATATAATTAGGATGCCAAGCTAATATCATTTTGAGAAAAAGAGAAAACTCATGTCTTCAGCGATTTAACCCTTATCTCATTGTTTTAAAGTAGATTGCTGCAAAGGTGTCCACTGTTGACTTTAATAGAGGAAAGGTAAAATGACGTGCTATTGCATGCAAATCCTAAATTGTCTGTTTTGTGGTTTTATTGAAAAATAATAAAATTCAAATATTTTGACAAACATCTTGAAAAGTGTATGTGGAATTCACAAATCTTATAATTATTCCTTAATGAAAGCACTGTATACATACTAAGACTAATGATTGGCAAGATTACTCATTTCATTACTGTTTATGATCAATAATTAGTTGGTTGTGTGTATGGTCAACCTACTTTGGAATGGATATTGATCATAAACAATGAAAGGCTTCAATTATCATTCACTTCGTTGACAAAACAATGCAAGTTATGATACATTTTCACTTGACCCCACCCCTGATGTTCCAATATGCCCCCTCAGTTGATAACTGTTTATTCAACTACTATAATGTTAGTGTTATGCATAACTGCAGTATGGATTTCCGGCGACATTGATGCGTTGCATCAACTTTCTCTTGTGTGGCCTCAGAAAAGGGGAAAATTAACTTTTAGCTTCAAATGACATCTCCTAAACCATTGGACTGATATCTACCAAACTTCACAGGAGTGTTCCTTCGCTGGTCTTATTTCAAATTGTGCAAAGACTAAATGCCTTTTTACAAATGGCCTTTTACTGTTAAGCTATTTCTTAGCCACACCCTGAAGTTTCATATTTGCTATTTAGGGCCAATTTGGCCCTCTTGTTGTTGTTGATTTTGAGGGGGCTTTGTAGAAACATGAACATGATCAGAGAGAAAAGCATCAAAATCAAGCCAAGTTTTGTGTATCAATTTCTATCTAAATATCCTAGTCAAATCCCTCAAATTCTGTTGTTGCGTCGGAATTTGCTAGAATCACAGCTAGACATTTTCCTATGCAACATGGACAAATATTATTCAAGAATATCGCAGGATCGTGGCATCAACTGATTAAAAGTCCATTGTATAACTAGTTCACAAGAGCTTATGATAGATTATATTTCCGAATACACAAAAATTCATTTTGTCCAAAAGTAATTGCCCGGTTATAAATAATTTGGTACAAATGTTCCTTGGGTGCTAATGACATAACTGAAATAACTGTTTCAAGTATTTCAAGTTTTAAACAACCATTAATTTTTTTATCAGTTTTGTTAAACTTTTGTTGTGGTAGATTTTTTGTTTACATTTTGGTGTCTGTGGGGATGAATTTTTGAAAACATCAAGGTCAATCAATAACAGACAACTGATTGAACAAATCGGAGGTTAGGTGGACTGTAAATTACTAGGCAATATCTGGGCCGAGATCTTAAATAATAACACAAATATGATATTGTAGGTACGAATTGTGCTAGTTTTACACTTTTTAATTTTTGTTTTATTAGCTCACCAATGCACGAAGTGCAAGGTGAGCTTTTGTGATCGCTCAACCTCCGTGGTCGTCGTCCGTCCGTTCACATGTTCCTACAAACGACTTCTCCTCCTAAACCAATTAACCAAATTCAAAAAAAAATTACAGGAATGTTCCTTGGGTGGATCTCTTTCAAACTTGTTCAAAGAATTCTATTCCATGTAGAACTTTGGCTGCCACGGCAACAAAAAAGGGGAAATTAACCAAAACTTAAAAAAAATCTTCTTGTCTGAAAGTAGAAGGCCCATGCCTTTGATATTTGGTATGTAGCATCATCTAGTGAACCTCTACCAAGATTGTTCAAATTATAGCCCTGTGGTAAAAAATGACCCGTCCCCGGGGGTCACTTGTTTTTCATAGACTCATATAGGGAAAAAACTTTAAAAATCTTCTTGTCTAAGAGTAGAGGGCCCAGGCCTTTGATATTTGTTATGTAGCATCATCTAGTGGACCTCTACCAAGATTGTTCAAATTAAAGCCCTGGGGTAAAAAAGTCTATTGTTTTACATAGACTCATATAGAGTAAAAAATTATAGACTGATTTAGGGGAAAAACTTAAAAAATCTTCTTGTCTAAATGTAGAGGGCCCTGGCCTTTGATATTTGGTATGTAGCATCATGTATTGGACCTCTACCAAGATTGTTCAAATTATAGCCATGGGGTAAAAAATTACCCCTCCGTGGGGATCACTTGTTTAACATAGATAGGGAAAAAACTTTAAAAATCTTCTGGTCTAAAAGATATGAGTTTTGACCATATGGGTTTTGACCACATGGGTTTTGACATACACTCAATAATTATACCCCCGCAAACGTAGTTTGAAGGGGGTATACTGGAATCAGCCTGTCATGCGGTCGGTCGGTTGGTCCGTCGGTCGATCTGTCCGCAAAATTTGTTCCGTTGTACTCCTCCTTCAGTTTCTACCTGATTGACTTGATACTTGGCATAAATGTTAATCAGGAGTAGTAGATGTGCAAGACGCAAATTTCATGTCCCTGTGACCTTTACCTTGACCTCTGACCTTGAAATAGGATTTTTTTTGTTAAAATCTAATCTCTTGTACTCCTCCTTCAGTTTCAACCTGATTTACTTCATACTTGGCATAAATGTTAATCAGGAGTAGTAGATGTGCAAGATGCAAATTTCATGTCCCTGTGACCTTTACCTTGACTTCTGACCTTGAAATAGGATTTCTTTTTGTTAAAATCTAATCTGTTGTACTCCTCCTTCAGTTTCAACCTGATTTACTTCATACTTGGCATAAATGTTAATCAGGAGTAGTAGATGTGCAACACGCAAATTTCATGTCCCTGTGACCTTGACCTCTGACCTTGAAATAGGATTTATTTTTTGTTAAAATCTAATCTGTTGTACTCCTCCTTCAGTTTCAACCTGATTTACTTCATACTTGGCATAAATGTTAATCAGGAGTAGTAGATGTTCAAGATGCAAAATTTCATGTCCCTGTGACCTTCACCTTGACTTCTGACCTTGAAATAGGATTTTTTTTTTGCTAAAATCTAATCTGTTGTACTCCTCCTTCAGTTTCAACCTGATTTACTTCATACTTGGCATAAATGTTTATCAGGAGTAGTAGATGTGCAACACGCAAATTTCATGTCCCTGTGACCTTGACCTTGATCTCTGACATTGAAATAGGATTTTGTTTTGTTAAAATCTAATCTGTTGTACCCTTCCTTTAGTTTCAACCTGATTTACTTCATACTTGGCATAAATGTTAATCAGGAGTAGTAGATGTGCAACACGCAAATTTCATGTCCCTGTGAGTCAAAGATAATACTTTTAGATATAATATGTGTCAGGGGTTGGGGCGGGGGTATTAATCACCTTTAGTGATAGTTCTAGTTTTCACTGAAAATTAGTGGTTGGATTCTTTATAGTACATGAGAATACATTTCACAAATTTACTTAATAATCTAGTCATTGTAGCCAGAAAAATAGGCAAAGGTAGAACAAATTGCAAAAGAATGTCTTTAAGCATTTTTTGTTTCTCCTATTATCCAACTACGAATAACTAGAAGTTTCAGAATTTTGCTTGTGTCGGAAAACTGAAAATTTCACATCTAAAGATGGTCACCCTTAACGGCGAAAACGAATTTAGTTTTGTATTATTCTTGTTACCTGTCCATAAACCTATAGTTTGAACTGCTTTGTCTCGTACATTGCTCAGTCAATAGATTATGATACATTTAAAACTCAAAATGTGTAATCAATGCACATTTCTAAGATATAATCAAGTTTTTTCCTATTATTGGGGGAAAATTACCCTACCCACTCTGTTTCAATAGCAAAAGTCATATTGTCTATTTCCACAAAAATTTATTGCGCACAAGACATGATTTACAAATAAAATACGAATGTATATACATTTTAACACTTTCCCACATGCAACAACTCTGCAGCAGACGACTTTGAAAACCATACCCGAAATGTTTAGGAAACTACCTTTAAATGAAAGTACAATAATTGAATAGAGTTATTCAAAAAGCCGTTTCCTTCAGAGGCGTCAGAAAGCGTCTATATGAGGGAAAGTGTTAATACAAAGATCATAACACAACAATAGCCGCTTCAAGTAAAAAGGGGGTCTCATTATCTCTGCTATAAGCGCAAGCTTAGGTGAAACCTAGAGCTTTCGCTCCAGTTTTCACTATTCGATATTATTGTAATCTCAAATAGGAGTGTGTCCTCAATTGATTCATACGCATGTGTCCTTGGCATTAACATGAAGTTTTTAAAGTAAAACATATTTTTATTAGAAAATACTTACCAGTCATTTATTACCTGATATATACATCTCCTAACCCTTAATTCATCCAGAAAAAGAACTCGCCTAGCGTATCCCTCACGCCTGTGTGATATACACGGTCACCGGTAAATACCGGCGCACGAGGTCAACGTGTCACTTTTAGTTTTCAAGTAAGTGTTGGTTGATGACGCGGGGTTGGGAGGCGGGAATATGAAATGACTGGTAAGTATTTTCTAATAAAAATATGTTTTACTTTAAAAACTTCATTTTTATGTCAAAAATACATTACCAGTCATTTATTACCTGATGACTTTTCAGCATCGGTCGGGAGGCATCTGCCAACACTTCTAGTCCTACAGGTAATGCAGCACATTGTAGTTATTTTTATTTAATTTATTTACTTAGTACTGAGACACAACAGCCTGTGAAAGTAGGAGAATGGATTGATAAATTTCAATCGTTAAGTACTTTATTGTTGTGTCTAATATGTAATTTAGCATATAACTCGCTGAGACGCCACCAGTGGCCCCAGAGAGTGAAGATTTTCAGTTTGCTTAGACATAGATCGCAGGTAGAAATTTGAAAAAGTCGATTGAGATTTCCATACCGCGGCACGAAGAATATCCTCTAAAGGCACATTGTTGGAAAAGGCCCAACTAGCGGAGAGTGCTCTAATTTCATGTGGACGAATCCGTAAAAACGAGAGATCGCGAACTGAAAGATTAGTGTAGGCTAACTTAATTGTACAGGATATCCAGCGGGAAATAGAAGCCGCTGATATATCCTTACATCCTATCAGAGGGAGAAACAACCTCTTCCTACGGCCCCTTGTCCCTTTAACTCTCTTAAGGTAAAGCTTAAGAGCTCTAACGGGACATAGAAGTCTGTCGGCATCCAACGGACCACAGCTCGCAGAAAGACTGGGAACCGTGATTGGTTTAGGAAGGACCGAAGGTAACTGGTTCTTGGCTAAAAAACCTGACTGACAAAGTAGAGTGAACGAGCCATCAGATTCATTGAATCTGATAAAGCCGGTTTCTACTGAAAGCGCATGCAACTCACTTCTACGACGCGCGGTCGCAAAGGCAAGAAGAAAGACAGTTTTGTAAGTTAAAAATTTTAACGAAGCAGAAGACAGAGGTTCGTACGGCGCCTTTGTAAGAGACCAAAGAACGCAAGATAAATCCCATTTTGGAGTTAAACTCCTACAAACGGGTTTATCTAGTTCGAATGATCGCATAAGTTCCGAGAGAAATGGATTAGCACCAATACTCTCTCCCCCTTTGAACTTAAGCGTATTCGAAAGCATTGAACGATAACCTTTTATTGTGCTAACAGCTAGATCTTTATCTTCAAAAAGAAAAAGAAAGAAATCGGCAATCCTAGCTACAGAGGGACACTCAGGATTGATCGACCTAGCATGACACCAATCTGAGAAGACTGTCCACTTGGAATCATAGACGATTCTAGTGGATCGTCTTCTGGATTGAGCGATGCGAGAGGCAACTTTTTGAGAAAAGTTTCTCTCTCGGATCGATCGCTTGATAATGTCCAAGCGTGAAGATGAAGCATTGCCGGGTTGGTATGAAGATGCCGCCCCGGTTGCTGAAACAGAAGGTCGTCTTGAAGAGGAAGACGTACTGGTTGTGCCGACAGGCAGGCCAGGAGGTCGTTGAACCAAGACCTCTGGGGCCAAAATGGCGCTATCAACAGGATTCTGCACTGTTGAGAACGAAGAACCTTTTGTAGTACGATCGGGACCAGAATGAACGGGGGAAACGCGTACCCGAATAGACGGTCCCAATCGAGGGTCAGTGCGTCCACTGCCCAGGCTGCAGGATCGTACATCGGTGACACATAAAGTGGCAGCCGATGGTTGACTCTGGTGGCGAAAAGATCCACCAGTGGTGTCCCGATCCGCATGAATACAGAGTTTACTACACTCTGATTCAGTGTCCATTCCGCCGGAAGAACTTTGTTTTGGCGGGATAGACTGTCCGCTAAGACATTCAAATGGCCGGGGACGTGTTTTACTAAGACTACTAACGACGTCGCCTGGCACCAAAGGAGTAACTTCCATGTCTCCAGAAAGAGTAGATGGGAGTGCGTTCCTCCTTGCCTGCGAATGTAGGACACAACAGTAGTATTGTCCGTCGACAATAAAACAGTTGTGTTCGCAACGGAGGCAGAGAACTGTTTGAGAGCTAGCAGGACTGCTCTCAATTCTAAGTTGTTTATGTGCAAACAACGTTCCTCCGCTGTCCACATGCCCTGGGCTGTTAGGCCCTGTGGCTCTAAATGAGCTCCCCAACCCACAGCACTGGCATCTGTAAAAAGGTACAGATCCGGAGGTGATGTGATCAAGGGCACCCCTTGTAGATAGATTAACGGATCCAGCCACCACCGAAGGTGTGACTTGAAGAAATCCGTCAGAGCTATCTCCTGTTCCAGTGAGTCCACAGACGGACGCCACCGGGACAGAAAAAGATACTGAAGGGGCCGCATGTGGAGCCTGCCTAGACTGACTAGGTCGGCTGCTGCACTCAGGGACCCCAGAAGTGACAGCATGGACCGGGCTGTTACCATAGCCTGGTCCAGAGTGAGTCTGATCTTCCGGAAAAGAGAATCGACTCTGTCCGAAGGGACCCGAATCACCGCTAGGTCGGTGAGAAAGGTCATCCCTACGAATGTAAACCTCTTTGACGGAACTAAGTCCGACTTCTGCGTATTGGGAATAAGGCCCAATCGCAGAATGGTCCGCCAGGCTAGAGACAGATCGTGAAGGAGAATTAAACGATCTGCTCTGTGGATTAGCCAGTCGTCGAAGTATTGAAGAAGCTGGGGCCCGTTCATTCGTAGAAAGGCTCCCACAGCATTTATAATCTTCGTGAATACTCGAGGTGCGGACTTGAGGCCGAAGGGAAGTGCCCTGAATTGGTACACTTCTCCATTTACCACAAACCGAAGGTATTTCCTCGACGAGGAAGCGATCGGAATGTGGTAATAGGCGTCTGTGAGGTCTAACGAGACCGCCCAGTCGTCCTTCCGAATAGCCATTCTGATGGAGCGGGCCGACTCCATCTTGAATTTCTCGACCGGTATTAATAGATTCAGGGCTGACAAATCTATCACCGGTCTCCACCGACCGTCTTTTTTCGGAACGAGAAAAAGACGGCTGTAGAAACCCCGAGTATTGGGGTTGAGAACCCTCTCTATGGCTTTCTTTTTCAGAAGTGATGTAATCACTTCTGACATGGTCGGATGGCGTGACGACAGATCGATGGGCACGCTTGTCATGGGAGGGGGGGAAACGAAGGGAATTAGATACCCTTCTTGTATCACGGATAAAATCCAACGATCCTCCGTGATACTCCCCCATTCTTCCCTGAAAAATGACAGACGGCCCCCTACTGCAATCTCCGGCCTCGGGATAGTCATAGAGAGGTGCGTACCCCTAGGGCTGCGGCCTAGGAGCCGTACCATACCTGGAAGTATGCTTCGGCTTAGCTCCCGTGAAACGGGGCTTCGGTTTAGCATAATTCCGGCCCGTGGAAGGAGGTTGTTTAGGCGGTACAGCCTTCACTTCCTGTTTCTGCTTTTTCGCCGGGGGCTTCCTAGTATTAGTCCATTTAGCCGCCGGTGCAGAGTATTTACGACTCTGTGACAAAGCATTTACTGCACTCGCCGAAAGGCGTCTGGATTGTTCTGACGAATCAGTAACAGTCACTGCAGCAACCCTTCCACCAAAGAGAAGATTGGAGGATAAGGGGGCGGCTCTTAAGCTGTCCTTGCTATTTTGTAGCAGAGAAGAGGATTTGACAAGTGTCGCATCTCTCCTCGCGGACAGCATTTCCGTGGCGTTCTGCAAATTCAGAGCCATCAGGTGCCGATTCCCTGTATCAAAAGCCTCCAGAATTCTGCTAGCCCCTCTGCTAGAGACATTCTCCTCTTTAAGTAGCAGTGCCAGAGCTATGGCGAAATGATCGTCATGTGAAGCCACCATGACTCCCAGACGCGCTCTGGCCTCCCATCTCTCAACCAGTTTAGCACTAACTGTGATTGAGGTGGGTGCAGTTAATCCCAAAGTGGACGCATCTCCGTCTAAGGCCGGCACTTTAACGGGAAAGAACTCCTTCGAAGCTACATAAGCCTTAGGAGACACCCATTCCTTAGAGATGGCCAGTGGGACCGACCAGGCTGACTCAACAGTGTCTAATGACCTGGTGGACTGCAGTTGGTCCAATAACCTTCCCAAGTTATTCGCCTGCGGAAGTAACTGTAATGGAGTTGTAGACCCTCCTATCTCCGCATTATGTTCTTCCAAACTTGAAAGGTTTTTACGACGTGGGGGAGCGTCGATCTTAGGGCAGAGCGTACTAGGCACTACCCTAAAAACTTCTTCAATAGCCTGCTGCAGGGACCAACGATCCGCAGCCGGCTCGTCTTCTATAGGTAATAGACTTTCCGTTTCTTCGTCAGACGAAGAAGTGGAGGATTGTCTAGGCCTACGACGAGAAGTATTGTGCTTAACCGGACTTCCCACCGGTTGACCAATTTCCGATCCAGAAATGGATTCATTCTCTGATAAATCCATAAGCTGGTGACGATCATGTGAACTCAACCTTCTATCCGCAGCAGAGAAATGTTGCACAGAGTCAATCATCGGAGCCGAACTCACTGTATGTGATCTTTTCGACTTCCCCTTAACGGAACAAGCAATATTCCGATCGGGGGATTGCCTTTCAAAGGACTGCCTCTTGGAGAGGTATCCTTCCGGGAGTCGTAAATTCCTATACTCAGGAATTTGACGATCACGGTAGGCATCACTAACCTGTCTGTCATAGAACCGATCACTCCTTCGTAATGAAGGTTGGTAACGTGGAGGAGTAATATCTCTTGAATAATACACTGTTCCCCTAGGAGAACGGAATGATTTTCTCGATATGTACTCTCCGTAATCTATGTCAGCAGGTTGGTTATTAAAACCTGGTAAACCAGTGTTCTGAATATCCAAATAATCAGGCTGTGCTGCGAAAGAATGATAACGTGTATCTATCCGATCGAGACGCACTGATCCCGGTTGCCTGGTACCGGGTTGCCCGGTACCTGGTTGACCGGTGGCAGGTCGAGTCATGTATGAATGACTGCCTTGCTGATTCTCCCATTCATCGTGAAATGAATGACCCATGTCCTCATTCCCGGTGTATGGATTAGTCATGCTGAATTGACTGACAGAATGCCCGGTCGCTTCATGCAGCCCGGTGCCCGGTCTAGTCATTTCAGAATGACTGCCTGGTTGCCCGGTGACTGGTCGTATCATTCTAGAATGATTGCCCGGTTGCCCGGTGACCGGTCTCGTCATTTCAAAATGACTGCCTGGTTGCCCGGTGCCCGGTTGCCCGGTGCCCGATTTAACCAAGGTAATATGACTGTCCAGTTTCCCGGAACCCGGTTGCCCGGTACCCGGTCGCCCGGAGTCATAAGGGTTTTGCTCGGAAGCATCACCCTGTGGACCAATGATAGGCAATTGTAATGCTCCATCACCGGTCCCCAAATTCTGCCCGCCGACCGGGTAATTTGGAACTCTGCTGTAGGCTTCCGAAGAATGCCTATCAACTGAGTGTGGTGAAAGAGGGGGCCATTCTGTTAGGTTTCCCTGAGAATGCCCCATTGCTTCACCCGAAGGTTCAGCACTAACACCAGTCGTCTGTTTTTGACCAGACGATATCATACGTTCCTCCGAACTTCGAGACGGTCCCGTCGTGGCTGTTACAGAGGCGTATGTCTTGACTGAAGATTGAAAAGCTCTGTCCTTCCGTCTAATCAACCCAGTCGTGGAGTCTGTTGGGGAAAAACCCTCGAATTCCCCTTCGCTCGTAGAGCTAATACTTACCTTCTTCTTCAAAGGAACAGTTTTACTCTTACGGCTTTTGTGAGTCCTCCTCGATATGGCCTGTTTCCAAACGGAAGCCGACCATAACGAACAGAACTCACATGGTGAATCCTTTGTGCACTTAGTGCACGCAATGCAGGAAGAGTGCGTGTCCCACAAGGCCACTAAATGACCGCATGAGCCACGCCTCTGTTCACCATTATGTGACATAGTATAAATACAAAATCAAATTACGAAGTTCAAAAACAAAAAATAATATTTTCTATTCTTTTATTTCACTACTCGTTTTTACGGACGTAATTCAATGAAAAAATATTTTTTAAATATTCTCCAAATGTCTATGTAATTATACAAAACAACAACAAAGGCGATAAACAATATTATCGCTACCGGATCGGGAAATCTCACCGTTGAAAATTAATTGAAAAATTAATGCACGGTCATTCAAGACCCGACTCGTAACTGAAATAGTGGGTGGGGTAACCACCCGCGGCTCTCAGCTAGTTGTTACTACAAAAAAAACACAACTTAAACACAAACAATAAATAAACAAAGTTCAAGTTCAAGAAGTAAATGTACAGTTTAACTGAATGAATTGACCCGTTAAAGCGAAAGCTTTAACTAGACAACGAAAATAAATTTAGAAAAATGAAAATAAATTCAAGCCTGTAGGTCGGTGTGTCCAGGAAACTAAAAGTGACACGTTGACCTCGTGCGCCGGTATTTACCGGTGACCGTGTATATCACACAGGCGTGAGGGATACGCTAGGCGAGTTCTTTTTCTGGATGAATTAAGGGTTAGGAGATGTATATATCAGGTAATAAATGACTGGTAATGTATTTTTGACATAAAAATAATGATACAAAGAAAGCTCACTTAAAATGCAATGGTTCATATATATTGTCATGTGGGGGGGGGGGGGGGGGGGGGGGGCATGGATGCGGGGCGTGATTGGCTGGTTCAATGCTCAATACGGAATATCAGAATATATATAGATCACACTACTGCCTGTCTTTTCGTGATATATATTTTTTTGTTTTACAAGTCACATCAAATGTAAAGTACTTATTATTAAGATGACAAGTTCTAAATATTCAGTTCATATACCGTTAAATCAATCTATAGTTAAATAAATACGACAGGCCGCATGATATCTGGGTATTAATTGGATATTAATTTATTCAACCCTCCGTGGTACAAGGTATATTTAGCTGATGTGTTTTCTGCAGTATTAAATTACTAATTAAATGTTTATTATCATTGGCATCATCAAAACAAAATGGGGATATTTTTAAAATTCCTTTTGGAGAAAGTGGTCAAGTTATTACATGTACAATATACTTTACAACAAACACTATATTAATCCAAGGAAATGACTTTATGTCCTGGACTTATCAAGATTTTCTTCAACAATGTAACAAAATTGAGACAGACTCACAGAAAATAATATCTATGCAGCCCAGTAGTCAGCTTGAGGAGACAAGGGTGAAGTGTCTTCCACCTTTAACCTCTACACCCAGCGCTTCCCAACAAACAGAACTAAAGACTGTTTTTACAGAGCGATTACATGTACCCACACAAGATGAGAGTGAAAGCATCATAAATGGACAGGATTCGCTTATCATAAATCTGAATCAAAACACTAGTGCTACTTTTCCTACACTGGATATAAGTACACACTCAGACACTATTATAAGTGATCTGCTAACAATGATAAGGGACCTACAGGCAGAAGTCCAAACTCTAAAGACAGTTGTAAATGAATTTACAAGAAAGGGATTCAAAGAACTCGAAGGGGGAGAAATTAATACAATAAAAAAACAGTCACCAAGAAACTGTAATTAACAAATCTACAAACACCTCAACATTTGGGCAAACAATTAGGAAGAATTTGACTTCAGTTTATGAAGGACAGACATCCCACTGTGAAGTAAACACTGCTAAGGTCACGACCACTATCTGTAGTCAGTCTGCAGGTGACTTATGTAATACTACATTAATTAATGGAGTTCCGGGTTATGGTGTCTATCACCCTAATGAGCCCATTACAGAGCCCATTAAACAGCTGGAAAACCCTTACCCAAGAAATGAAAGTGCAACCTCAATTGACCAAAACTACTTCTCACACAGGGAAATTTCACAAAATGACAAAATCCTCATAGTAGGCGACTCTATTCTGAAATATATTAATAGTAAAGGGCTAGAAAAGAATGTCGATGTAAGAACATGCAGAGGTGCCACAGTTAAAGATATAAAAAATAGGCTGTTGAGGACAGACCTACAGAAATATTCAAGTATTATCATCCACATAGGTGGAAATGATATAAGCAGAGGTGATACTATCTGGAATGTCCAATCTGACTTAATGAATTTAATTGACTTCCTGGAACATAAAAACCACAATATACACATAATCATGGCAGAAATCACTCCAAGAACTGACTGCAACACTAAACAACTAAACAATGTTTACAAGGAATTGTGTCAAAGGCGTGGCCATACATTCATACGCAGTTATGATGAGTTTGTGGATACTCATGGATACCTGATGAACAACCTGTATACTACGGACGGAATACACATCAACGAAAATGGAACCACAGTTTTCTTAAAGAACATTAATAAACACATTCAAATTCTAAAAAAATCAAGAAAAATGAGCAAACACGTTTGCTACTATTGTGGTGAAAGCGGACACACAATGCAAGTTTGCAGACATGGGAAATTGATAAAATGCCATGACTGTGGAAACTATGGACACAAAAAGAAATATTGCCCTCTATAAAATGCAGGCAAAGAAGATGTCGCCGATTATATAAAATCATATCAGTCAATGTGCTCTAGTTATAACCAGAAATTTATACTGACTAGCTGCAACAATCCTTTCAGTGTCCTTGAAAATGACTCTTCCATTGCATGTTCTGTGTGTGAAAATGATTTTCAAAATTGTATCTGTATTTCTAAATCTCATGAGGTCCAAATCAATTTCCACAAATCAGTCGTAAATAACCAATACTATGACATGATTGTACCTTCTAGAATTTTATTGTATATTTACTTTATCATTTTGTGTTTTATAATTGCTAATTTATGTCTAACAGAAGAAACAAAGACAGATAATGTAAATGAAATTATTCGTATTGAACACAAAAATATAGACTATAAATTCCAAACAGAAAAAAGTAACAATATTACTAAAAATGCAGAGTATCAGTCAAAACAGACCTCACAACAATTTGACCAAGACTTTGACCTTGTAAAAAAGGGTCTCAAAATCAAAATTGGATCCCTAAATGTTCGCCATCTGCTTCCGAAATTGGAAGAAATCAAAATGTGTTTAACTAATCTAAATAGTTTAGATGTTCTTGGATTATGTGAAACATTCCTAAACCCTGATATAAATGACTCAGAATTGAACATTGGAGGTTTTACATTTGAACGAAAAGACAGAACAAGTAGAAGTGGAGGAGGTCTACTTGTTTACATAAAACACAATTTAAATTATAGAAGAAGAGTAGATTTGGAATTAAATGAATCTGAAACAATGTGGATAGAATTTAATTTTCCTTACTCAAGACCACTATTAACATGCTTCATTTACCGCCCACCAAATTCTCTAACCTCATGGATAGACAATTTTGAGGAAGAAATAATATCAGCTTCATCAGAAAATCATGAACTTATCTTACTTGGTGACTTTAATATCAATTATTATCCACATTGTAACAATAAGAAATGGCTAAATATGGTAGCTATGTACAGTCTAACACAGTTAGTTAATGTTCCAACACGTGTTACTGAAAAATCTTCTTCGATTATAGACCACATCTATGCATCAATACCTGAAAACATCTGTGAAACTCAAGTACCACATTTTGCAATTAGTGATCATTTTCCTGTTTGTTTTACTCATAAAGTGGCTACAACAACATATAAAGGCAATCACATAACTATGAAATATAGGTCATATAAACACTTTAATGAAGAACAATTTCGAAATGACTTATCCTGTTCATCATTTGATGAAATTTTTCAACATGAAGATCCAGATTTTTGTTTAAATATGTTTTATGAAAAGTTTCTAAATGTTCTTGACCATCATGCTCCTTGCAAACAAAAACGGATAAAATCATTTCGCCAGCCCCAATGGTACAGTAACAACATTAATTTGCTTCGGAAACAAAGAAATGATTACCATAAACAGAAAGACTGGATTAATTACAGAAAATGGCGCAACAAAACATCAGCAGCGATTAAAAATGCGAAACAAAAATACTTTATGCATGCAATAGACCAAAATAAAGATACTAAAACTTTATGGAAATATATAAGAGAGTTACATCCGAGAGAAAATCCTGGTTTTCCCACTCAATTAAAGGAAGGAGATACAGTACTCACGCAAACACCAGAAATAGTTCAAAAATTAAATACCCATTTTCATGCTTACCAACCTTTTCTCATCCTCAAGGGGGAGTTTCATAATCTCAAAGTGGGGGATTGGGGTTTGAAGGGGGAGATTTTCAGCGCCATGAATTTAACAGTAGAAATGTTCACAATAGAACGGAATTTAGATAACTATGCAGGGATACATGTACAATACTTTCAATAATTAATATATATTAACAACATTTTAATTTATAGACATACTTTTGAATGAAAAACACGGGTACCAATGGAATAAAGACACATGGAGAAGAAATATACATACATGTATTAATCATTTAGTTGAGCTACACACATTGTTTTGAACTTGTTGAAAGAAAGGGCCTTTTATCAGTGACAATATGTTAAAAAGTTGATGTTAGAAAATGATTGTAGTAATTTTCAGTACATTTATCCTCATGATTTGATTTTAAAAAAAGAAAAATTTTTTTTTGTTTTTTTTTTTGTTTTTTTTTTTTTAAATTTTCGAATTTTCGAAAATCGTGAGTTTCTCCCTCACGATCGTGGGAGTGAGGTTACGCCCTTCAAATCGTGAGACTCACGATTGAATCTGGAGGGTTGGTTAGCATGCATTTTTGTGAAATAGCTGATAAAATTAAAACTCTAAAACATGCACCAAATCATCAACTACTTCGCTAGTTTATATGCACCAAAATAAACAAAAATGAGATTGATACCAAATTCAAAACTACACCTATTAAACCTGAGAAAGTGATGTTGTATCTCAAATCATTAAATATAAATAAAGGCACTGCATGGTCTGGATGGTTTGGGACCAAAAATTTTAAAATTAGCTGCAAGAGAAATTTGCCTACCATTAACACACATTATCAACATGTGTCTTAAGTATAATACTTTTCCCAGTTGTTTAAAAAAAGCTAGGATTAGACCCATTTTCAAGTCGGGTGACAAGGAACTGCCTGAAAACTACAGACCCATATCAATTTTACCAACTATCTCTAAAATCATTGAAAAGCATATTGCTTCTCTTATCACATACTATTTACAGGAAAAGGACCTCCTTCATAAATACCAATCAGGTTTCAGAAAAAATCACTCCTGTCAGTCTGCTCTTTCAAAATTAATTGATGATTGGCTCTATGCAATTGACCAGGGTAATATTGTTGGAGCAGTATTGTTAGACATGAAGAAAGCTTTTGATTTAGTAGATCACAAAATCCTTCTTGAAAAACTAGTCATCTACAACTTTCATACAGATGCAGTAAAATTGATAAAGTCTTACTTATGTGATAGGACGCAACAAGTCCAATTCAATAATACAACATCTTCCCCCGGATTAATAAAGTATGGAGTCCCCCAAGGCTCCATTCTAGGCCCGATATTGTTTCTTATATATGTAAATGATATGCCACTCTATACAACTAATACTGAAATTGATATGTATGCTGATGATGCAACCTTTCACACTGCAAATAAAGACCCCAAAATAGTAAATGAAAATATCCAGACAGATTTAGGAAATATCAACCTATGGTGTCAGAACAATGGCATGTATATAAATACAAATAAAACAAAGACAATGCTTCTCGGAACAACACAAAAACTTAAACATCAAAATTCTCTGTGTGTAACCATAAATAATAATGTTATAAACAGCACAGATAGTCATAAACTACTTGGTGTCCATATTGATAATAAATTAACATGGGATTCACATGTTAGTTATCTATGTAAAGCAGTTGCTGCCCGACTTGCATTATTGCAAAGATTGAAAATATATCTTCCCATGCATGCTAGAAAAGTTTTTTATTCTTCGTACATTTTACCATTATTGGATTACTGCTGTACAGTTTGGGGTTCATGTTCTCAAAACAATATGGAAGCAATAACGAAACTTCAAAAACGAGCTGCACATATCATACTAGATGCAAGTAAAATGACGCCATCGGCTGATATGTTTAAACTCCTAAATTGGCTTCCATTTAAAAAGAGAGTCCACTATCTCAAATGTGTGATGATCTATAAATCTCTTCACAACCTAACACCTGAGTATATGAATAATAGACTTATTCCAGTAAGCAATACAAATTATTCTTTGCGATCTGCAGCAAACTTGAACCTTAAATTAGATAAACCAAAAACAAACACTTGGAAACGATCCCTAACATACTCTGGCTCAGACCTTTGGAATACACTACCCTTACAAATAAAATCATCAGAATCTCTAAACACATTTAAAGACAAATGTTATCAGTATTTTCACACTACGTAATAAGTATCGTCTACATTTATGCATGTCATACATGAAATTTTCAGAAATGACTTCATAACATATATAATGTTTTTCCCCTATGATCTGATGTCAGTACTTCAAAAAAGAGGGCCTCATGGGAGATTAGTTATAATAACTAAATGAGTTTGTACCCTCTTTAAATAAAGTATTATTATTATTATACCCCCCGGCAAACAAAGTTTGGGGGGGTATATAGGAATCACCCTGTCTGTCCGTCTGTCTGTCCGTCTGTCTGTCTGTCCGTATGTCCACATTTCTTGTAAGCACTACTCCTCCTAAACGGCTCAATGGATTTGGTTCAAACTTTACATGAAGGTTACACATCATATGTAGATATGCATGAAGGAAGATCACACGCCTCGGACTCTTCCAAGGGGAGATAATTTAACTTAGAGGTTATCTGCGAGGGACTCCTGTGCACATACCTCCACATTTCTTGTAAGCACTACTCCTCCTAAACGGCTCAATGGATTTGGTTCAAACTTTACATGAAGGTTACACATCATATGTAGATATGCATGAAGGAAGATCATATGCCTCGGATTCTTCCAAGGGCAGATAATTCAACTTAGAGGTTACCTGCGAGGGACTCCTGTGCACATACCTCCACATTTCTTGTAAGCACTACTCCTCCTAAACGGCTCAATGGATTTGGGTCAAACTTTACATGAAGGTTACACATCATATGTAGATATGCATAAAGGAAGATCATATGCCTCGGATTCTTCCAAGGGCAGATAATTCAACTTAGAGGTTACCTGCGAGGGACTCCTGTGCACATACCTCCACATTTCTTGTAAGCACTACTCCTCCTAAACGTCTCAATGGATTTGGTTCAAACTTTACATGAAGGTTACACATCATATGTAGATATGCATGAAGGAAGATCATACGCCTCGGATTCTTCCAAGGGCAGATAATTTAACTTAGAGGTTACCTGCGAGGGACTCCTGTGCACATACCTCCACATTTCTTGTAAGCACTACTCCTCCTAAACGGCTCAATGGATTTGGTTCAAACTTTACATGAAGGTTACACATCATATGTAGATATGCATGAAGGAAGATCATACGCCTCGGATTCTTCCAAGGGCAGATAATTCAACTTAGAGGTTACCTGCGAGGGACTCCTGTGCACATACCTCCACATCTCTTGTAAGCACTACTCCTCCTAAATGGCTCAATGGATTTGGGTCAAACTTTACATGAAGGTTACACATCATATGTAGATATGCATGAAGGAAGATCATATGTATCGGATTCTTCCAAGGGCAGATAATTCAACTTAGAGGTTACCTGCGAGGGACTCCTGTGCACATACCTCCACATTTCTTGTAAGCACTACTCCTCCTAAACGGCTCAATGGATTTGGTTCAAACTTTACATGAAGGTTACACATCATATGTAGATATGCATGAAGGAAGATCATACGCCTCGGATTCTTCCAAGGGCAGATAATTCAACTTAGAGGTTGCCTGCGAGGGACTCCTGTGCACATACCTCTACATTTCTTGTAAGCACTACTGAGTCAAACTGTATATGAAGGCTACACATTATATGTAGATATGCATGAAGGAAGATTTTTCTCCTCAGATTCTTCCAAGGGAAGATAAGCAAAGTAGAAACTTTACCAATGTATCCGATGCTTTGGGAGGGGAGCGGGAGGTATTCTTTAGTGAGCTTTGCTCACAGTATTTCTAGTTATTATTATTATTGGAAGCTTAAATACATCAGATTTCATCTTCCTCTTCTATTGGAGGTGTATTAGAACAACTATTGCCGCGACATGCGCCACAACCTGGTGAGCAGTCTAGACCATGTTTGCGTCAGGTACATTTCTTTGTGTCACAGTTCTGCTTGCAGTTGCACCTTATAATTTTGAGTAATCTATCAGGTGCAGGAGGTAAGTTGGTTTTAACTGGGATAAAACGGCCTTCTGCAAGTTGCCATCCATAGTCTACTGGCGACAGTTGTGTGTTACCTATCCATATCTGTGTCTGCAAATACACTCTTAAACTGTGATACACAGCAGCAGCAGAAGTTGGTGGTAAAGTATGGACCTGAATGGGTACATTGCTTGTCAAAACCTTGTTTGAAAACTTTCGAAATCTCAAAATGTTAAGACCTTCCTGTTGAATACCACTGTAAAGGCTAACCATAGCAATTTCACCCGCTTTGATAACAGCATCATGTGGAAGGACTTTGTTGAACATTTTGGCTATGTTTTGAAAATCGATGTCATTTATGAATCGCCGAAGTCCTGCAGTTTTACTTATACCATACATATGAGATGTAGTATCACAGCCTGTGAAAGCATGAATGAAAGGTAATGATTGGCAAAGTTTTGGACCTAGGAGACGTTTTTTTTTTTAATGTGCCATATTTTTGAATTTCCATGTGGTCGTCTTATGTCAGACTTGAAGAAGAGATCAAACGAATCTAATTTTGCATGGAAGCAAAAAAGTATCAGTAAATCAGTGTCTTTGCCGATAACAATAGTGTTTTTATGATCATTTTCTAGAATTGCCGTTTCGACGATCAGTGTGTCTGCATCATCTTCTGCATGAATTACTGTCATTCCTGCTCCCTCAAGAAATGAACCAAGTAGATAAATGAAATTCTGTTTATTTGTTTCATTGCTCAGAAGTTTCTCTTTCTTCAACCTAAATGGTGTATCCATTTTGAATTTTACTGTCGGATGAACCAGCCCTTTTGTACGCCTTATGTGTGTGATGTCTTTTATACTTGGTGAAGTATAGCCATCAAATACAATAGTTGCATTTGGATATTTCTGCTGTAAAAATGTCAAATACTGGTTACATATTTCACCAAATGTACTATTATTTTGCTAAGAGATACGCTGAAGAAGAGAGCCCCCATCCAATATAAAACTTGCATCTGTTGGTAACTTTCCAACACCACAATCTCCTAGGTTCCATAATGCGTCGGCTAATGATGCTTTATTTGCTTGTCTTGGAAGTCCAGTTTTATCAAAGAGGGCTGATGGAATGTTGCATAATTCATACTCAAACACCTCAGACATTTCAGGAACATTCCGATTTGCAGCTGCTGTCAGTCTTTGAAATAATAACTGTGGGTCAACTTCAATTACTTCATCCTTCCATTTTACAGTTGACCTTGAGTTCAGAGTGACAACCTTTGACATTTTCAATGAATAATTGTCAACTGATTTTCCCTCCATATCAAATAGCATTGTTTTCCCAATGTCCACTGCTTTGTCCACATTAACCTTTGGCTCTGCTGTTACACCCGTTTCTATGTTACGCAATGATGAATCTTCATCAGTGAAAAGACCAGTATCTTTGATAAATGCATACAGAGTTTGGGTATCTTTTGTGTCCCTGAGTATTCTGCTAGTGCCTATCTCCTTATGTTGTTCAATTGTTTGAAACTCTGTTTCCGTTATAGCTTGCATTGCATTGTTAATGTCAGCACAGCAGCACAGGCTGGCATAGATAAAAGCCATTGTGCTCGTTGGATGTCTTTCATTCCACGCACTCTTGTCAGACCGCCTGTTGCTTTTATACTCCGCATCAAAACTTGTTCAATGACGAGATCAGTAGAGAGTCCAGCCCAAAATCGGTCAGTCTTTCATACTACATGATTGCCACTTTTAAAAGCCTGATAAACATCTGGATGTTCAGTATTGAGACGCAACATATTTTGCAAATATATATAGGCTGATTTTAGATACAGATGATGACCTGAAGCAGCAAAATAGGGGAGCATATCATTGATACATGCTAAATGAAGATCCCAGTCACCACTGCGCTCAGCTCTCAAAAATTGCTCAAGAATGGCTACCATGTCCATGTACTGATACCACAAGTCGGATGTTCTATTTTCATGTAATCTTTCCGATTTAAGTTCATCCTCAATAATAGTTGGACAACGATTATCAGCAGCATCTTCCAAAGTAAGTTGATTTGATTTTAGAGCATCAAATAGTTTACCTGCCAACCCAAGTACGTGTCTTCCATCAATATTGGCTGGACTATCTTCAGTAGTATCTATTCTGAATTCCTGATCATCTGTCTCACATGGATCTATCTGGGCACCATCGTTGGTTGTATTTGGAAAAATGTCGATATTGTAGACTTTGTTTATTAACAAAGCATGTAAAGCAGTGTCAACTAAGAAAAGACCATGGACAGCCCTTGAAACCGATTTACCGGACATCATATGCATAACCGCATTTGGAGTGTAAATGGTCTCGAGCAATTCCTGCAATCCAGAACCCATCATTAAATTGCCTATACTTCCTAAGAAGCTCATTTGTGAATGGAAGCCTCCAAGTCGTAGAACAATCTTTGTTAAAGGACTTCTGATGGTTTTTTGAAATCATTGTGAACAAAAGGAGAAATTGATCATAATGAGAAAGTTAACCATTTGCCACGATGTGTTCAACTATTTTTAATATTCAAACTCTCATATATGGAGATTTATTCCAGTTTGGCCAATATGTTTTCAAAGTTTCCTGCTGCAGATTTGGTATAAGTTATGGTAAAAGTATGAATAAGGAAAAGAAACAGGAGTTACTCATCTTGACCCCTTTATACGTGTTGCATGCAGTCCTCTTTTTAGGAATCTGTGTACACTTTGAATATACATCTAACAAAGTTCACTAACTAGAGGCTCTGAATGAAATAAGGTGGGCATATTACTTTAGATACCTTTACAGTAATGTTTACATATTGAAGAGCTAAGTAACATTTTTTTTCAAAGACCTCTGAAAATTGTATATACCACACACAATACACTCTCCCTGTATACACCAACATTGCTTGTGTAATGAAGCAATCGAAGGTACATTTGTTTGTTGATTTAATTAAATTAAGAAAGGAGAAAGCATTATTATACTGAAACATACATATATAATATATAAATACATTCTTTATATGTCTCTGACATTGAGCATATCTTTAATTATTATTAAAAAAAAGGTATTATGATTCACTACAGTACTTTGATTGTGTTTCTATTTTTAGACGTCACTAACGGCAAATTATGTAAACATCCTGGCGATCGTACTGCAGTTTAGAAAATTATCATCTTTAGACAAATAAATTACTTTCACTGAAATAAAAAAACATATAGTTACTGGCGAGAGAATAGAATCCTTGCTTAATCGCCCTTGTGTCCCTTCGAACAACCACAAATCTTTTAATGATGCGAGGTACAGTTAAAACCCTCCACACTGTTCAACAAATTGTAGATGTCGAAACATCCAGGCTATCGGCGCATATCTGTTGGATGCCGGTACCTGCTAGGTACCACAATGCTACACAAATTTGAAGGAACGTAGGTAGTGGTCGATTCCTCTCAGTCTTGAAATCAAGCTGTCCCACAGACAGTCTGTTAACGAGCGAAAAAAAAAATCCACATTGTTATATTCCTCGTCCAGTACTGGACAGGGAATAACTATTCTTTCTGGCCTTCGACGATAACGGCGTCTCATTTGAGCAGCCATTTTGTTTCCTTAAGTATTTAAATATGTGGTTAAGTTGACGTCCGTAGTAAACTTAATAACTTAACGATATTTGTTAAGTATTTAAGTTTTTAAGTATTTTACTTAGCGAAAACAATGTTGGTGGAATGTGTTTTCCTTAAACTAAGGAAAATCCGTAGTTTAAGTAATATTTAGCGTATTGTTGGTGGAATCGGGGCCAGTTACAACATCACAAGGTTAAGAAATTAATGGCTCCCCTAGTAAATAATAGTTTGACTTAACTTTTTGTTCATTTTCCTAAAATGACATGCCTCTAGAGGACCCCTAACATGCGTTGTGCATCGGAAATCTTCAATTAAAGTATAATTACAGAATAGTGTTGAAAACATTATGAATTAATTTCTCCTTTTGCTGCAATGCTTTCAAAAGTCATCTCCATTTGGAAAAGCCTTAAGCCTTTCCAACATACAATAAATCTGTAGCAGACAATTTTGAAACCATCGATGCAAAAATATTAAATATCTCTAAAATTGAAAGTTATTGTCTGCTGCAGAGGTGTAGAGACAGCTTTTTTATGTGGGAAATGTTTAAAATGTATGATTATTATTATTCACAGGGACGTTACAGGTAACGTCTATATTGAACACGTTTATGATGAGGGTTACTATATTTGGAACACATTTGATTTAGGCGTATATTATATAAAAGGAAGGTATCTTGAGACCAACCAAGAGTTTGTGCTTTTTTCAAGTAAGTCATTTGTTTCCTAGATCATAGGTTTACCCTTTATCTGTATGAAAATGAAGATTATACAATTTTTAGCTCTACTGGCCAAAGAAGAGCTAATATGCCGTGGTGTCGTGTCCGTCGTTCGTGCGTGATCCATGAGAGCTCGGTTCCTTACGATCATTTATTACTCAAGAGTTTCATCATGTATTCAAAAGGCAGAAGTTTTTAGTTAATTCTGCATGGCAAGGGTAAATAAAAACATATGTTCATTTCTCTTTCGATACTTTGTTGAAATGGCTCAACGCAATTTTGTGATGTTCAAAAAGTCAAATGACAAATGGCTTGGCAACCCGAATCATGTTGACAAAGAGAACCTGATTGGGGAACCGGTTCATAGTGACTCAAACAGTCGGATTAGTATGTTTGGCTGGCAACCCACTTCATACCATCCACAAGTACCTAAAACAGAAATGTCTTTTAACAACCTACCTTACCTTGTTTCCTTGTTGTCGAAACCAGTAATTAGGCATTTGCTTCTCTTTGGTCAGCATTTTATATCTTTGTTACGACAACCCCGCTTCCAGTCCATAAAAAATGATACAAATTTAAAAGATATATTTACTATGTTTTATTTAGAAGATTTTAAAAAACTATTTAAACTCCTTGCCTCTCAGTTTATTAGCTCACCTATGTACAAAGTGCAAGGTGAGCTTTTGTGATCTCTTACCGTCAGTCGTCCGTCGTCGTCGACGACGTTGTCCGTCCGTTCACATTTTCCTACAAACGACTTCTCCTCCTAAACCAATTCACCAAATTCAAAATAATTTTACAGGAATGTTCCTTGGGTGAATCTCTCCTAACCCTAACCCTAACCAGTTCATAGTGACTCAAACAGTCGGATTAGTATGTTTGGCTGGCAACCCACTTCATACCATCCACAAGTACCTAAAACAGAAATGTCTTTTAACAACCTACCTTACCTTGTTTCCTTGTTGTCGAAACCAGTAATTAGGCATTTGCTTCTCTTTGGTCAGCATTTTATATCTTTGTTACGACAACCCCGCTTCCAGTCCATAAAAAATGATACAAATTTAAAAGATACATTTACTATGTTTTATTTAGAAGATTTTAAAAAACTATTTAAACTCCTTGCCTCTCAGTTTATTAGCTCACCTATGTACAAAGTGCAAGGTGAGCTTTTGGGATCTCTTACCGTCAGTCGTCCGTCGTCGTCGACGACGTTGTCCGTCCGTTCACATTTTCCTACAAACGACTTCTCCTCCTAAACCAATTCACCAAATTCAAAATAATTTTACAGGAATGTTCCTTGGGTGAATCTCTTTCAAACTTGTTCAAAGAATTCTATTCATTCCATGCAGAACTTTGGTTGCCAGAGCAACAAAAAAGGGGAAATTAACCAAAACTTAAAAAATCTTCTTGTCTGAAAGTAGAAGGCCCATGCCTTTGATATTTGGTATGTAGCATCATCTAGTGAACCTCTACAAAGATTGTTCAAATTATAGCCCTGGGGTCAAAAATGACACCTCGCCGGGGGTCACTTGTTTTTCATAGACTCATATAGGGAAAAACTTTAAAAAATCTTCTTGTCTTAGAGTAGAGGGCCCAGGCCTTTTATATTTGGTATGTAGCATCATCTAGTGGACCTCTACCAAGATTGTTCAAATTATAGCCCTGGGATCATAAATGACCCCTCCCCTGGGGTCTATTGTTTTACATAGACTCATATAGAGAAAAACTTAAAAAAATAATCTTTTCTAAAAGTAGAGGGCCCAGGCCTTTGATATTTGGTATGTATCATCATCTAGTGGACCTCTACCAAGATTGTTCAAATTATAGCCCTGGGGTCAAAAATGACCCCTCCCCAGTGGTCACTTGTTTGACATAGATAGGGGTTGATATTTGTTATGTAGCATATAGATTTACATACTCATATAGGACAAAAAATTCTTGTCTGAAAGTAGAGGGCCCAGCCCTTTGATATTGGGTATGTAGCATCATCTAGTGAACCTCTACCAAGATTGTTCAAATTATAGCCCTAGGATCAAAAATGACCCCTCCCCTGGGGTCTATTGTTTTACATAGACTCATATAGAGAAAAACTTAAAAAAATAATCTTTTCTAAAAAGTAGAGGGCCCGGCCTTTGATATTTGGTATGTAGCATCATCTAGTGGACCTCTACCAAGATTGTTCAAATTAAAGCCCTGGGGTCAAAAATGACCCCTCCCCGGGGGTCACTTGTTTGACATAGATAGGGGCCTTTGATATTTGTTATGTAGCATATAGTTTTACATAGACTCATATAGGGAAAAAACTTTAAAAATATTATTGTCTAAAAGTAGAGGGCCCAGGCCTTTGATATTGGGTATGTAGCATCATCTAGTGAACCTCTACCAAGATTGTTCAAATTATAGCCCTTTGGTAAAAAATGACCCCATCCTTGAGGGTCACTTGTTTTTCATAGACTCATATAGGGAAAAAACTTTAAAAATTTCTTGTCTAAAAGTAGAGGGCCCTGGCCCTTGATATTTGGTATGTAACATCATCTAGTGGACCTCTACCAAGATTGTTCAAATTATAGCCATGGGATAAAAAATGACCCCCTCCCCGGGGGTCACTTGTTTTACAAAGACAGGGAAAAAACTTTAAAAATCTTCTTGTCTAAAAGATATTTAGTATGTAGCATCATCTAGTGGACCTCTACCAAGATTGTTCAAATTATAGCACTGGGGTCAAAAATTACCCCTCCCCAGGGGTCACTTGTTTTTCATACCTCATATAGAGGAAAGAACACTGAAAACTTTTTAAGTTTGATTAAATCAGGTGCGCGATGTAGGACCATCATGGTCCTCTTGTTTTATTTTGAGAGGACCGGCGTGTTTGTCAACTCTTGAACTATCGGGAGGAAGTAGTTTCGGTTTTGTCAAATCCAAAATCAAGCAAACGTTTCTGCGACATTTTTCAGTAGCAGAAAGCATTAGTAGACTGCCTCTCGTTTACGGTTTAATCCAAACATTGACAAAGTACCTGCTCGGGTACTTCCGATATCGATTGGAAATATTACGATGACATGTTGTCTATATTTAGTATTGGAAAAACCTCTTCTGATAACTTGTTTTCTCGCGAAATTTAGCTGATCGTGTTACTTTTACCATCTGAAAGACATATTGTTATTAGTTTAGACATATTTTCCGTACATGTTTTCACGTTTGTAGTCTAAAACGTGTTCGTGATTATTTGTGTTTCTACGTGATTCACATACATATATAGGTGAATGGGAACTGACGGTAAGTGACTCTCGAAGGTTTACAGATTGAAATTGGTGTGGCGAGTTAAAAATTGGTCCAAACCGGCAAATCTTTGGTTTTTCCGAAGGCATGGTGAATAACTTTTGAACCTTTTGAAGGATCTTGAAATGTTATAAAACTATAGTGAGACAATGTTTAGAGCTCATATTACAACCACTTTGGTTCAAGATCAAGGTTTCAGTATTAAAATCATTGACAATTGCAATGGGGGTGGGGGGGGGGGGGGGAGATATATATTTTTGTGACAAAAACAACCATCTAGTTTTATATTAATTTCACATAATGATCCTGAGATAGCCATCTTCTTTAACACTTTCCAACAAAGAGACACTTTCTGATGCCTCGGCTGCACACCGTTTTTGAAACCTTTTGCTACATGGTATTCAACTCGATTCAATAATTAATATCTCATTTATTGAGATTGTTCACATTTTTCGCAATATGCTTTCAAATTCGTCTGCTGCAGATTTGTTGTATGTGAAAGGTTTGATTGCTAAAATATGGTTGCTCCTTCACATTATGTCAGTATAATCAGTTTAACCCTTAAATCTGCAGCAGACAACTTTGAATACATTTAGGCAAAAATATCTAAAAAGTAAAAATTCGTCTGCTGCAGAGGCAGTGAAAGTGTCTATACAGGGGTAAGGGTTAAACTGATTCTCAGGTAAATGAAACCAGGACATTACAGGCCTCTTGTTATATCAGGGTACAAACTAGGTTTTTTTTGCCCATTATTATCTTTTAGGTGAACATATTATCCCTGGGATAATGACTTATGATTCAAGTTCAGAGCTGATCTATCTACTCTACACAAACCTGACTGATTCTGGTAATGTTCGACATGTAGGTGCAATAAACAAGCAAGGGAAAATATCATCTATTTATGAGCACATACTTGGAAATGACATTACAGCCATTGACACAGATGCAAATGAAGGGTTTGTATTTTAAAGATAAAGTTATGATTACTATATGTTTTATCAAGTTTTTAGCTTACCTGAGCTTTGCTCAAGGTGAGTTATTGTGATCCCCTTTTGTCCGTCGTGCGTCAACTTCTTCTCTTCAGTAGCCAGTGGGTCAATTGGGATGAACTTCACAGAAAGCATCCTCTCAATGACCTCACCAGATTTCCTTCAAATTTTTAGGATCCATGCAGAAATCTGGTTTCCATGGCAATGAAATGAAAAAAAAATCAGAATTCTTCTTCTCCCAAACTAGTTGGCAGATTTTCAAATAATTTTGTAGAAATGTTCCTAGGATGACCCTCTATCAGATTCCTTCAAGCCATGTTGATTGGTCGAAAAACATGGCCGTCGGGGGGTGTTGGGCTATTTTGCATTATATGGCTATAGTGAAAACTTAAAAAATCTTCTTCTCCGAAAGTGTCAGGCTGATTTTCAAATAATTTTGTAGCAATGTTCCTTGGATGACCCTCTATCAGATTCCTTCAAGCCATATTGATTGGTCAAAAAACATGGCCACCAGGGGGGGCGGGGCTATTTTGCCTTATCTGGCTATAGTGAAAAATTAAAAAATCTTCTCCTCCGAAAGTATGAGGCCGATTTTCAAATAATTTTGTAGAAATGTTCCTAGGGTGACCCTCTATCAGATTCCTTCAAGCCAAGTTGATTGGTCAGAAAACATGGCCGCCAGTGGGCAGGGCTATTTTGCCTTATATGGCTATAGTGAAAACTTAAAAAATCTTCTTCTCCAAAACTGGTTGGCAAATTTTCAAATAATTTTGTTGAAATGTTCCTTAAGTGACCCACTTTCAGATTCCTTAAAGCCATGTTGATTGGTCGAAAAACATGGCCGCCAGTGGGAAGGGCTATTTTGCATTATATGGCTATAGTGAAAACTTAAAAAAATTTCTCCAAAAGTGTCAGGCCGATTTTCAAATAATTTTGTAGAAATGTTCATTGGGTGACCCTCTATCAGATTCCTTCAAGCCATGTTGATTGGTCGAAAAATATGGCCGCCATGGGGTGGGGCTATTTTGCCTTATATGGCTATGGTGAAAACTTAAAATATCCTCTCCTCCGAAAGTGTCAGGCCGATTTTCAAATAATTTTGCAGAAACATTCCTTGGGTGACACTCTACAAGATTCCTTTAAGCCATGGTGGTTGGTAAAAAATATGGCCACTAGGGGGCAGGGCTGTTTGGAGATTTGATTTTTGCCTTATGGCCGTGGAGCGATACTGGCCCTCTTGGGCCTCTTGTTTTCAAACTTGGTAACAAGATTAAATGCCTTAAAGGCTAGACCAAGTTCGATCATTACTTTCGGCGGACTTTATTCGGTGGAGTTATGGGCCCTTATTTAACAAAAAATGTCGTTTGTTGCTGTTTCCCTGCAATAACTGCCATAAATGTGAACCGTTTTTTTTTCAAACTTGGTAACAAGGTTAAATGCCTTAAGGGCTAGGCCAAGTTTGATCGTCACTTTCGGCAGACTTTATTCGGTGGAGTTATGGCCCCTTAATTAGCACAAAATGTTGTTTGTTGCTGTTTTCGTGCAATAACTGCCACAAATGTGAACCGTTTTTTTTTCAAACTTGGTAACAACCTAGGCCAAGTTCGATTGTCATTTGGCGGACTTTATTCAGTGGAGTTATGTCCCCTTAATTAACAAAAAATGTCGTTTGTTGCTGTTTCCGCGCAATTACTGCCACAAAAGTGAACCGTTTTTTTTTCAAAAAATGCCTTAACAGCTAGGTCAAGTTCGATTGTCACTTTCGGCGGACTTTATTCCTACAATATTCCTGCAAGCTGGGGATATAAATTTCATGAATTTGCTTGTTTTTAGCTCACCTTAGCACGAAGTGCAAGGTGAGCTTTTGTGTTAACTCACCGTCCGGCGTCCGTCGTCGTCGTCGTCGTCGTCTGTCCGTCTGTTAACAATTTCCTACAAATGACTTCTCCTACTAAACCAATGGCCAGATTGCAAAATAACTTCACAGGAATGGTCCTTAGGAGGTCCTCTTTCAAAGTTGTTCAAAGAATTTGATTCGAAGTAGATCTTTGGTTGCTGCAGCATCAGAAAAGGGGAAAATTGCCAAATTTAGAAAAATCTTCTTGTCCAAAAGTTCTGGCCCGATTTGAAAATTATTTTGCACAAATGTTCCTTGGGGTACCCTCTACCAAGATTGTTCAAATATTTTCGATCCGTTGAAAAACATGGCCGCCAGGGGGCGGAGCTTATTTTCCTTATATGTGCATTGTTAAAACTTTAAAAATCTTCTTGTCCAAAAGTACTGGCCCGATTTGAAAATTATTTTGCACAAATGTTCCTTGGGGCACCCTCCACCAAGATTGGTCAAATATTTCCCATCCATTGAAAAACATGGCGGCCAAGGGGCGGAGCTTGTTTTCCTTATATGTGCATTGTTAAAACTTTAAAAATCTTCTTGTCCAAAAGTACTGGCCCGATTTGAAAATTATTTTGCACAAATGTTCCTTGGGGCACCCTTTACCAAGATTGTTCAAATATTTCGGATCCGTAGAAAAACATGGCCGCCAGGGGGCACCCTTTACCTTTTCCTTGGGGCACCCTCCACCAAGATTGTTCAAATATTTCGGATCCGTAATAAAAACATGGCCGCCAGGGGGCGGAGCTTGTTTTCTTTATCAGCATTGTTAACACTTTAAAAATCTTCTTGTCCAAAAGTACTGGCCCGATTTTAAAATTATTTTGCACAAATGTTCCTTGGGGCACCCTTTACCAAGAATGTTCAAATATTTCCGATCCGTTGAAAAACGTGGCCGCCAGGGGGCGGAGCTTGTTTTACTTATATGTGCATTGTTAAAATTTTAAAAATCTTCTTGTCTAAAAGTATTAGCCCGATTTGAAAATTATTTTGCACAAATGTTCCTTGGGGCACCCTTTGACAAGATTGTTCAAATATTTCGGATCCGTTGAAAAATATGGCTGCCAGGGGGTGGAGCTTGTTTTCCTTATATGTGCATTGTTTAAAAATCTTCTTGTCCAAAAGTACTGGCCCGATTTGAAAATTATTTTGCACAAATGTTCATTGGGGCACTCTCTACCAAGGTTGTTGAAATATTTCCGATCCGTTGAAAAAACATGGCCGCCAGGAGGCGAAGCTGGTTTTCCTTATCAGTGCATTGTTAAAACTTTAAAAATCTTCTTGTCCAAAAGTATTAGCCCGATTTGAAAATTATTTTGCACAAATGTTCCTTTGGCTATTTTTGTCTCAAATGTGTTATTGTGCTTGACATAACCAATCACAAAAAATCAGGTGAGCGATCCAGGGCCATCATGGCCCTCTTGTCTATGTTTTTAAGACGGTCATAAGCTATAAACCATAGTATCAAACCGTATGGGATTAAACGTGAGGAAATCGTCCTGCAACATAAACTTATTAGAAAACAATATTGAGTAGAAATTCAGGGAAAGCAACTCCAATTTGACAGACTACAATCGGCTTGCCTTTGTTTAAATTTGTCCACTCCAATTTGCTAGTCTATTTCGATAAAATATACTTAAATTCAAAAGAAACCGTATCCATATCATAAAACAATTAATTAGTTTACAAGTACTCTCCCTGACTAGTGAAGCACAACAATAGCCCACTAAATCAATTTTCGGACGATTGACAATGACTGCACTGACAAATGCACCAATACCCTTCTCAAATAAGTGTGTAAAATGCGCATTTAATGCGCATTAAATGCGTATTTAATCTGCATTAAACGCTGCGGTATTGGCACCGTATTTTAAGCGTATTTTTTCTTACCGAATGCATTAAAAGTGAATTAAATTAACAAAAAATGCGCATTTTAAGTGTATTTTTCCTGCAAAAAAGCGTATTAATTCACTTGAGTGTATTTTAACTGTATTAAAAGCGCATTTATTTGGGGGAAAAATACACTTAAAATGCACTCCAAGTGAATTAATTCACATAAGCGTATTTTAAGTGTACTTTCACTGTGTTAAAAGCGAATTTTTTGAAGAAGAAAAATACACTTAAAACACACTTCAAGCGAATTAATTCACTTGAGCGTATTTTAAGTGTACTTTAACTGTGTTGAAAGTGAATTTTTTTAAGAAGAAAAATACGCTTTAAACGCACTTCAAGTGAATTAATTCACTTAAGCGTATTTTAAGTGTACTTTAACTGTGTTGAAAGTGAATTTTTTTAAGAAGAAAAATACGCTTTTAACGCACTTCAAGCGAATTAGTTCACTTTTACCGTATTTTAACTGCATCCTGAGCGCATTTTTTTTCTTCATTTTAAGCCAGAAAAGTACACTTAAAATACGCTTAAAACGCAGAAAAAATGCGCTTAAAATGCAGGAAAAAATCGCTGAAATGCAGTAAAAATCACTAAAAAGGAAAATCCCAGTACTTTTTCTATACAATCTGTCCATGCAAAACAGGGCATAAATAAAATAATGAAACAAATAGATATTTTATTTAAAATCTTATATATACATATGAAAAAAGATTCAACATGATGCTTCATTTCATTATAACATTATTTATATATATATCCCTGGAAAAACTTGTCAGCAGATTTTTTAATAGCAGTCTCTGATGTCACTCTCTTAAAACCGAGGCTGACAATTTCACCGGTGTCCAGGGTGAGGGAATTAAGTGTCCAAAATCTTTTTTTTCTGCCGAGAGGTGCTGTCCCTGCTTAATCCAAAATATTCAGAAGTTTGGATTCTGTCTGCTCTTGACTAAGAAGTGGCCCTCATCAACAATATTTTGAACCGATGAAGAAGTTGAAAGATCAGATTTATGAATATCACATTGGAATAGGTGTTTCGCTACAGTCTGTATGGCTGATGGGATCTTATCAACTGCTACCTCAAGTCCAAATAAATCAATAACACACAGCATAAGATCATTAGAAAAAATTCCTCTGTCATCTTTCAAATTTGACCTAATGGCATCATCATTCAATGCTTCAATGTTTGAAATTATAACACCATCATCTTTCATCTTCGCGTCATTCTTGATGCATTCTTTTGGGATTGAACATCTTTACAGGACGGACTAGGGTGATCATCTCTTGTGTTGGCTGGATACCATTATAAACCATTCATCATGTCATAAGTCTGAAATATGTACATGATTCATAAAATTATGAAAATAAATGAAAAAGTAAATGTGTGTCTTCGATTTTCATTCCAAGAATTCAGTATGTAGGTCAAATTAAGGAAAATCTCTATTGAGGAGTGTTATAATTGAATAAGGTTTGCAGAAAAAATCCCCCTTTGTCACAATGTTTTAAATAAAATCTGCTGCAGATGTTGCAATAAGTTATTAAGTTTGAAGAAAGATCCCCTTATTCCACAATGTCTTAAAAAATCGGTAGCAAATGTGTCTGCAGGTGGGTAAGGTTATAATTTTATATCATGTCAAATGATTAAAAAATCTCTAAGATAAGAGAAAATATAATTATTGAATAA
Organism: Serripes groenlandicus; assembly: GCA_031761405.1. Taxonomy (NCBI): domain Eukaryota; kingdom Metazoa; phylum Mollusca; class Bivalvia; order Cardiida; family Cardiidae; genus Serripes; species Serripes groenlandicus. Next base: position 439,993 of record JASEVX010000107.1, read on the forward strand.
GTTTTGAAAAAAGCCTCCTTTTCCACAATGTTTTCAAAAAATCAGTTCTGTTGTCGATATCTTTTCATGTGGGAAAGGGTTCATCTTATTAATTAATATAATGTCAAATCATTGAAAATACACATAATATTTATAATGTGTCACGTCCATCACGAAAATGTATGATGACAACAACATTGCTACATTTGCCTTATCCGAAAATGTGAATATCCGAAATCAATTCAAGTTGGTAATTTCAAAATAAAAAATTTGGCTTCGTTTTAAATAATAACTAGCATCTAAATAAGTGTGCAATGCAATGCAATGACAAGTGTATATGTGTTTCATTTCTAAAACTGTTTAGAAACTCGCACGTAAGCGAACATTTTCACCAATGTTATTGTTTTCTTATTATGAAAATTTACGTAATCGTGACCCTTTGTTTAGGGTTTAACGAATTTAAGTATAATGTTTGAATAACAAATATTAATGGGTTTATTTCATAAAATCATATTAATTGTCTGATTATTCATCAAAATATTAATCAAGACTGTGTATTAGCGCTGATTTCGGAGTTTCTAAACTGTTTTCTACAGCGAGATAATATTGACAAAATGGCGTCGTATATTGACCTCTACGTCAAGCTCGAAAAGCCCGACCTTTGAACTTTAAATTTGCATACTATCGTTGTTTGTGGACGGATTTGGTTTATTCTTACATCAAATTAAAGTTATTGATTTAAAGTTTTCAAATGTATTGAATCGTAAATAAATACTTACCAGATGCGGAACACCATGCTCTTAACTTTACGTGCCGATATTTTCATAAATAATCGCGACTGGAAAATGATTAAAAAAACAACAGGAAGTCATATATTTGACCTGATTGGATCATGTGATCTCATTAATATGCAAATCAATCATGTGATCGCATTTATTTTTAAACTGACCCATATGTTGAAATGCGACTCTACAGGTGGATCGGAAAATGCCTGTAAATCAAACTTCGAACTTTGATTGTCAATTTATTGCTGAAAAGATTGTTATGATTCATGCATCAATAAAACCAGAATTCAATTTTCTTTATAAAGTATATTCTGGGCCTGAACCCTTTCAACATTTAAAAAGACCAAAGTGCTACTATGCATCCACGTCTGTTGGTTCGCAGGTCATGGAGGTGCTAAAAAGAGGCAAGGATATTGGAATCGGACACCATTCCTCTCACCATGAACACTGATGGAGTTCCACCTTACAATTCATCATCAGTTAGCCTGTGGCCAGTGATTCTAGAAATGAATGAACTACCCCCTTCAGAATGATTTCTGATTCAGAATATGATTATATGGGGACTCTGGCAGGATTGTTTAAAACAATAAAACAAATATTTAATGGTGAATCAATCAAAGGTCATATAATTTATACGGTAGAATTTTAAAGAGAAAAAAAGGAAATTATGACTTTTTAGCTCACCAGAGCACAAAGTGCTCAAGGTGAGTTTTTGTGATCGCCTTTTGTCCGTCGTTCGTCGTCCGTCGTCAACATTTGCTTGTTAACACTCTAGAGGCAACATTTTGCATCCAATCTTCATGAATGTTTATCAGAACATATATCTCAATCAAATCTAGGGCAAGTTCGAAACTGGGTCATGTCGGGTCAAAAACTAGGTCACTAGGCCAAATTGAAGGAAAATCTTGTTAACACTCTAGAAGCCACATTTTAAACTTGAGCATGTTGAAACTTTGTCAGAATGTTTGTCTTAGTGATATCTAGGCCAAGTTCGAATATAGGTCATGTCGGGTCAAAAACTAGGTCACTAGGCCAAATTGAAGGGAAATCTTGTTAACACTCTGGAAGCCACATTTTTGGCTTGAGCATGTTGAAACTTTGTCAGAATGTTTGTCTTAGTGTTATCTAGGCCAAGTTCGAATATAGGTCATGTCGGGTCAAAAACTAGGTCACTAGGCCAAATTGAAGGGAAATCTTGTTAACACTCTGGAAGCCACATTTTTGGCTTGAGCATGTTGAAACTTTGTCAGAATGTTTGTCTTAGTGTTATCTAGGCCAAGTTCGAATATAGGTCATGTCGGGTCAAAAACTAGGTCACTAGGCCAAATTGAAGGGAAATCTTGTTAACACTCTGGAAGCCACATTTTTGGCTTGAGCATGTTGAAACTATGTCGGAAAATTTGACTTAGTGATATCTAGGTCAAGTTCGAATATGGGTCATGTCGGGTCAACAAATAAGTCACTAGGCCAAATTGTAGAACAATCTAGTTAACACTATAGAGATCGCATTTTTGACATGAGCAGCTTGAAATTTTGTCTTGATGATATTGCCATTGGTGCTGAAAGAGTTATGTTTTAAATAGCCCATTCTCAGGTGAGCCAATCCAGGGCCTCATGGCCCTCTTGTTTAACGTAAAACAAATAATTTTTTGAGATAAGATTCGCTTCTTTACAAAAAGACACTTAAAATGCATTTATTGATTAACAAAAAATAAATAAAAATAAAAGATTCGCTTCTTTACAAAAAGATACACTTAAAATGCACTTATTGATTACCAAAAAAATAAATAAATAAAAGATTCACTTCTTTACAAAAAGATACGCTTAAAATGCACATTGTTATATTCAGAAAATGAAAAGATACGCTTTTTTAACAAAAGATTCACTTTTAACGCACTCTTCTTCATAAAAAATTCACTTCAGTGAAAAAGATTCGCTTATTGGAAAAATAATACACTTAAAATGCACTTCTATTCAGAAAAAATACGGTTAAAACGCACTTCAATTGAAAAAGACGCGCTTAAAATACACTTATGCAGAAAAAATGCGCTTAATATACACTTAATTTGGAAAAGATGCAGAAAAAATTCGCTTTTTACAACAAGCGCAGGAAAAATACGCTTTTTAATGCATTTTAAGCGCATTTTAAGCGCATTTTGGTAAAAAGTGTATTTTTTTTAGAGAAGGGTAGTTAACAGATAAGTGTCGATATGTCCTGTGTACCAGGCCTGCTGTGTTATATTCAGAGCGTGTTCAAGTTGAGACCGGTGTCCTGCACCCAGCTGACTTGGATTGGTAAAATTATGCATCTAAATTATATTTTTTCTGTTTGTTATGGTATCTGGGACAAACATGCATCCCTCCATGACGCCGTGACAGTGATACGATTTCCGTGGTTATCCAGGACGTACGGGACAATATCACATGTATGCTTAAGCTTAACACTTCAAAATCAACAAATATAAGAGTAGGGAGTCTAAATAAAAACATTTGGATTTTAGTAAGCATCAACATTTTATATGGACTTCAAAATTTGCAAAACCATAATTTGGGTATTACTTATTCTATTTAAAAATATATAACATTAGAGCAAAATTCGATGCCAAAATTGCAAGAATTTAAAAATGTTTAAAACAATAGGACACAAAAACCTTACTCTACTTGGAAAAGTAGGTTTTTAAAAAAATCTGCCTTTCCAAAACTCATATATCCACTCACAGTACATGTATTATCAAATGCATCTGATTTTATTGTTAATGACATAAATGAATTTGTAGGAATATTAGCCAGATCAACTTAAATACAATCAAAGGATAATGGTGGAATAACTGTGCCAAATATATATGTATTAACTCATACAAATGTACCGTAAAACCTCGTTTATAAGACCTATTTTTCCTGAAGTCTAGTTCGCAGATAAAAAAAAACACAATTACCTACCAAGACACCAATCTTGAGTGATTGCCCAGGCCTTTTATTGAAATGAATAGCCGACTTGGTGATTTCACAAATTAAATCCAATTGGAAGAAAAATAACTTGTTCAGATAATTTGTTTATTAAAATAAATAAGATACATGATATTAAAGACATATCCTGGAATAAGTTCTAGTGCGGAGAATGTTTTAAATTTTTTCGCACATGTACTATTGTAAAGATGTAATCAACCATCTTTCTCGGTGACACGGTTAGTTTTCTATAACTACACTGTATCTTTTGACAGGTGTCCAATAATGTTTGTCATATGACCAATAGTTAATGGACTAACTTCCCTAAGGCAGTAGATTGTTGGTATAAAAATAGGACTGAGATCTTATGAAATCAGTGAGTGGCGGGGTAGTCCAGTGGTTAACACACTGGACTGTCAATCCAGAGGTCTGGGGTTCAAATCCCGGTCCAGGTTCTGGAAATTTGAGGGATGCTTTTAAGCGTCCCCCACTCAACTAGAGGTTAAGTACTGGTCCTTTCCAGGAAAAATAACCTCGTGTGTATCGGTGCTATACACCGGGCACGTAAAAGAACCAAGGGGTCTTTTCGGAAAGAGCTAGGGTATCGCACCCGGACTCCCTTGTATCTAACTTTGTCTGCTCGCCAAATAGTTAATTCTGCACGGCGAGGGTAAATAAAAACAAATAATAATATGAAATCAGTCACTCTAGTGACCTTGAGCTGAGGAGACATATTCATATGGAACAAGAGAGTGGTGGGGTTTTTGGGACATGTACAAGTTATAATGTAATTATAATTGAGTTGCTACTTTGTTGCACTATGTAATATAAGAAACAAAAAAATACTTTTAAAAGTATGGGCCACCATGGCCGTTTTTGTGATATGTCTATTTTTAGAACGCCTTGATTGTAACACAACCTCTGATTATTTAAATGAATCACAAAATCATGACACCCTAGATGTTAATAATCATTCTGACAAACCTTTATTTTCAAACCAAGGCATGAACTTTTTTCATCTCAATATCCACTATCTCCATCCAAAGTTTGATGAAATAAAAATCTTTGTACATAACAACAACCTTGACATTATGTGTTTTGGTGAGACATTTTTAAATGCTAAATTTGAAGACAGTGAGTTCCAGCTGAATGATTATAATCTGTTCAGAAGAGACAGAGCTACAAATGGAGGTGGTGTAATATGTTATGTTAAGTGCAAATACCATAGCATACAAAGACATGACTTAGAGAGAGATAACATAGAGGCAATTTGGCTAGAAATCAAAAACACCAAACAAAGGCCGTTCATACTTGGTAATATATATAGACCTCCATCTGCAAACAATGACTGGATAAATGAAATGGAAATATTACTAGAAACTGTATACACCGAAAATAAAGAAATTATGTTAGTTGGAGATTTCAATTTCAACTTTTCAAACTCAAAATGTTCAAATTCATCTTTGAATGCTGTTACAGATGCATTTAATTTAAAACAACTTGTGCAAATTCCAACACGAGTAACCAATCACACCTCAACAATAATAGATCATTTATATACAAATACACCTTGTAATATTATAAATGTTAAAGTACCAAAAATATCTCTCAGTGACCACTATCCAGTCTGTTTCACTCGGAAGTTGAGTTGCAGTTATACTTCAGGACCTCTTCACAATATTATAAATTACAGAAATATTAAAACTTTTGATGAAAACAAATTTAATACTTGTCTCAACAACCAGATTTGGTCCATTATTTTAGGATGCCGCCGCAATAAAATAACATAAAAGTAAAATCATCAAATACAACACATTTATTCCCAGACAATAAATAATAACAACACACATTATTAACACTATTATTGTGGAGATAATTTGGACGCAAGTGGTATTCAGCCATCATGGAGGACGGCACAGTGATCATTAGACTGTTATGCAGTTGCACGCACCAACTATATGTAACTAATAAGTGCAATCATTATGCTTTTATTCCAGACTGTACATACTCTTATAAAGCTTTTATTTTTAATCCAATCCTTTCCAAATTAAGCTTTTATTTTTTATCCAATCCTTTCCAAATTAAGCTTTTATTTTTAATCCAATCCTTTCCAAATTAAGCTTTTATTTATTAATCCATTCCTTTCCAAAGTAAGCTTTTATTTCTTAATTCCTTCCTGCATAATTATAAAAGGCCTAAAAGTGGGTTCCGCGAGGGATACGCTAATACAAGACATCCCCTGCCTGTTCTGGGCATCCCTCTCCCCTATAGATAATTTATCAATATAAAGCTTTTATTTTTAATCCAATCCTTTCCAAATTAAGCTTTTATTTATTAATCCATTCCTTTCCAAAGTAAGCTTTTATTTCTTAATTCCTTCCTGCATAATTATAAAAGGCCTAAAAGTGGGTTCCGCGAGGGATACGCTAATACAAGACATCCCCTGCCTGTTCTGGGCATCCCTCTCCCCTATAGATAATTTATCAATGGTGCGTGCCATAGACAAAGCCATGAATTAAACTTAGGATTGTTGGAATCCTGTGAGAAGCCGCCTTGCAAGGTTACACATCCTTGACATGCCATGCATAATAGCCCCTCACAGTTCCCAGCTCCTCGTCCGTGACACCCGAGGCCCCGTTCCTGACTGATGCAGAGTCCAAGTCTCGAGGTTGACGTTGGAGGTATAAATAACAATGAATTCTGACTATTAGGTATGCTAGATCACTATGCCGCCCACTCACTGGCCGCTAGAATCCGCCACAGAAAATTTAGTATAAATTTTTCCCCCATTCAGCGGCCTATCTATCAGCCTCACAAGTCCACTTATTTTGGTATCAATTTCCCATATAATTGATCTACCATTCCATAAATTCCTCACAAGCTGATGTCCAGTTGTATTAATGTGTTTCTTTTGTAACTTATTTTTCCCCCCAAAGCTCAATTGATTAGATTCTAGGGCTCTCCAGGAAATCCATGATGATTTCTCGCCAATTAATTGATTTGGGTTCAACGCCGTTAAACCAGTTCACCTACTTATATTGGTATCAATTTCCCATATAATTGATCTACCATTCCATAAATTCCTCACAATCTGATGTCCAGTTGTATTAATGTGTTTCTTTTGTTACTTATGTTTCCCCCCAAAGCTCAATTGATTAGATTCTAGGGCTCTCCAGGAAATCCATGATGATTTCTCGCCTATTAATTGATTTGGGTTCAACGCCCTTAAACCAGTTCACCTACTCCTATTGGTATCAATTTCCCATATAATTGATCTACCATTCCATAAATTCTTCACAATCTGATATCCAGTTGTATTAATGTGTTTCTTTTGTTACTTATTTTCCCCCCAAAAGCTCAATTGATTAGATTCTAGGGCTCTCCAGGAAATCCATCAGGAAATCCATGATGATTTCTCACCAATTAATTGATTTGGGTTTAACACCGTTAAACCAGTTCCCCTTCTCATATGTTTTTTCACACCAGTACTCCATACAACATACTTGTCCAAGCAACTAGCTGCTTTTCCACATAGACTGCTAGTCAGTCATATCACTGCAGCCAGTTCACCTACTCATGTTTCCTGGATTTTTTCACACCAGTACTCCATACAACCTACTTTTCCAAGCAACTGGCTGCTTTTCCACATAGACTGCTAGTCCACTGGTAAAAGACGAACCACACGTGTCACAATGACGTGTCACAGCGACCTCTGTTAAATGTCGGAAAGAATGTATGATGATGATAACTTATCCCATTCCTACATACAACAATTCTGTAGCAGACAACTTTGAAAACAGATTGGCTAATATGTGGAAAATGTCTACAAATGAGAGAATTATTATTGGATTGAGTTGAAAGCATGGTGACAAAAGGAGAAATATTGCTCATCGTGAGCAACCCCTCCCCTTGCGGGTTGGCCAGATTTCTCACCAAGCAATAAAAACAGAGGGGATTGTAGAAGCAATATAATAGAAGTCTACTTTCATGCATGCATGCTTTCATGTACTTCATATTAAGTTTCCATTGTGTAGTACCAACAAGATCATTCCCATCTAGGATAGGAGAACTATGATCATGACTGACTGTTGGTGACGGGTGATATAAACTGTAACTTGGGAAGCAGTCGGCTTCAGCAAATACCACTGACACCTTTTAATCATACAAACCCAGACCATGTGACCTGCTTAAATTAGCTCATCCTTCCACTCTGGCAATCAGAGATCACCCATGATCCAAATATCTGTAAATAAACTAAGGAATGGTGCGGCTTGTGAACCAAGCTGAAGCATTACGTTAAGACGGATGTAAGGAGTAGGTAAACATAATGAACATATAGCTTTTGTTAGTACACCACTAAATTAAGAGCGAGAAAATGGGTAACCATTTGCATCATCTTAAGCAAAGTCCAAGATACGGCAAGCATTACGCTTAAAGCACGAATCAGGGAATAACCAATCTCAGAACAGTAGGAAATGACTAGTGTAATTTGGCTAAAGGAAGAATGAGACAATTATGGTATCCTGCATTTTTTGCGAAATGGCACAAAGAATCACAGGGCTTCTTGTAAGCATGCAGTTAGTGGAAGCCTCAAGGTTTCTTGATGAAACCACAATCCCTGGCAAGTATGCGGAAACAGCGAAAGGAGAATAACCTCAAAACAGTATGGGTATCCTGTAATATTTTCAAAATGGCATGAAGACTGGCAGAGCTTCCTGCAAGTGATAACTTCAATGACCCTACCACCGCACTCAATTTTGAAAAATTTCTAGAAGGGTTGTAAAAGAGCTCAAACAAAAAACGAGGATCCGACCAACGGTGTCATACTGAGTAGATAAGTTACATATTTCCTAACATCTGCAATTCCCCACTTCGATGCTTCCTTTTTTAAAAAAATGGCATACCTTGAATTTCTTTAGACTAATGTGTGTTTTTGGGTCGTCTTCCATACCCGATTCTGCCTAAAGATCAAAATGAGGCTTTCAAACCTTAGATTCAATTGATCAATCTGCGGCAGAAAGGAATGCAAGATAGCCTAGCAATCAAAGTTAAAAGATCCAATTATAATGAACTGCATTTACTTAAAAGTACATTTGTTGCTGAAAGTGTATACTTAAATTTCACTTATTATCTGCTGGAATAGCTTCTTAAAAGTACATTTTTATACGACCGTTTTTTTAAAAACGGTACGTATTATGGTATGGTCATGTCCCTCCCTCCGTCCGTCCGTTCGGGTTTTCCGCACTTTTTTCTTACATACTTTGAGCTATTGAGCTGAAATTTTGTATACAGCTTTGTAGTGATGTGTCACAGATCAAGTTCATATTTCCTGGGATTTCGTCAATTTTTTAATGAGTTATGTCCCTTTTTGGACTTAGAATATTTGTTTTCCGCACTTTTTTTCGACATGCTTTGATTTATTGAGCTGAAATTATGTATATGGCTTCGTAATCAAGTGTCACAGATAGAGTTCACATTTCCTCGAATTTCATCAATTTTTAAATGAGTTATGCCCCTTTTTGGACTTAGAATATTGGTTTTCCGCACTTTTTTCCTACATACTTTGAGCTATTGACCTGAAATTTTGTATATGGCTTTGTAATCATGAGTCACAGATGAAGTTCACATGTCCTTGGATTTCGTCAATTTTTGAATGAGTTGTGCCCCTTTTTGGACTTAGAATATTGGTTTTCCGCACTTTTTTCTTACATACTTTGAGCTATTGACCTGAAATTGTGTATTAGGCTTTGTAGTGATGTGTCACAAATCAAGTTCATATTTCCTGGGATTTCGACAATTTTTGAATGAGTTATGCCCCTTTTTGGACTTAGAATATTTGTTTTCCGCACTTTTTTTCTACATGCTTTGATGTATTGAGCTGAAATTATGTATATGGCTTTGTAATCAAGTGTCACAGATCAAGTTCACATTTCCTCGAATTTCGTCAATTTTTGAATGAGTTATACCCCTTTTTGGACTTAGAATATTTGTTTTCCGCACTTTTTTTCTACATGCTTTGATGTATTGAGCTGAAATTATGTATATGGCTTTGTCATCAAGTGTCACAGATCAAGTTCACATTTCCTCGAATTTCGTCAATCAAAAAAAATGAGTTATGCCCCTTTTTGGACTTAGAATATTGGTTTTCCGCACTTTTTTCCTAACTAAAATTTTGTATATGGCTTTGTAATCAAGCGTCACAGATCAAGTTCACATTTCCTCGAATTTCGTCAATTTTTGAATGAGTTATGCCCCTTTTTGGACTTAGAATATTGGTTTTCCGCACTTTTTTCTTACATACTTTGAGCTATTGACCTGAAATTGTGTATTAGGCTTTGTAGTGATGTGTCACAGATCACGTTCATATTTCCTGGCATTTCGACAATTTTTGAATGAGTTATGCCCCTTTTTGGACTTAGAATATTTGTTTTCCGCACTTTTTTTCTACATGCTTTGATGTATTGAGCTGAAATTATGTATATGGCTTTGTAATCAAGTGTCACAGATCAAGTTCACAATGTTTCAATGAGTTATGCCCCTTTTTGGACTTAGAATATTGGTTTTCCGCACTTTTTTCCTACATACTTTGAGCTATTGACCTGGAATTTTGTATATGGCTTTGTAATCATGTGTCACAGATCAAGTTCACATTTCCTCGGATTTCGTCAATTTTTGAATGAGTTATGCCCCTTTTTGGACTTAGAATATTTGTCAATTTCTGCATGAGTTATGCATTTTTCATAGTTTCCCATTATTCTTTAACAACTTATTCCTGAACGACTTTATTAACTTTTTACAAACAAACAATATATCAAAACAAAGAGGAAACTTACAAGTTCCTGACGGGCGTATTATGTACCGTTTGCGGTACTCTTGTTTGATGAAAGTATATCCCCAGGTTTCAAACCAATTTATCCAAGATACCAATCAAGAACGACATTTTCTTAAAAGTACATTTTTAAAAGTATATACTCAAGCAGTTAAGTAATCCTAGCAAACCCATTTTGTGACAGAAAACAGACATCATGGAAGCACGATGCCCAGTTCCCTTTTTCCCCAAAAACAATAAATCATCTAGGTAAAGTATTAGGATTGTGTACCATAACGACAGCTTCATCAAAGCTTATGATTTGAACCGGGCAAAGAATAGGATTCTGTATATAAAGTCATTCTGTGAATAACCTGTGTATCAGCCTAAATTCAATGGCTTTTCTTCGGGGAAGAGAGCTAGCGGATATATCCTGCTTTTGGCAGTAGACGATTTTTAAATGGGCCCGAAACACTACCAGCCGTAACTCATACTGCATTTGGCATACCACATGTTTCCCTAGCTGAATTTGCTTACAGTAATCGTGATCCAGAATAATACAAAGGAAAACTATGAGCACAGTTATTAAGTGAAGTTGCGGCTACCAACAAGATTAATTGGGTTCCTTGACGGTGAAACATTGCACGGTCCAGGTATATGGATTATGGGCAGAAATGTCATCCGACTCAGTCAAATCGCAATTTCTTCCCATCATTAAATATTTCAATACGAGACGTCTAGGCGTTTTGGTAATACATTTGTTCTTGAAATACACCAGACTGACATAGGATCGCCTAAAATGACAGAATACTCACCGCATTCTGCCTGTGACGAGATCGTCAATGATGCGAGACAAACCGACTCCATCAATTCTATTGATCACAACAACTCCCATTTTTTCTCCTGTTCCCTTCCACACGGATTATTCGTCTGTTCTTCTTTTCCCCCGCGGCATATTCTTTCCAAAATTATCGCCGATGATTTTGGATATTAAATCATTTTTCCGAAATCTATTTTGTGCATGGTTCCTCGAAGCTGATTGGAAAAAGGCCGAGTGTTCCGAATATTCTCAAATTTTTGAAGCGTCCGAGACTTTGCGTAACAGGTGACTGGACGCTTAATCAAATCCAATAGTGACTGCAAGCGCTTTGTAGTCTAGACTTTATCATAACAGGCAGATGATTTTACCCGGAAGAAAACGATTCCCAAAACTCCAAAAACCCACTTCAAAAGCATTTCCCAACCAACAAAGTTTTGTCAGCCCCAAAATAAATGAGATTATAGCTAGGGCCATAATCTGTATTATTGAATTTATCATGATGTTGACGCTTCTCTAGACTGTTTTATCTCTATGTTTACAGAGGTTCTTAACACGCATGCACCTCTCAAACAAAAGCGTGTCAAACACAATAACCTCCCAGACTGGTATAATGCAGAAATTGGGTGTGCATCAAGACAACGGGATAAGGCAAAAACACAAAATAATATCAGTGAATTCAAATATTGGCGCAACAAAACAAAAACTCTGATATCGGAAGCAAAAACGTCTTTCTATACAAAATCAATAAACCAAAATAAACAAAATCCCAAAAAACTTTGGAAAAACCTAAAAGATATTTCTGGAAAGACAAAAACCGACCAGTCAAACATCATTACAGACAAGTCTGCCAATCCTGTGGAGGATGCGGAGTTAACAGCAGAAATTTTCAATACTTATTTTACTAATGTATTCAAAGATGCACCAAATACTCCGTCTTCTGCACTATCCCTAATCGATAAATCAAAATTACAAAAGTTTGTACAAGATCGCATGCCATTCCTAACACAATTTCATATTCCCCGCATAAAAGAAAATTTTGTACTAAAACAACTTCAGACACTAGATGCAACTAAATCCACAGGACTTGACGGCCTAGGGCCCAAATTTCTAAAATTAAGTGCTAAGGTCATATCAAAACCTATTACATGTACATACATTTTCAACCAAAGAATATCAAACTGTAAATTCCCTTCATTATTTAACCCTTTCCCTCATACGACAATTCTGCAGCAGACGACTTTAAACATATTTTGTCAAAATATAGAAAATCTCTTTAATTGAATGGATAACCTATGACTAAAAGTGGAAAACATTGTGTCAAAAGGAGAAATTGCATGTTTTGTGCAATTTCTTCTTTTGTCATTATGTTTTCAAATAGCCGTCTGCTGCAGAGGCGTCAGAAAGCGTCTATATGAGGGAGAGGGTTAAACAAGCAAAGGTTATTCCGATCTTTAAGAAGGGAACTAAATCTGACACCATGCAGTAACTACCGCCCGATTTCAATATTACCTGTATTATATAAAATTCTAGAAAGACATGTGAGTGATCACTTTAAGACATATCTTGAACAAAATTCTCTCATTCATAAGACTCAATCTGGATTCAGATCAAATCATTCTTGTGAGACTGCGCTTACAGCAATAATTGACACATGGATTGACGCAATTTAATAACAAAAAAGTAATAGGAACTGTATTTCTTGATTTGACCAAAGCATTTGATTTAATAAATCATCCACTCCTTTTTAACAAAATGTTTGAATACAACATAAGAAACAAAGCCCTGGAATGGTTTAAATCCTATTTTGACGAAAGATCCCAGAAAGTATCAGTTGCTGGCAAACTATCATCATCTCTTCCAATTGCATCAGGTGTACCACAAGGCTCAGTGCTAGGTCCTATCCTCTTCATACTCTATATTAATGACCTACCAATGCAATTACACGCCTCATCAACTGACTTGTTTGCAGATGACACAACTTTAAGTGCAGTTGGGCTTAATGTGAATGAAGTAATACAGTCTCTTCAGTCTCTTTAAATACCATAGATGAGTGGTGTCAGAGAAATTCAATGATGCCAAATACGCAAAAAAACAAAAGCTATGATAATTTCACATACTAAAAATATAGAAAAATCACTAGAATTCAATAATAACAATAACCTTGTACTCAACTGGAAAATCCAAGTTGAAAAAGTACTCAAAAAATGCAATTCTTTACTTTACCTTCTGCTTCGAATTAACCCTTTCCCAGTTAGAGAATTGGCTATTTTACTACCTTATCTCCATATAAGGCTATGCTATCTGATAACAGTATTCCCATAGACATTATTGGAAAAGTGTAGTGATTTGATACCTGTCTATTTTATACCACTATTACTATATCAAACATTGTTTAAACCGTTTTTGTATAAGAATGAAGTCTGTAGCCAATTAAATTGTCTTTCTAATGGTATAAAAAAAGTATATCATTGGATGAGAAGTATGTAGGACATGAAAGGAAGAAAGGGGGATAGATGTTTTTTGTGTGTTTTTTACTGTAATAAATTACATGAACATTTGTGTTTCTAATTATTTTTATAAATAAAAACACAATACTAAATATATTATTTAAATGCCTTTAAATCTCAATAAGGAAAGACATAAATGAATGAGTTTGGAGGATTGGATAGTTGTTGAATGATAACAATTAATCAGATAAGACTCATCATCAGAATCGAAAATGTCCGATAAAACAAAATCAGCCATCATTAAATACAGACATGATATTTCAGTTACAAATTATAAAGTGTAGGCTAATTGATCTGATCAATTGATTGTTTTAAAATGAACTGACATCGTCTTTTGTCCGTCTGTAATATTTTACGCATTGCATGATGGTCATTTCATTATTTTATTACCCCTAATTTAATAGACATGCCAGCAGATGCTACTAATCAGCGTATCAAAGCCTGATCGGTGGTTGATGGTTTATATTTGATTGAGTTTTATGACCTTTAAATTCCAATAAACAACAGTACAGACGATTGACGACTTTTGACACATTGTTTCCTTCTTTATTTCTATATGATGTCATGCAGATTGTACTGTTGTAATAAATACATAATATACATGGGAAGGTGATCACGGCCGCCGTGACATGATTGAAAATTGTGTCAAAATCTAATCAACCATAAGAGTTTTGTACACAGTTTTGCCTAGATAGATTCAAAGTTGTCTGGTGCAGATTTGCCGTATGTGGGAAAGGGTTAATTGTCCAAACCGTCCATTATGTTTTATTTGCACCCCATTCCGTTTTATTTCAATTATAAGTATCAGTATACCCACCAATTAATTTGGATTATCCACACATAACAAATTCGGAAAATCTATTTCACTTGCTGCACACAGCATTTGTCCCAAAATGTGTTATGTAAAGGATTTGTGTCACACCATACGAAAGGGGGGGGGGGGGGGGGGGGGGGGGGGGACCTTGCGAGGCAGAGATCAGACTGATCATGAATTGTTTTGTTTGCTTTTAAGTTGTGAATCACACTGTAAGTTTGTTGGGAAGATTCATGACCAAAAAACTACCACACAAATATGCAATTTGATCTTATTATGAAATTAACACTGAAACTATCCAAATGCCGGATTTGTGCTGACGCGGTTCACTCGATTAAAATGCTCACGCGCTATGACGTAAGCATTTCCCATAGGCTCTCCCAAAATTCGGTGTTAAAATCTGTGACCTTTTGTGATTGTGAAATTGGACGATTTCATTTGGATTATAAAGGATTTTTATGCAGGTTTGTGAGAAATTATTTGGATTACAAGGGATTTTTATGCAGGTTTGTGAGAAACTATTTTACAATTCATTCTCTAACAAACAAATAAATATTTTGAAAGTTTGGTCAAATATAAAAAAATGAATTTACCCTTTTATTGAACACGTCGACCATTTTCTTGTTGAAGACGCGTTTGTAGCAGACGACTTTTGAAAAACATCGTGACTAAAGGAGACATTGCTCAAAATTAGCAGTTTCTCCTTTTACCATAATGTTTTCAACACTACCATTATGTTTTCAACTGTTTGCAATGATTATACTTTATAGAATTTCCTAATTTCTAATGTTTTAAAAACTTTTTTACACATGCCAAGGTCGTGTTTTTGTTTACCTTCCATGGACACGCGATGTAAGAATTGCGCATAGAGAAATACACAGTCAGGGTTTTATATTATCATTTACTGACAAACTTTATATAGTAACAATATGTTGTGATCCTTGGAACTGCATTTTGAATAATTGAAGTTTAGGTTTATTAACTTTCGGGAGTAATTTTCTTACGGAAAAGTCAAGAATTAATCTGTTGAAAATCAGACGCGGGGGAATGCGTATCTATGAGGGAACCGTGAGACGCGGGGAAAATCGTATCTATTGGGGAATCGATAGAGGCGGGGGAATGCGTATGCAAGTGGGAAAGGGTTAAATGCTTCCTCAATATACATGTGCGAAAACTCTTCTACAATGCCTACATTTTGCCTCATATTGAT
The DNA here is from genome assembly GCA_031761405.1 of Serripes groenlandicus. NCBI lineage: Eukaryota > Metazoa > Mollusca > Bivalvia > Cardiida > Cardiidae > Serripes > Serripes groenlandicus. Next base: position 455,862 of record JASEVX010000107.1, read on the forward strand.
TATTGTTGTACAATTTGGGGTAACTGTAGTGACAAACTTTTAAGCAATATATATAAATTCCAAAAAAGAGCTGCACGAACTATCCTAGACAAGACATATGACACACCAAGTGAGGAACTCTTTCAGGAACTTAAATGGATGAAATTTCACGATCGAATTACATACAAAAAGGCTATACTTGTGTACAAATCCCTTAAAAAAGAATTCCCAGAATATATGACCATCCCAGAATATATCACCAATCTTTTTACACCATCAACCAATACAAATTTAAGATCTGCCGCCCAGCATACACTTAGCATTCCTAAACCTAGGATAGAATTTTATAGAAAATCTTTGACCTACTCAGGACCAAAAATAGGGAACAAGATTCCACTACATGTCAGGAGCAGTGAAAATTTAAAGAAATTTAAATCAACATATCTTTCCTGGTGGCATAGTGGTGGACATCTTTAACTCGATTAAACTCCTCCCATAACAGTGCATTAAGAACAATCAGATTACCTGAAAATCACTTTGGTTTTAATAAACAACATGGGTAACTGTATCTACCTTTAATTAAAAATTAATTTTTTTTGTTTTTTGTTTTTGTTGTTGTTTTTAGCTCCACTGGCTGAAAGCCAGTCGAGCTTATGTCATGGCGAATTGTCCGTCGTGCGTGCGTGCGTGCGTGCGTGCGTGCGTTAACTTTTTCCTTTAAACAACTTCTTCTCCCTAACCACTTGGCCAATTTGGTTGAAACTTCATGGGAAGCATCCTCTCAATGTCCTCTACTAAATTCCTTCAAATTTTTTTGATCCATTCAAAATTCTGGTTTCCATGGCAACCGAAAGAAAAAAATAGTGAGAACTTAAAAAATCTTCTTCTCCGAAAGTGTCAGGCCGATTTTCAAATAATTTTGTAGAAATGTTCCTTGGGTGACCCTTTATTAGATTCCTTCAAGAAATTTTGATTGGGCGAAAAACATGGCCGCCAGGGGGCGGGGCTTTTTTGCGTTATATAGCTATAGTGAAAACTTAAATAATCTTCTTCTCAAAAAGTGTTCAGCAGATTTTCAAATAATTATGTTGAAATGTTCCGTGGGTGACCCTCTCAGATTCCTTCAAGCCATGTTGATTGGTAAAAAAACATGGCCGTCACAGGGCGGGGCTATTTTGCCTATATGGCTAAAGAGCAAACTTAAAAAATCTTCTCCTCCAAAAGTGTCAGGCCGATTTTCAAATAATTTTGTAGAAATGTTCCTTGTGTGAACCTTAATTAGATTCCTTCAAGAAATGTTGATTGGGCGAAAAACATGGCCGCCAGGGGGCGGGGCTTTTTTGCGTTATATAGCTATAGTGAAAACTTAAAACATCTTCTTCTCCGAAAGTGTTCAGCTGATTTTCAAATAATTTTGTAGAAATGTTCATTGGGTGACCCTCTATCAGATTCCTTCAAGCCATGTTGATTGGTCGAAAAACATGGCCGCCAGAGGGCGGGGCTATTTTGACTTATATGACCATAGTGAAAACTTAAAAAATCTTCTCCTCCGAAAGTGTCAGGCATATTTTCAAATAATTTTGCAGAAACATTCCTTTGGTGACACTCTACAAGATTCCTTTAAGCCATGGTGGTTGGTAAAAAAAATAGCCACCACGGGGCAGGGCTGTTTGGAGATTTTATTTTTGCCTTATGGCCGTGGAGCGATACTGGCCCTCTTGGGCCTCTTGTTTTGTAGTTGATTGGTTGCCTATGAATAACAATACATATACAGTAACACGGTAAGATATTCTTAACCTTTCTTAACAAATAGCCGCTTTATGATGCCCCTGCAGCCGATGACTTGTAGTATATAAATATCATAAGCGACAAAAAAAGAAATTGCTCATTATGAGCATTTTCCACTTTTGTCACAATGCTTTCTGACGCCTCTGCATTAAACGACTTTTGTAAATAAAGTAGAAAAATTTCTCCTTTTGTCAAATTGTTCAACTGTATTCAATATCTATGAATATATATACATGTGTACAGTAAAAAAGTAAATTATTTCAAACATATACTATAGACACTTTCTGACATTATGCAGCAGATGAATTTTGAAATATGGTGGTAAAAAGAGAAATTGTTCATTATGAGCAATTTCTCCTTTTGGCACAGTTTTCAACCGTATTCAATATCTATGTATATATATATACACATACAGTTTCAAAGTAAGATATTTCCAACATATACTATAGACTCTTTCTAACGTCTCTGCAGCAGATGAATTTTGAAAATATGGTGGTAAAAGGAGAAATTGTTCATTAAAAGCATTTTCTCCTTTCGGCACAGTTTTCAACTATATTCAATATCTATGTATATATACTGAAAGAAAAAAGAAACGCTGGGTACGAAAATATGAAGTTTTCTGAATACTGTTGCTACTCACAAATGCCCTGTTCATGCAAGAACTGTTGGCAATCGACTGCGAGAGGTCGGTCTGAGAGCACATCGTCCGTATATTGGTCTGCCACTAACTCGTGAGCATCGTAGGCATCGCATGGCATGGTTGAATGTACATGCTCCTCAGACATTTCCCATGAGGCAGTGGAGACGTGTATTCTTCAGTGATGAGTCGCGATTTACTCTGTTTCGTGCAGATGGGCGACGTCGTGGGGAACTTGCTCTGTTGGAAGAATGGGACAATATCCCCATAAGGAGGATCAACGTTCTGATCAACTCCATGCATCGGATAATACGAGCAGGAATAGCGGCGCAAGAGGGCCATATTGGATATTGAATTTTCAATTTCGAAAATTGAGGGTATCTTCCTCTGCGAATCAATTACTGTGCAATTAATCGACAAAAATTACTGAAAATTTGCAGTACTGCTCTTTAACCCTTTCTCACCTGCAGACGCATTTTGACGCAATAGCAGCAGACAACTTTTGAAAACATTGTGGCCAAAGGTGAAATTGCTCATGATGAACAATTTCTCCTTTGGACACAACGTTTTCAACTTTATTTAACAATTAAGCTATCATTTATGGAGATTTTTCAGGTTTTTGTCACTATGTTTTCAAAGTCAGATTTGTTGTATGTGGGAAAGGGTTAAAGGTAGTGCTTGAAAACCATGTAACGATTATTTTAAAAGAAATGTGATAAACTACTTTAATTCAACACGAAAGTCTACCCTGCGTTTCTTTTTTCTTTCAGTATATATATATACATACAGTTACAAAGTAAGATATTTCCAACATATACTATAGACTCTTTCTAACGTCTCTGCAGCAGAAGAATTTTGAAAATATGGTTGTAAAAGGAGAAATTGTTCATTATGAGCAATTTCTCCTTTTGTCACAATATTTTCAACTGTATTCAATATCTATATATATATATACATACAGTTACAAAGTAAGATAAGTTTGATCACCACTTTCGGCGGACTTTATTCGGTGGAGTTATGGCCCCTTGATTAATAAAAAATGTCATTTGTTGCTATTTCCGTGCAATTACTGCCACAAATGTGAACTATTTTTATTCAAACTTGGTAACAGGGTTAAATGCCTTAACAGCTTGGGAGACCCTCTATCAGATTCCTTCAAGCCATGTTGATTGGTCGAAAAACATGGCCGCCAGAGCGCGGGGCTATTTTGCCTTATATGGCTATAGTGAAAACTTAAAAAATCTTCTATTCCGAAAATGTCAGGCCGATTTTCAAATTATTTTGTAGAAATGTTCCTTGGGTCACCCTCTATCAGATTCGTACAAGCCAAGTTGATCGGTCGAAAAACATGGCCGCCAGGGGGTGGGGCTCGTTTGCCTTTTATGGCTATAGTGAAAACTTAAAAAATCTTCTCTATCAGATTCCTTCAAGCCATGTTGACTGGTCGAAAAACATGGCCGCCAGAGGGCGGGGCTATTTTGCATTATATAGCTATAGTGAAAACTTAAAAAATCTTCTCCGAAAGTGTCAGGCCGATTTTCAAATAATTTTGTAGAAATGTTCCTAGGGTGACCCTGTCAGATTCCTTCAAGCCATGTTGATTGGTCAAAAGCATGGCCATCAGAGGGTGGGGCTGTTTGGAGATTTAATTTTTGCCTAATCTAATGGCCGTGGAGCAATACTGGCTCTCTTGGGCCTCTTGTCTCTGTTCTTCATTGATGAATAATGTAGACCTGGGATTTCCATGACTGACATAAAGTTCTCAATCCGTCTTCTGCAGATGTGTTGTATTCATGAGGGAAATGGTTAAGTACAGTTAAAAAGTATATATGATTGATGCAATTTATTTAAATTTAATACTTTTTCATTTCTGGTAACAAAACAATAAATATAAGATGCTGAAATTATATATATATATATACATGTAATAAAAATGTATCATTTTGAGAAAACTACTTTCATCTCAAAACATAAATAACTTCAGATCATTAAGTTACATGTACAAACAAAGAAAAATATTTGAAGCTGTTTAAGATTGTACATATCAGACAGAACAGAAAATATATTTCCCTACACCGAATGTAATAAAAATGTATCATTTTGAGAAAACTACTTTCATCTCAAAACATAAATAACTTCAGATCATTAAGTTACATGTACAAACAAAGAAAAATATTTGAAGCTGTTTAAGATTGTACATATCAGACAGAACAGAAAATATATTTCCCTACACCGAATTTTAATACACAGAAGCCAATGGTTAGTAAGGCATAATGTTCAACCCTTTCTCAGGTACAGCAAGAGAACAGCAGCAGGCAACTTTGAAAATATCCAAGCAACCATGTGAAACATCTCTATAAAAGAAAGTTTGATTGTTGAAAATATTTGGAAAAAATGTGGCAAAAGGAGAAATTGTTCATTAAAATAGCAATTTCTTCTTTTGCCACAATGATTTTTAATGTTGTTCTGCTGTTGAGGCGTCCGAATACGTCTGTATGAGGCAAAGTGTTAAGTTTGTACATATATCTGTCAAGACAGAAAATATATTTCCCCACACCAAATGGTAATACACAAAAGCTTGGTAAGTAAGGCATAACGTTGGACTTTTTCCAAGGTACAGCAAAACTGCAGCAGACAAACTTGAAAATATCTAAACAACAATGTGAAACATCTCTATAAAAGACAGGTTGATTGTTGAAAATATTTGTAATAAATGTGGCAAAAGGAGAAATTGCTCATTATTACTAATTTCTTCTTTAGACACAATGTTTTCTAATGTTGTCAGCTGTAGAGGTGTCCGAAAGTGTCTGTATGAGGGAAAGGGTTACGTTTGTAGTATTTGTCTTGTTGGATATGTACAAACTTTGTACATATCCGACAAGACAAACATATGTTTCCAACACCAAATTTTAAAACACAGAAGCTTGGTTAATATGGCATATTGTGTGCTTGTTTTTGTTTCCCATAAACATAATAATATAATGTTTAAACGATAAAGTTATGCATAACTTTATCAAGTTATGCAAAGTTATTCATCAATAAAAACTTTCAGTTTAAAAATGAAACAACAACAAGCAATTTCAGAGAGAAAGAGGAAAGAAATATTTCTGAAGGGAATATTTATGTTAGTGCATACATGCTTTTCTACAACATCCATTACAAATACTTACATTATTAAAGTACTGAATATATTTCTTGTTGAAAGAAAGGGCCTTTATTCAATGACAATTTCTTTAGAAGTGGATGTTACAAAATGGTTGTAGTAATTTTCAGTACATTCATATCTTACTGATTTAAAAAAATCTTTTTATTTTTTTTAAAATTTAAAAAATCGTGAGTTTTTACCTTACGATCGTGGGGGTGGGGATACCCTATTCAAATTGTGAAACTCACGATTGAATCTGGAGGGTTGGTAAGCATGCAATTAAAAACAAGGAATCGGTGGAACCGAAGGATGCTCCCCATAAGGGCTTTGTCAAGTGATAATAGGCATTGTCTGATAGAACTAGTGATCATACCTATTTACATAATACAGACTTCATTAAAAGAATATAATAAAAACAAGTGAGTTAATATTTATTATTTATTATAGAGTTATGGTTCTTGTGTAATGCACCAAGTTTCATTTACTTTAAAACAACATCTCCTCCAAACCACTGGACAAATTTCAACCAAACTTGACTGGAATCTTTCTTTGGTGGTACTCTTTCAAAATTGTTCAAAGATTTAAATTCTATGAAGAACTTTGGTTGCTGCAGCTTCAGAAAGATTTTTATGAAAGTGCTTGTCTGATTTCAAGATTTATGTGTAGAAATGTTCCTTTTATAATCCTCTATATTTTTATTCCAAGCAATAATGCTTGGTTGAAAAACATAGCATTCAGGTTGAATTATAAAAGGGGTAAACTTATATTTAAGCGTCAACCAATTTCAGCCAAACTTAATAGGAATATTACTTTGGGGATTCTCCCTCAAAATTGTTCAAATATATAATTTCTATAGAGAACTTTGGTTGCTGCGGTATCAAAAAGGGAGAAAAATGCCATAACTTCAAAATTCTTCTTCTCTGAACCGCTTGTCTGATTCAAAGATAATTTAGTAGAAATATTTCTTGAGTGACCCTTTACAAAATTTGTTAAAGCCATATTGATTGGTTGAAAAACATGGCTGCCAGACGGTATCAGAAAAGGGGCAAAATAACAAAACTTGAAAAATCCATTCTTATTAAAGTTTTCGTCAGGAATAGTTTTAAAATGAACTTTAAGCTTCAAATGACATCTCCTAAACGAATGAAACAATATCTACCAAACTTCAAAGATAGTTTCCTGTGGTGGTCCTCTTTGAAATTGTTCAAAGAGTTAATGCATTTTTAGCTCACCATCAAGGTGAGTTTTTGTGAGCGCCTTTTGTCCGTCGTTCGTCGTCCGTAGTTAACATTTGCTTGTTAACACTCTAGAGGCAACATTTTGCATCTAATCTTCATGAAAGTTTATCAGAACATATATCTCCATCAAATCTAGGCCAAGTTCGAAACTGGGTCATGTCGGGTCAAAAACTAGGTCACTAGGCCAAATTTAATGAAAATCTTGTTAACACTCTGGAAGCCACATGTTTGGCTTGAGCATGATGAAACTTTGTCAGAATGTTTGTCTAAATGATATTTAGGCCAAGTTCGAATATAGCTTATGTTTGGTAAAAAACTAGGTCGTTAGGCCAAATTGAAGAAAAATGAAGTTTTTTAAAGTAAAACATATTTTTATTAGAAAATACTTACCAGTCATTTAATACCTGATATATAATCTCAATACCGTTAATTCATCCAGAAAAGAAGCTCTCGCAGCCATGCATAGCCCTCATGCGTGTGTGATATACACGGCCGCCGGTAATGAGAACCCCACTTTTAATTTCACCGTTAACTTGCAGCGTTTAGTGTTGGGTGACGACGCGGGGTTGGGAGGCGGGAATCTGAAATGACTGGTAAGTATTTTCTAATAAAAATACGTTTTACTTTAAAAAACTTCATTTTTATGTCAAAAATACATTACCAGTCATTTAATACCTGATGACTTTGCAGCATCGGTCGGGAGAATCGTCCAACACAATGCCGGTCCCGATAAATCGTAGCACTTGGTAAGAGTACCTACGGTACTACTAAATATAAACACAACCGTTTATGTATTTAGTAATTTGTGTATTAATTAGGTAAGTACTCGCTGAGAGTCCACTTGTGTGTCCAGAGAGAAATAATTTCTGATTGAAACGTTTTAAGACGTTATCAGAAGGATCTTATTACTAATTAAAGGAATAGGATATCCAGTGTAACTGTTTGAATACGCTCCTGAAATATCCTTCTCCTACTAGAGGTTGAATAACCCCTACTGTGGCCCTTACAGCCCTCGAATGTTTTATAAAGAACTTAGGACCTTTGACAGGGTACAGGATCTTGTTTATGTCTAAGGGTTGTGAAATGTGAAATGTGATGGGTTAGGAGGTACAGGATCTTGTTTATGTCTAAGGGTTGTGAAATGTGAAATGTGATGGGTTAGGAAGAACCCAAAGGCAACTTGGTCTCAGTAGGAATACAGGTTTATAAGAACGGTTGAATAACCATACGGCTGTAAAACCTGATGAAATTCGTTTCTACTGAAAGCAAAGAACTCACTTCCCTGATAGTGTTCGCCAAGCAAGACGAATTTAAGTCTCAGTTAATAACTTAAGAAGCGGCAGCTTCCGAAGAATGTAAAAGTTCGGAGAGAAATGGATCTGAACTTTGAAGTTAAGCGCATTGGAGCATCGAACGATAATTGTCGTGCTCAACGCCAAATCTTGAAGGCTAGAGGTCGGCAACATATGTAAGCATAATAACTGATTGACGTACCTTAAAAAACACCAATTGGTAAGAACTGTCTACTTCTAAGGAAGATGTAACGGTTATGTCAATAGGAAGGCCAGAAGGACGTTGAACTACGATCTCTGGGCCAATACTGTGTTTCTAATGTCATTGTCAGGCAGAGAATAACGAAACCGGAAGTTGACTCATTTGAATTATGGGGTCAATTCAGGGAGTAATTATTATTGTCACTCCTTAGCGTAGTATGTGAGCTAGAAAGACTACTGTCTCCTCTATTGATCATATGTCCTAGGCTGTTAAGCCCTGTACTGTAATGAGTATTTAACACACTGCCCCAAACTGTAAACAATTCAGGTGTGGTGTGAAGCATGCCGTTTCCCCTAATTACTGATCCTGATCCAGGAAATGGGAGTCGGATTCTCAAATAGCGAATCAAGTCTGTCCGAAGGGCCAGCTCGACGAGAAACGTCCTACAACGAGTCTCTTGAGGGGAATAGATCCGACTTGCCCGTTTTGGGAAATAATTCCAAATGCAGGTAATCGAAGTGAAGTGTTTGAAAGGAACACTTCCCCGTTTACAATGAATCGACGGTCATTCCTCGATGAAAAAGCAACCGGTACGTGTTAAAAGGCGTCTGTTAGGTCTAAGATATCGCTCAGACAGCCGTTCCGGATTGCGTTCTTGATGAAACGGCACGTTCCATTTTATTACTCGACCGTACTAGACGCAATCTGAGTCGATAACTCTAATTCCGGTCTTCACCGGCTGTCTTCTTAGGAACCAGAAGAAAGACGGTTGTAGAAACCACCGAATGGAAGGTTGATACCCACTCTATGGCATTCCTGTTAGATTTAATAGAGAGGAGCGCTTCTCTATAGCTGCGGATTAGGGCCAGTGTTCTACTTGGTTGTATGCCAACTTTGCTCCCGTAACGGGGCTTTGATAAGGCAGGACCAGCGGAAGCAGAAAGCTAGGCTCGAACTTAGCCTGTCTCTTGTGTCTTCACAGGTTAGGCTTCTAAGAATGCCTTTGCAGAAGTCGCTGTACGTTCTGTCCCTGTGAACGATGTTGCCGCATACGCCGAAATGCGCCTATGGACGCAGTGAATGCAGTAACTTTCCACTAATGATAGTTTATTTAGAGTCCAGCTCTAAATTGTTTAATCATCCGATGGAGCACTGAACCCGATATGTCTCTTATTCGTCAGACAAGACGGGGTCGTGGGTTTTACCCGACAACGTGCGGATTGACTCAGCTGGTTCTGAACCGGAAGGTCAGTGTCCGATTCGACATGGAGGAATCTTATGATTGATTGATTGTGGTTTAACGCCGTTTTTAACAATTCTCAGTTATATCACGGCGGCCAGTTCACCTACTCATGTATTTCCTGGTTTTCTCACACCAGTACTCCACACAACAATCTTCCCAAGCAACTGGCTACTTTTCCACAAAAACTTAGCCCATTTGGTAGGAGGAATCCTATGAAGGAGTCATGATCGAGGAATTGATCCCTTTTCCGAAGAAGAATGAGATCGCATGGAATCAACCGTCGGTCCGAGCTCACATATGAGAGAGTTCACAGAGTGAATATCCTCTGAGAACGGCTGATCCCGGTAGGCCAGCATAGGGGATTGATTTATGAAATCAACTGAATCTCTCCCTTGTAATTCCGTCAGACATCGACTCGTCCCAACAATTGGTACGATGGGTATTACTTGGGAGGAGTGTAGTTCCTAGAGACGCACTCTCTCCTCCCTGGGGACCGACATAACTATTTGACCGGTACTCCCCATACCCGATGTCCGACGGTTCAATCGGCTATGTCCCAGCATACTGCCCGATTGACTTGAAAGGTTATGACCTAAGACATAACCCAGTTGACCGGTGCCCTACTGTCTAAAGACATTGCCCGGTTTCCAAATGACTGTGTCCGAGGACATTTGTCAATTGGAATTCTGTAGAATTCCGAAGAATTCATAGTAGAATCTTTGTTTTCACGGTGACCGTTTGCCCGGTAACCGTTTATGCCCAGTTAAGAGTTTGACTGACCTGTGAACGTTCACGCGACAACCGTTTATGCCCAGTGATTAATTGAGTACTCGGTAGGCACTTGACTCATTCTCTAGCACTATCGACTCATTGCATTCATATGAGTGTAAGGAACGACAACTCTGTGAAGGAGATTTGCACTTGGCTGTGTTCGAAAACACCCGGTTGTCCGATGTCAATGGTTATGTCATAATATTGACAAAACTGTTGGAGTCAACTTGACTTAACCACTGCTCGTTACCCAGCTCTGGGTACGTTCAGTAATGGTAGCTCCCTCTGACCATTACTGTCCGGATGACTAATGATAGGCTGATGTGAGGCTGCTCTATCACCAATCTCCAAAGACTTCAGACATTATAACTTGGCACTCTGTAGGAGTCCGAGGACTGCTGTACTGCAGAGTGTAGGTTTTGCTCGAAATCATTACAGGTTTAAACGACGTTTTAGGGTCAACCTTCGGGCATAAAGTATTAGGCACCACCCTAAATACTTCCTTAATGTTCTGCTGTAGAGATCAACGCTCTACAGCCGGCTCGTAATCTGAAGACGACTGGTCCCCCCCCCCCCCCCCCCTCTGTCCTGTACTCCCTATAACTGGATATCTGAGCCTGGTGCGTAATGACCAGTGTTTTGAATATCCGTACTCTTCTATTCTCATTCTTTTGAGGAGTGTAATCCCTACAGAAGTACACTGTTCCCCTTGGAGAACGGAAAGATTTATCTGTCCTGTACTCCCTATAACCGATGTTAGACGGTTTGATATCTGAGCCTGGTGCGTAATGACCAGTGTTTTGAATAACCGTATAGACCGGTTGTGCGAAGAACGAGTGATACTAGTATCAATTCGCTTGTGAAGCACGGAGCCCGGTTGACCGGTTGCGTCATGGCTTAACGACTGCTCGTTACCTTGACTGCCCTCTGCCCGGTTGCGTCATGTTAAACTGACTGCCTGATTGCCCGGTCGCGTCATGTTAAACTGACTGCCAGGTTGCACGGTCGCGTCATGGCTTAATGACTGACCGGTCGCGTCATCGCTAAATGACTGCCCGGTTGACCGGTGACTGGTCGCGCCTAGGCGAAATGACTGACTGGGTACCCGGTTACCCGGAGTCATATAGGTTTTGCTCGCAAGCATTACCGGGTTGACTAATGATAGGCAGTTGTGAAGCTTCTCTATCACCGGTCTCCAAAGAATTCTGTCCGCAGACATTATAATTTGGCACTCTGTAAGCGTCTGAAGACTGCTTACTGCAGAGTGTGGTGTTAGAGGTGGCCAATCAGTGAGGTTTCCCTTTGATTGTCCCATGGCGTCTCCCGAAGGGTCAGCCCCATCACCTGGCATCAGATAATGTTGTTCAGCAGACGGTAGCTCACTCTTGAGGCCAACCATCACTATGTCCGTACAGTTTCTGGCCTGAAGGCCTTTATTTCCCGACGGTATAACAGACACCAGAAGCTGCCATCCGCTCCTCCATGTCCCGCGAAGGACCAGCCGAAGCTGAGGGGGAGCGGTCAGCGCTCCAGATAAGGGGCGTTTGCATGTCTAAAATCCTTATTTGACCCTCTTACCCTATGCTGTGGGTATTGAGAACCCACAGCATAGGGTTTGTTTCCTAAGAGAAAAATTGTGGGGAAAATAGCTGATTACACCTCCTTATCTGGACCTCTGAGCGGTTGTGCGGAGTGAAGAAGGAACAGCTCTGACCTTCTGCTCACTCAAACACAGCCGCGGAGTCTGATTGTTGGGAGAACCTCTCAAACTCCGCTTCACTTGTAGAGCTAAGAGAAACCTTTTTAGAGGTCTTCTTACTCTTCCAGCTTTTGTGAGTCCTCCTCAACCCAGACTGTTTCCAAACGGAAGCAGGCCAGGAAGAGAAGTACTCACAGGGTGAATCCTGTGTGTACTTAGTGAACGCAAAACAGGACAGACGCGTGTCTCATACGGCCGTTATGAGTCACGCCTCTGATCACCACTATGTGACATAGAATGTATATGAAACAAAACAATTTATACGATTCAACAAAAAATATAATTTTTTTCTATTTTTTATTTTCTACTATACCCTTTGATCACGGAACGTATTTCAATAAAAAAGATTTTACAAATATTTTCCAAAATTGTTCATGTTTAATTAATATACATAATGTAATACAAGGCGATAATAATATATTATCGCTAATAGGGTCGGAGTAACTATAACCGTTGAAAGAATGAATGGCCATTACCGCACCCGATACGTAACTGAAATAGTGGGTGGGGTAACCCACCCGTGACTTCTCAGTTAGTTGTGTGTACAAAAAACAACTTAATTACAATTAATAATTTACACAATTATGTTGTTAGGTTGTTAAAGTAGTTGAATAACTGAATGAATAATAACTTGTTTAAGGCGAATGCCTTAAACAGACCAAGAAATAAATTCTTAGCTGTCAGTTCGGTGTGTCCAGAAATTAAAAAGTGGGGTTCTCATGGCCCGTGCGCCGGTATTACCGGCGGCCGTGTATATCACACACGCGTGAGGGCTATGCATGGCTGCGCGAGCTTCTTTTCTGGATGAATTAATGGTATTGAGATTATATATCAGGTATTAAATGACTGGTAATGTATTTTTGATATAAAAATCTTGTTAACACTCTGGAAGCCCCGTTTTTGGCTTGAGCATGTTGAAACTTTGTCAGAATGTTTGTCTTAGTGATATCTAGGCAAAGTTTGAATATAGGTCATGTCGCGTCAAAAACTAGGGTCACTGGGTCAAATTAAGGAAAATCTTGTTAACACTCTGGAAGCTACATTTTTGACTTGAGCATGTTGAAACGTTGTCAGAATATTTGTCTAAGTAATATCTAGGCCAAGTTCTAATATGGGTCATGTCAGGTCAAAACCTAGGTCACTTGGCCAAATTTAAGGAAAATCATGTTAACACTCTTGAAGCTGCATTTTAAACTTGAGCATGTTGAAACTTTATCAGAAAGTTTGTCCTGATGATATCTAGGCCAAGTTCAAATATGGGTCATGTCATGTTAAAAACTAGGTAACTAGGCCAAATTTAAGGGAAATCTTGTTTACACTCTGGAAGCCACATGTTTGGCTTGAGCATGTTGAAATTTTGTCAGAATATTTGTCTTGGTGATATCTAGGGTAAGTTCGAATATGTCCGGTCCGGTCAATGACTAAGTCACTAGGCCAAATTGTAGAACAATCTAGTTAACACTATAGAGATCGAATTTTTGACTTGAGCAGCTTGAATTTTGTCAGAAAGTTTGTCTTGATGATATTGCCATTAGCCCTGAAAGAGTTATGTCTTAAATAGCCCATTCTCAGGTGAGCAATTCCATGGCCTCATGGCCCTCTTGTTATAAATGTCTCGCTTTAATCATTTGCAGTTTGTTCCCTCTCTCGATCAAATTTTCACTATGCTTTAACTAAGGCAAAAAGTGTCTATCCAGTTAAGCCTGTGCGGCATACTTAGGCTGATCAGGGTCGATACTCTATGCAGAGTCCACAATGTTGATTTTCTCGCGGGACGGCTCATATATTGACCAATTGTTTTATTGTGGTTGCCATGCTTATGTGACAATGCAGTTTTGTGGTTGTATTAATTATGGGTGCAATCGAGCACAGTGCTCTATGATGTTATTTTGAACCTTTAACCATAGTTGACGATGGAAGGAGAAGTTATGAGTACGATAAACTAAATTTTAATGCCTTGGTCAAAATACAGTTACAATTTATTCTAAAGAGACTTAATTATAGTTCATTTAAAATGATATATACATATTTCGAATATTTTAAGTATTTGTTTAATTGATTCTCGTAATTTCCATTATATTATAAACACCTAATGGTCCTTAATATTATATAATTACCGGTTTATGGCACTTGGAACATTTCGTCAGACTACATCTAAGATGTAGGGTAACGAAATCAACTGAGGTATGCCTCTGTGCTTTATGCATCTTTCCAATCTATTTATAAATATGTTAATAGTTTAGTGTGTATTGTTTCAATCTATAAATAGATAAAGACTTAATAAGAAGTTGTACATGTATTGGTTTTGAAAAATGATAATGCTTTTTTTAACAAATGTTTTGAAGGTATTTAAATGTTATTTTATGTTTAATTCTTGTACTGTTACGATAAATAACAATTTAACCCACTTTTTCCACATGTAGACGCTTCTGCGGCAGACGAGATTGCATACATTGAGGTAAAAGAAGAAATGGCTCTTGATAAGCAATTTCTCCATTTTTCACAATTTATGGAATTTTATTATAAAAATACAGTTTCTGTACACTGTCCAGTGTCCATGATGTGTTAACATGCTACAGGGTGGGGGGGGGGGTGGTTATCTTTCTAATCATGTGATCGAAAGGCTCCGGGTGTTCTATTCTGATTAAATCTGCCTTTCCCCTTTTTGTATAACATTCACAACTTCGCAGAAAATAGTTATGTATCTTATGATTTTGTTTAATTGGCTCCCGATTTTCTTAAATGCATTGCATTTGTTTAATATCTCATCAACTTCAATAATTTAAGTACTACATGTATTAATTAACTCGACAACAGATCTATATATTGAAATTTCTATAAATGATAGTATAATAATCATATTGAGTTGAAACCATTGCAGCAAAAGAAGTAATTGCTTATTATGAGACATTTCTCCTTTTGCCACAATGTTTAAAAAGACGTCTGCTGCACTTGTGTCAATATGCGTATTAAGTCACCTTGACTTGCATGTTAAGTAAGGACCTCAGAAAATGATATATGCCTAGAGGTCTGATGACACAACAGATAGGTGATTCAGCATGATGTCAGATGGGCTTCATTTCTAGCTCTACGGCTCTTCCAAATGTAGTTGGGCAGTGTAGGTTTCAGTTGGACAGGTTTATCTGAGACTTCACTTATCAGATGCAACTAGACCCCCCTATCTGCCTGGCAATAACTCATTTATTTGTCTGTATGGAAGATTATGGTACTAATATGTTTTATATCTTATTTGTAGATTGTTATTCTATACAATATATATGGATATTCTTGGGATGGAGATGAATGGAAAAAACAAAAGATTAATTGGTTCAGTTGGTACTCAAATTCTCTCTATAACTGTTGATAGAGCAGGTAACTACCCTTCTATTATTCATTTTACATTGATAAATCTAATGGTTTTTCTCAATAACATTCAAATGAATTATTATAGTAAATGACAATTTAAACAACATTTTTTTTACTAATACCTCAGAGAAAATGATAAATTTTATGATCCCAATTTAATGACTTTGAAAATGCTATTTACCCCTGATATGTATAGTCCAATCACTCTGTAAGTTGTTACCCGCAAATAATTGCAACAGAAAATGTTTTGCGATATAATTGTAGAAATATATCTACTTAACAATATATAAAAAGTCTAAAAAAAGTCTTTAAGTTTTTGCTTAGTAACAGTAAAATGTTATCAAAACTTTGAAAAAATGCTGATACCGTCCTCTGTAGCCAGTTAATGACCAGGCATTATGTAAAGCATTTCAAAGATGTGATTGTAATCATCTGTAGTTTTGTAATAAAAACTCGACAAAACTGGTATGAAAGATACTTCTAAGGTAAGTGAAATTGTATTTATAATATTAAAAACTATATGTTCGATATAATAGAATATAAAAAATGAAAACTGTCTACAAATTGAAGAACGCTGTTCCGTGGGGAATGTGTTTTCGCGGATGTTTCAAAGGATGGGTTTCTTGTTCTGTTGGGCTGTTACTACTTTATTGTCCCCGTCCTGATTTCAGGGAGGGGGATATTGAAATGGCGTTGTCCGTCCGTCTGTCTGTCCATCCCTGTGTGCGTGCGTCCGTCACGTCCATCCGCACCCATTTCTCAGTAACTAGCTGGTAGAACTTCATGAAACGTGAAATAAATATGAACCAGCATACTGGGATGATGCCCGTCCATTGTTTTTTTGGATTGGTCAATTTTCCTTAGAGTTATTGCCCTTGATATATTGAAAAAATCCACGTCCGCAGCCATTTCTCAGTAACTAGCTGGTAGAATTTCATGAAACTTGAAATAAATATGAACCAACATACTGGGATGATGCCCGTCCATTGTTTTTTTGGATTGGTCAATTTTCTTTAGAGTTATTGCCGTTGATTTAAGGAAAAAAGTTGAATAAAGGGAATAAAGGGAGCTATTGCACTTGTGTCACCGTTGGTTAAAATAACAAAAACTTGTTTTCACATTTTCCTTTGGGATCTAATTATGAAAAAATGTCTTTAATTCACACTCTTAGTTTAATAAAGTTGTTTATAAAACCAGTGTCGTTATTTTATTCTTTGAGGAAGAATATGTTTATCTGTCTCAATTTCTGTTCATACCCCTTGTTCTTGTGTGATAAGTTGAAATAATTTTGCAGGTTAATTGCACATTTAACATAAAGGCCTTCATTCACAAACAAGCCATCAATCACAAACAAGCCATCATTGTCGGGGGATATCAATTCAGCGAAATTGCTTGTTAACTATGCTTTTTACACAAAAACTAGTGTTTAACGTACACATTATGTTAAAATTCCAAAACATTGAATAAAAAAGAGCTATTTTTTAGAGGATTTCTATTCACATTGTTTCAACTACGGAAGCCCAGACGGACAATTATTAGTCCTTTACCGGTCAAAGACCAGTATGGGGACTATAGGTTTGGTCGATTCTGTCTGTCTGTCAGTCCCACCACCTAACATTGTCCGGCCCGCATCTTAACCATGCATCATAGGATTTATAAGAAACTTGGCACAAACATTAACCATGATGAGGCAGCGTGTCGCACACAAGACCCAGACCTGTACCTCAAATGTCCAGGTCACACTTAGAGGTCAAAGGTCAAAATGAGTACTGTTTGATAGGACTACCTTGTCCGGCCCGCATCTCAACTATCCATCATAGGATTCCAAAGTTACCAGGTAAATATGTTCACCATTATGAGGTGATATGTGGCACACAAGACACAGGCCTGTACCTTTAAGGTCAAGGTCACACATAGAGGTCAAAGGTCAAAATGATTACTGTTTGATAGGACTGTACCTTGTCCGGCTTATATCTTAACCATGCATCATAGGATTCCCAAGTTACTGGGTACACATGTTCACCATGACGAGGTGACATGTGGCTCACAAGACACAGGCTTGTACCTCAAAGGTCAAGGTAACACTTAGAGGTCAATGGTCCAGTAGGGGACTCTTGTTTTGCTTGCAATACAACATTAAATTGTTATAATTTGCGTTAGGTATTACGGAACCATTTGAAGATCAACTTTTCGGAGAATATGAGAGCTATTCTACTCACTCTGGCGTCATGTCACACCTTGGATTTGCCTGCAAGTACATATTTTTCCCCACAGGTCAGTTACTACTAAATGTATTGCAATGAAACTTGCTACAATGCTTCCCAACTATCACGCCTATGAATTAATTAAGTTTAATAACTCTATCCTGCATTTCATGCATCTTATGGTCCTTTTTTATGCCCCCGGAATCATAGATTCGGTGGGCATATAGTTTTTGGCCTGTCTGCACGTCTGTCTGTCTGCACAAAACAAACTTTAACCTTGACCACTACTTTTGAACCATAACAGGTACGGCTACCATATTTCACATGTGTATTCCTTGTGACATGACCTTTCTGTCAGTACCAACATTTTTGACCTTGCAACCTTGACCTTTGACCTAGATGTTGCCATTCTCGAAAAAAACTTTAACCTTGGCCATTACTTTTGAACCATAACAGGTACGGCTACCATATTTCACATGTGTATTCCTTGTGACATGACCTTTCTGTCAGTACCAACATTTTTGACCTTGCGACCTTTGACCTAGATGTTGCCATTCTCGAAAAAAACTTTAACCTTGGCCATTACTTTTGAACCATAACAGGTACGGCTACCATATTTCACATGTGTATTTCTTGTGACATGACCTTTCTGTCAGTACCAACATTTTTGACCTTGCGACCTTGACCTTTGACCTAGATGTTGCCATTCTCGAAAAAAACTTTAACCTTGGCCATTACTTTTGAACCATAACAGGTATGGCTACCATATTTCACATGTGTATTCCTTGTGACATGACCTTTCTGTCAGTACCAACATTTTTGACCTTGCGACCTTGACCTTTGACCTAGATGTTGCCATTCTCGAAAAAAACTTTAACCTTGGCCATTACTTTTGAACCATAACAGGTACAGCTACCATATTTCACATGTGTATTCCTTGTGATATGACCTTTCTGTCAGTATCAACATTTTTGTCCTTGCGACCTTGACCTTTGACCTAGATGTTGCCATTCTCGAAAAAAACTTTTAACCTTGGCCATTACTTTTGAACCATAACAGGTACGGCTACCATATTTCACATGTGTATTCCTTGTGACATGACCTTTCTGTCAGTACCAACATTTTTGACCTTGCGACCTTGACCTTTGACCTAGATGTTGCCCTTCTCGAAAAAAACCTTTAACCTTTGCCATTACTTTTGAACCATAACAGGTACGGCTACCATATTTCACATGTGTATTCCTTGTGACATGACCTTTCTGTCAGTACCAACATTTTTAACCTTGCGACCTTGACCTTTGACCTAGATGTTGCCATTCTCAAAAAAAACCTTTAACCTTGACCACTACTTTTGAACCATAACAGCCTGTGACATGAACTTTCTGTCAGCACCAACAATTTTCACCTTGCGACCTTGACCTTTGACCTAGATGTTGCCATTCTCGAAAAAAACTTTAACCTTGACCACTTCTTTTGAACCATAACAGGTACGGCTACCACATTTCACATGTGTATACCTTGTGACATGACCTTTCTGTCAATACCAAAATTGTTCACCTTTCGACCTTGACCTTCGACCTAGATGTTGCCATTCTAGATTTTTTTTTAAACTTTGACCACTACTTTTGAACCATAACAGGTACGGCTACCATATTTCACATGTGTATTCCTTGTGACATGACCTTTCTGTCAGTACCAACATTTTTGACCTGGCGACCTTGACCTTTGACCTAGATGTTGCCATTCGGGGGCATCAGTGTTTCACAAACACATCTTGTTTTCCTTAGAAATTCTGGTTAAAGTTTTGCGTTCAACTAAATAAAAGAGTCCATATCGCAGCAATTACTTGATGCATTGCAACTTTGTACAACCCTTCCCAACTATCACAACTATTTAAATTATCAAGTTCCATAACTCGATCCTGCATTTAATGCGAGTTATGACCCTTTTTTATTTAGAAACTCGAGTTAAAGTTTTGCGTGCAATTACATTAGAGTCAATATCTTATTAACTGCTTGATGCATTGCATTGGAACTTTATACAACCCTTTCCAACATAACACCTATGTGAATAACCAAGTAAGATAACTCTATCATGCATTTAATGCCAGTTATGATCCTTTTTTAGCTCCACTGGCTGAAATGCCTTCTCCCTAACCACTTGGCCAATTGGGATGAATCTTCATAGGAAGCATCCTCTCACTCAAACTAAATTAGGGGTGAACGCAACACTGCTCTATCTAGGTTTTTCAAAACTTTACAGGAAGCTAAAAAAACTCTACTTTTTTAACAATCTTATTATACTTACATCTTTTTTCATGTTTTATAACTCATAAAGTCTATTTTCACTCATGTGAAAGTTTAAAAGAAGATAAAGTAATAAAGTAAGAAATAAGAGAGATATTTGATAATGTTTGAGTTAGACCAGTTATTCCATAAAAAATCCTGAGATTTCTTTACGAAAGTTTTTGCAAAACTGGTCTAACTTGAGTTAGACAGTGTTGCATTAAGAAAATGTCTACTATGAGTAAATATAATGTCAATATTGTCCTATCTTTATACAAATGTTAATAATTATATTGAACAAAATATTTATAGCTTCACTGGCACAAAGCTAGTCAAGCTTATGTCTATGGGTGTGTGTATTTTTTGTGTGTCTGTGTCTTAATACAATGTATACTTGTGTGATTTGTTAAATGTGGGCTTTAAACAACTTCTCCTCTGCAAATAATTTGAAGAAATGAGGAAAGGAAATTGAGAGTATGCTTTCTGTGAAGTTTCATCACGTCGCAGGTTCAATTCCTAGTCGGGTAATACCGAAGACTTTAACAATGGTAGTAATGGCTGCCCTCCTTGGTGCTGAGGGTTGTGGGGTTAGCATTATGACTGACTGTCTGGTGTCAGGATAAATGGACCAGTAGTACTGGTAATTTAACCAGGAAACACTGAACAATTTTTAAAAACAGCGTAAAACGCAAAACAATCAGTAAACATAGCAACTGAAAAAATTATGATGTTTGCCTCAGAGAGAAGATAACTGATTTTTAAATTATTTCACTGAAATGTCAGGATGATCCTCTTCTAGAATTCTTCCAGTCATGTTTATTCATAAAGAAATGAATGTAAAGGTTGCTTTGCCTTATTTCACTATAGAGTACATATTTAAAATATTCTGCATAAAGACAATTTACCGGAAACAATTTTACAGCAATGTTCATAGGAAGAGTACACTTTATCAGATTTCCTTTATTTGTCAAAAGGCTTGACTGCCAGGGGCTGGGGTTGTGTTGCAATTTATTCATATACATGTATTTCAAACTGTAACAATTATCTCAGAAGCCATCAGCCTCTACTCAAGTTGGAAGAAATGTTCCATGGCCAACAGAATGGGTGTAGTTATTTTACTTTATATGCCAATATGGAAATCTTTAAAAAGATTCTCCTTAGAATCTACAGACCGGATTTGAATCATTGGATTGTTTCTAGAATAACCTTCTTATAAGTATCTGCAAATAATAATGACCGATACCTTTTCTAATAGTTATTCTATACATATTTCTTTGATGATAATTTATTTCTAATAATTTGCATCCCTGCATCCTAGTTATTTCCCTTTTAAATTTGATAGTTTATTGTGTATAAAATGTTATACTTACAAAGCAGTTTGCAGAAAATTAAGTTCTTAAAAGCCAAGTAAAAAGTGATACAACTAAAATACTGTGTGGAGCAGTGTTAAAGGTCATTCAAATAAAACAAATGTCAGAACATGCAGTGGCCATGTAGTACCCAGTTAGAAGTCAAATACAAAATATGTAAAGTGAACATTGAACAATCTGACCAAGTTATCAATCAACTATAAAGCCCAGCCATACTATTAGAATATACATGTACATGTTAGATCCTCATACAAATAAAACATGGTAACATGGCAAGTGTTGTTGCAAAATACAACACGAGTGCATACTGTATGGATAATTCAGTAGTACTGGAAACTCCTGATATAACAATATCCTTTGCCTATTGTTTTTGTCAAATTGAGAACGGTTTTCCAATCAATCAAGCATTGATAAGGACACAGCTATGCTTAGAAAGTGGGCACAGTTAGGTCAGGGTTTGAATGTTGACACAACTAAGTCAGGACATGAATGTTGACACAACTAGGTCAGGACATGAATGTTGACACAACTAGGTCAAGACATGAATGTTGACACAACTAGGTCAAGAGTTGAATGTTGATACAATTAAGTCAAGACATGAATGTTGACACAACTAGGTCAAGACATGAATATTGACACAACTAGGTCAATACATGAATGTTGACACAACTAGATCAGGCCATGAATGTTGACACAACTAGGTCAAGGCATTAAATATTGACACAGCTAGGTCAGGACATGAATGTGAACACACCTAGGTCAATACATGACACAGCTAGGTCAGGTTTTGAATGTTGACACAACTAAGTTAATGCATGAATGTGGACGAAATAAGGTCAGGGCATGAATGTGGACACAGCTAGGTCAAGGCATTACTGTTGATACAGCTAGGTCAGGGTTTGAATGAGGACACATCTAGGTCAAGGCATGAAAGTTGACACTTCTAGGTCAGGGCATTACTGTTGACACAGCTAGGTCAGGGCATGAACATGGACATACCTATGTCAGGGCATGAAAGATGACATATCTAGGTCAGGGCATGACAGTTGACACATATAGGTCAGGGCATGAAAGTGGACACATCTAGGTCAGGGCATGGACATGGACATTTTTAGGTCAGGGCATGAACATGGAAACATTTAGGACAGTGCATGTACATGGAAACATCTAGGTCAGTGCATGGACATATCTAGGACAGGGCATGCATATGAACACTTCTAGATCAGGGCATGAACATGGAAACTTATAGTTCAGGGCAAAAAGGTGGACACATCTTGGTCAGGGCAGGGCATGAACATGGAAATATCTAGGTTAGGGCATAGCAATTGGTACAGTTAGGTCAGGGCATGAACGTTGACACTTCTAGGTCAGGGCATGAACATGGAAACAGCTAGGTCAAGGCATGAGTGTGGACAAAGCTAGGTCAGCACATGCATATGGATACAGCTATATCAGGGCATTATTTGAAGACACATCGAATTCAGGGCAAGAACATCGGAACAGCTAGATCAACGCATTAGTGTGGACAAAGGTAGCTCAAGGCAAAAGTTGGCACAGCTAGCTCAGGGCATGAACTTGGCCACATCTAGTTCTGTGCATGAAAGTCAGCACAGCTAGGTGAAGACATGAGAGTGGTTACAGTTAGATCATGACTGTATCTTCATCTATCATGTGGGGGTGCATACTTAGTTGATAGTGTTTATGTTAATAACTTCATTCTCAGACCAGGTGTTTGACTACAGCTCACATACAACATTTGTATTTTTAATAACATTCTGATACTACTAGGATAGTCTGCAATATTAGACAAGCAAAGGCCTTGGCAATGGCATGGTCATGATTGGTTGGGTGAAAGAATATCTCATTTGAGGCATTAGGTACAAATATTTCATTAATTTGAAAAATCATAAAGGAAGGACAGATGAGTGAGAAAGAGATGTCGCAGGGTCTGCTAAAACACACTTTGTGTTGTATGATATGTACTATTGAAAGTTCTTTTCATGTTAAAACAATTTTGTTTAATTGTGGACAACCTTCGAAAAATCTCTAATGAATGCAAGTATCAAGGAAATGTTCAAGCCTACATGTACATCTTTTATGTTTATGATAACAACAAAATAAATTGATGATTATCCCTTGGAATGATAACCTTTCTGCAAACGGAGAAGTTTGAATATTTTTTCTGGTATGAAATCATGTCGTTATTGCACCAACTTAATTATGTTGTAGAAATATATATTTTTTCAACTTTTCAACATACTTAAACAAACCATTCACAATCTGTTTGAAAATCTTCAATATGAGTCAATGCTTCAGAATTATCATTTTTCTTTTCTCATTTATGGGCTCTTAATTTCCATTCTATATATGTTAAATACTTTCTGTATAGTATAATAAATCTGAAAGTTCATTTTTATGACATATGGTATGTATCATTTATCTAATCTTAAAGGGTCATGATCCTGTGCTCACACGCGCATGTATTCCTACATGCTTGCATTTATTCATGCAACAGTGTGTGTATATATATATCTGTTTGTGTGGATATAGGCATGTAGATTTGTGCATATGTATGTACATATATGTATGTGTGAGTGTATGTGAACTTGTGTTTGTGTATGGTTTGGTGTGAGTGTATATATATATACATGTGCGTGTTCGAATTACTGCTACTTATAATACCTGCTCCCTCAAAAGTAAATTGAAATTTTCCTGGCAATAATTTGTCTGCAGCATTGAATACCTAAGAATTTGTATATATACACATGCGTGTTTGAATAACTGCTACTTATAATGCCTGCACTGTCATAAACGTATTGAAACATTATAGGCAATTGTTTTTCTGCAGCATTGAAGATATGCCCTGAAATGTCATCCTCAATCTACAACAAGTATCCTATTCTGGTTATAAATGCAATAGCTTAAAATAGAACTATGGAGATGGTAGACCTTTTTACAAGTCATGAATCTTCTTATTTTATATAAATGCTATAACCTAAAATAGAACTCTAAGGATACTATACTATTCTACAATTCACATCACTTTATATTTTGTAGAATTATTTACAATGTAGCTTATAACTGTCAAAATAATTTATAATACTGTTTTACAATTCACATACCTTAATATGTTTTCAAACTTGTCACTGAATGATGTTCTACATGTATGTATACCTTTTTTGGCTGAGGCTTTCGATTCTATTGATTTATAATTTGACCCATATTTGATCCTATTTTCTAGTCTGCCTTTATATCTTTGTTTATGTGTCTTCTCTAAATCTAGTCTTCATTCTTTGTGCTATCCCTGTTGGCAGAGAAGTTGTTTAGTTATATGTAGCGTGTAGTATAGCCTTGTTGTGGTTACTCATAAACAGTATAGGTGACGAGTCTCAGAGTCTCATTAGCCCTGTGACAATTTCAAGACTGGGTTCAATACTTAATACATTTATAAAAATTGTGACTTTTTTGCTAGTTTTGTCAGGGGATATACCTCCGAATCATGGTCCAATAACAAAGTAACAACCAATCTTCTAATGTAAGTTTTTCCTCACAAGATCTGATACCTTCGCTTCTCTCATCTAAACATTTTTCGATTGTCTTCTATAATGTTCAAAGTATAGCTACTAAAATCGATTTAATTGGCCCGGAACTCTACAAATTTGACATTTTATGTTTCACTGAGACATGGTTAAGGGACTCCGTAGAAACAAATGATTTAGAAGTAAGGTCTTTTCATTTTCCAGTTCGGAAAAAAACGCCAAGGTGATAGTCACGATGGAGTCGTGGTCTATGTTAAAGATACCTTACATTTTAAACCTAGGTATGATCTTAAAATAAATAGTCTTGAATACATATGGATTGAAATTACTTTTAGTAAGTCGAAACACATCCTACTAGGCGTCTTTTATAGACCACCTAATTCAGATTTAACTATGTTAAAGATACCTTACATTTTAAACCTAGGTATGATTTTAAAATAAATAGTCTTGAATGCATATGGATTGAAATTACTTTTAGTAAGTCTAAACACATCCAACTAGGCGTCTTTTATAGACCACCTAATTCGGGATTTAACTACATACAGTTTAATACAAGATTCTATATCGCTCGCTCGCTAGAGATACTAATTTTAAAAACATTATTATTACGGGAGATTTTAATGTCTGCTCGTAAAATTTAATCGATATGTCAACAATTTGACTTGACATAAATTATTCAAGAGTCAACACCTTTTACAGAAATTAGTTCTTCAATTATAGATCTTATTTTTGTGTCTTTCTTCGATTGTACCCTCTTTCTTAATCAGCAGCAATGATTTCACTGACCGGTTTATGTAATCTTTAAACATCATGCATATAAGCGGAAAACGTTTAAACGTTAGGTGTGTTAATATGACCAAGCTAATTCCGGAAGTTTTCGCGCTGATATTAGAAATTTTAACTGGGAAGAACTTGAAATAAATAACATACATGAATATGCATCTAAATTTTCAAATAGCTTGTTCGAGATAACAAATCAAAACATTTTAAACAAAGTTGTAGTTGTAAACTCTGACAACATCCCTTGGATAAATAGTGGTATTAAACATAAAATAAAATAAAGAAGACGCGCATACAAAAAAGCAAAGATAACTAAGTATGATCATGATTGTTATTCTTTCAAACAATTAAGAAATGAAGTAGTCTCTGACCTATGTGAAGCTAATGCAAATTATTTTAATAACCTTCTAAGAAAATCAAAATAACCTTGGTCAAAATGATTGGTGTACATGATAACGACCAGACGATTTGGTCATGTTTTAGACTTTCCACCTTGATCTTGTAGATGCTTGTTATTGGATTGTGTTTAACATCATGGAAATAGAGTACACAGATTAAAACTAATTATCATTACATTCTTGTTAGTTTATTACAGAAAACACTCAAAACTTTTGTATCAAAAATCAATAAAAAAAATATTGTTTAAATGATCTTGGCAAGAATGTGCCAGAATTACTTATCCCTGACAAAGTAATCGACTCTATAGTTTTAACAACCGCAGAAGTAGTTGATATTCTCAAAAATGTGCCAATTGGGAAAGCATCCGTTCCTGATGGTTTAAGTAATACAATGTTGCTTGAGGCTTCTATTGTTTTTTGTGGGCCATTATGTAAACTTTTCAATAAGTTTCTATCTTGTGAAATTGTGTCAGACTGTTGGAAGGAGGCGCACGTAACTGCTGTTTTTAAAAGTGGTGATAATACTAAACCTAACAATTATAGACCTATCTCACTATCTCACCTATCTCAAAATGGTATTGAAAAAGTGTTTGAACGCTTAATCTTTAAACATGTTTTTAACCATCTCCAAGATATTCAATTTCTCACTAGGGCACAGTCATTGATTCTAAGGTTCGATAATTGGTCCACTTCTGTGTTTAATCTTTATAAAAGATTTTACATTGGAAATAATCTTTTTGCTGATGATACTAGCCTGTATGACAGTGATAGTGCAAAATCCACAAGTAGCAACTTCCAATTTATTGACTGATATGGATAAAATATCCGATTGGGCTGTTACATGGCTAGTTAATTTTAATCCCTCCAAATCTAAAACTCTTCTCTTCACGCGCAAACTTAACAGAAATGCAAACAATCCCTATATGCGTAACCAGCCAATAAAAAAAGTTTAATATACATAGACATCTAGGTCTTAATTTTGCCACTGATTTCACTTGGCACCGACATATTGATTATGTAGCAGTTAAAGCTTGGGAAAGAATCAACATAATGAGAAAATTGAGATTTATTTTGGATAGAAAATCCCTTGAAATTATTTATGTTTCTTTCACATGGGAGGAGGAGTTATTATTAGAATAAAACCAAATTTTAATGTCTTGAACATATTACAATTGCGTTTGTTTAAAAACCTGAGTTATGACACATCTAAAATGAAATAAATATTCCGATGTTTTAAGTATTTGCAGTTTCTTTATTTTGACTCGCATTTCTTTTTTTGGCTTTTATTTACGAAGACAAAACGTCCCTATGAGACTTGCAGCAGACTGTTATGTGTCAATATCGAGATAAAAATCACATCGAATTATCCTTTAAAATAGCAATTTTACCTTACTGAATGTTATTTTCATGTTCAAAGAGATGTCTTGATTTGTGAAGAATGCATTCTATAATGTTGATCCATGTATATCTAAAATATGAACTGTTTCTAAGCTAAAACTGTTGATCGCGTGACTCGCGAATACCAACTGCGTAGATCAATCTCCTTTGCAGAGCCGCTCTTTACACTCACTTACAAATAGTAAATTATAGGTGATTTAAAATGTTTATTTGGTTCGAAACAAATGAAGAAAAGAACAAACCGAGATAAAACTGGTTTCAATAGAAATATGACTTTGAACGAACACTCTCTGCCTATAAAGAGAGTTTCAAGAACGACACCTCTGCAAAGAAGAATGTGGGTCACGAATCGGGTCTTTCGTACAAAATTATTTCGTCCTTGACAATTTTAAAGGCATATATTGCTTCCGATCTGCATATTGTTATGCATCATTGAAACAAGGGCGCTCATCATAATATAATTTAAAAACATGAGTAGTTTGTTATTTTCATTATAAAAAAGGAAGGAAAGAATTACAATAAATTAACATGTTGTAGGGCTCAGTTTATGTTCGAAATTAAGTTTAAATTATACAATAATTTCAATGAGATTTAGCTGTTTAGCTGATATTATATTTCGAAGGTGGTCTAATTTATAAATATTGGACTTCATTTCAACATTTGTTAAAGTATGATAAAATTAGGATGCCAAGCTAATATCATTTTGAGAAAAAGAGAAAACTCATGTCTTCAGCTATTTAACCCATATCTCATTGTTTTATAAGTAGATTGCTGCAAAGGTGTCCAATGTTGACTTTAATATGGGAAAGGTTAAATGACGTGCTATTGCACGCGGGAGACACTCAAAATCACCATGCTCAAAATCCCAATGGTTCAAAAATGGCATAGTACTCAAAATACCCATGGCTTAAATGTTAGAGTATTAAAAATCCCCATGGTTCAAAATCCCCATAATAACAGGTGCAGGACATGATCACTCAGACTATATATATATCCACAACAGGGTATAGAGGTTAAATAACATGTATATATATAATTATACATTCTGATCCGGGTCTGCATTTTGTTTGTCACAGTTATTTAAATGATGTTGTATAATTGCTTAAGATCTTTTACTTTAAATAAAATCTGCATTTTGTTTGTCACAGTTATTTAAATTATCTTTATTTAATTATGTTGATTGTATAATTGCTTAAGATCTTTTAATTTAAATAAAAACTTGATTAGTTAATTATTTTGATTGCATAATGGCTTAAGATCTTTTGTGATAATTACTTTAAATAATCATGTGATTTAATGTATTTGTACCATGGCTTAATTTTAATTTGCAATTCGCAGTTTTCAAAAAAAAGAGTTGTTTCAGTATTTCAAACTG
Organism: Serripes groenlandicus; assembly: GCA_031761405.1. Lineage (NCBI taxonomy): Eukaryota > Metazoa > Mollusca > Bivalvia > Cardiida > Cardiidae > Serripes > Serripes groenlandicus. Next base: position 484,631 of record JASEVX010000107.1, read on the forward strand.
TTACATCTATGGGTATATAGTATGATGGATTTTGGAATCAAAATCATTGCTCATTCAAAATGGAATTTATTACTGGTAATAAAGGTTCTCGTAAACTTCTTCATGAAGGTTATACTAAGAAAAGTAACAACAAATCTTCTATGTGTTGGGAATGCTCACAGAGAATCGGTTTAAACTGCAAAGGTGCACTGACCAGTGACTTGATTGGAAGTCACGCTTATTAGCATATTCCCTTTCCTACATACATAAGTTTTCAGCAGACAACTAAGAAAACATCTTGACACGTCCAGTTTTATAATTGAACTAATTCCCCTACTCAACACCTTTGAATAGCCTGTCATTATTGCCATGGGGATTTTGAGTACCCATCGTGGGGATTTTGCATACCCTGACATTTTAGCCATGGGGATTTTGAGTAATATGCCTTTTTTGAACCGTGGGGATTTTGAGCATGGGGATTTTGAGGTACACTCATTGCATGCAAATCTTAAATTGTCTGTTTTGTGGTTTTATTGATAAATAATAAAAATCAAATATTCTGTCAAATATCTTGAAAAGTGTATGTGCATGGAATTCACGAATCTTATAATTATTCTTTAATGAAAGCACTGTATACATACTAAGACTAATGATTGGCAAGATTACTCATTTCCATTACTGTTTATGATCAATAATTAGTTGGCTGTGTGTATGGTCAACCTACTTTGGAATGGAGATTGATCATAAACAATGAAAGGCTTCAATTATCATTCACTTTGTTGACAAAACAATGCAAGTTATGATACATTTTCATTTGACCCCACCCCTGATGTTCTAATATGCCCCTCAGTTGATAACTGTTTATTAAACTACTATAATGTTAGTGTTATGCATAACTGCAGTATGGCTTTCCGGCGACATTGATGCGTTGCATCAACTTTCTCTTGTAAGACCTATTTTTAGCTCGCCTATTCGAAGAAATAGGGGAGCTTATGTTATCACCCCGGCGTTGGCGTTGGCGTTGGCGTTGGCGTCCGCGTTGCCAGCTTGGTCAAACCTTTGCGTGCAAGGCCTTTTCTCAGACACTGTGTATGCTGTTGCTTTGAAACTTCACACACTTATTCAGGATCATTAGGGGACCTTGTATGTCAAGTCCCATAACTCTGGAATGGATTTTGACTGAATTGTGCCCCTTTTTGGACTTAGAAATTTGTTCAAACCTTTGCGTGCAAGGCCTTTTCTCAGACACTGTGTATGCTGTTGCTTTGAAACTTCACACACTTATTCAGGATCATTAGGGGACCTTGTATGTCAAGTCCCATAACTCTGGAATGGATTTTGACTGAATTGTGCCCCTTTTTGGACTTAGAAATTTGGTCAAACCTTTGCGTGCAAGGCCTTTTCTCAGACACTGTGTATGCTGTTGCTTTCAAACTTCACACACTTATTCAGGATCATTAGGGGACCTTGTATGTCAAGTCCCATAACTCTGGAATGGATTTTGACTGAATTGTGCCCCTTTTTCGACTTAGAAATTTGGTCAAACCTTTGCGTGCAAGGCCTTTTCTCAGACACTGTGTATACTGTTGCTTTGAAACTTCACACACTTATTCAGGATCATTAGGGGACCTTGTATGTCAAGTCCCATAACTCTGGAATGGATTTTGACTGAATTGTGCCCCTTTTTGGACTTAGAAATTTGGTCAAACCTTTGAGTGCAAGGCCTTTTCTCAGACACTGTGTATGCTGATGCTTTCAAACTTCACACACTTATTCAGGGTCATTAGGGGACCTTGTATGTCAAGTCCCATAACTCTGGAATGGATTTTTTTCAAACATTTGGATTTTTTTCTTTTTCCTTTCTTGTATTTTTCAATTTTGTGTTTAGCTCAACGTTAAAGTTTCGATTTTTTTTTTTCTCAATAAGTACTGGTTCTAGGGCTTTCATATTTTTTGGGGTAAAACATTTGTTTTTTGCTGGATTTTGAAAATTGGGCATAGCTTCTTCATATTTTGTTGGATTAATTTCATTTTTTTTTTTTAATTTTCTTGTATATTTGAACTTTGAGCATTATTTTTTTATTTTTTTATTTTTTTCTTGAATTTTGGAACTTTGTGTTCAGCTCAATTTTTTTTTTTAAATTTATTGTATTTTTGAATTTTTTTTTTTTATTATTTCTTGTTTAAAAATAATTGTGTTTAGCTCAATGTTAGAGTTTTGTTTACTTTTTGTCTTTTACACTTGCCTTGATAGTCAAAGCAGGGGACACAGTGAGACATTTAATTACGCGTAATTCTTGTCTTTCTTTTGTAAATTCAATTTCAACTGAATTATTCCACTTTTGGATTTTGGACTTTATACCCATGCTATAACTGTTCTGAAGTAGGCCCTGATAGACGATATCCCTGATAGGCGAGCTATATTGTCCTCCGACAACTCTTGTTAAATATGCAGATGTTGTATGGAATAACTGTAATCAAAATTATAAGGATAGATTAGAAATGATACAGCATGAATGAACGAGAATTGTTTCTGGAACTACTAAACTTATTTCAATTTGGGATCTTTACAATGAAGTGAGGTGGGAATCTTTAGAAAGCAGAAGATCAAAACACAAGTTGATCATGTTGTATAAAATGAAAATCAGTCTAACTCCAGAATATTTATCTAATAAAGTCCCAAATATAACCCTTTTCCTCATACGACAATTCTGCAGCAGACGACTTTGAAATTGTTTTGTCAAAAAAAAGAAAATCTCTATAATTGAATTGATAGATAACCTATGACTAAAAGTGTAAAACATTGTGGCAAAAGGAGAAATTACTCGTTTTGAGCAAATTCTTCTCTTGTCACTATGTTTTCAAAAAGCCGTCTGCTGCAGAGGCATCAGAAAGCGTATATATGAGGGAAAGGGTTAAGAAACTCTGATAACTTACAAACAATCCACTCTGGAACAACACTATATTAAGGTTTTTTCTTCCTTCATTAATAAGAGAATGGAATACGTTGTCACCCGAAATCCAAAATGCTGAATCTTTAAGATCTTTTAAACTATTATTATGTCAAAATATTACGAAACCACCTCTATGTTATTACCATGGGGATAGGTATTCACAGGTATTACATACCCGATTACGAACAAAATGTAGTGGACTCGACCATCATCTTTTTCTAAGGAATGTTGTTGATTCTCCACTTTGCACATGTGGAAAAATTGATACATGTACCTCTTTACATTACCTTCTTGAATGGCCCAGCTACAATGATAATAGACATGGCATGCTAAGAAAACTTCCACAAAACATTAGGCTTCATAATTTGTTATATGGATAGTCAAACTCATTAGTCCAAGTAAATAATGCTATTTTTGAATCAGTTCAACAATTTACAATCAGAACCAAAAGGTTTAGCTCACGATAATTAACCCATTTCCTTCATTATTATTTGTTAACTTGAAACTCTTTATGAATCATTTTATGTTATATATTTTTAGATCACCTAGAGCCAAAGGCTCAAGGTGAGATATTCTGATCACTTTTTGTCTTTCGTCTTTCGTCCGTCATTAACTTTTAGCTTTAAACATCATCTCCTCCTAAACCACAGGACCAATTTCATCCAACTTCACAGGAATGTTCCTTTGGTGGCCCTTTTTCAAAATTGTACAAAGATTTAGATTCCATTGAGAACTTTGGTTGCTGCGGCATCAGAAAGGGGGCAAAATGTCCAAACTTTAAAAATCTTCTCCTCTGAATCTGCATGTAAGATTCCAATATAGTTTGGTAAAAATGTTCCTTGGGTGACCCTCTACAAAGACTGTTCAAGGCATACTGATTGGTTGAAAAACATGGCAGTCAGGAGTCATAAGAAAAGGGGCAAAATGACAAAATTTGGAAATTCCACTCTGAAATTTCTTGTCTGATATTAAGAAAATTGAATAGGAATCTTACCTCAGTGATCCTCTACTTAATTTGTTCAAGCCATATAGATTGGTTACACAATAATAGCAACCTCGCGTCATCACAAAAGGGGTAAATTGGAACTTTTAGCTACAAATGACAACTCCTACCATTCCACTCCACCAATTTCAACGTAACTTCACAGGAATGTTTTCATTTGATGGTCTTCTTTCAAAATTGTTCAAAGACTTACATTCTGTGTAGAACTTTTGTTGCCGTGGCATCAGAAATTAAGAAAAATATCCAAACTTTAAAAACCTCCATCTCCATAATCTGTTTGTCAAGAAATTCAAGAATATTTGGCAGAAATGTTCTTTGAGTGACTCTCTATAAAAACTGTTCAAGCCATATTGATTTCTTTGACAAACAGGGCAGCAAAGCGGCATCAGGAAAGGTGCAAAATGATAAAACTTTATAATTTCATTCTTATTAAAGTTCTTGTTAGATTTCAAGATACAAATGGCTTTTACTGATAAACTATTTCTTTAACTGAGTGTCCACTCACTCCTTGCAGTTTCATTTGAACTCCTGATCAAATTTTCACAGATATTTGCTTCAAATTTACTATCATTCACGTGATCGATTTAGGGCCATCTTGGCCCTCTTGTTTGGTATGGATATTTGACATATATATACATTAACTATATAACCTCCCATACGTGCACCTACCCTCCTTTATCTCTCTTTTTCTCTCTTTACAGATCTCTCTCTTTCTTCCTCTTTCCCCCTCTCCACTCACTATTATGTATATTTTTGTCTTTTTTGTATTATAAATTACAAAGCTAAAGTAATCTGATATTTTCTGAACATGTTAAATATTCACTGTGCTTCCTGTAAATCCATCTTTATTGGAGAGGAGTCCTTAAATAAGCTATGAGCTTTCAGTCCAATCCATTTCTCCTTTGTATTTTTCTTGATGATTCCTACTATTAAACTAAATTGGGATTGACTACACTTAGATTTTCAGTGGTTTTTCTTCTTTAATTTTGATAAAGACCATTGGTCAAAATTTGATAATTAAAGAGCTTTATGGATATAAAGTGTTTTAATGACTTTCTTCCCCTGGAAGACCCAACTTTTAAAGATTTCACCTTGATGTTTGCCACACCTTTATTTGGTAGCTCAACTGTAAGAGACCAGGCTGTCATTTCAGGGGTTATGAGGTCAGCCAACATTCTTTCCGACGTTTGACAAAAGTGTCTTCCACTAATGGACTAACTTTCAATGTAAAAAAAAATCAGTCATTTGTTTGGAATGACTGATTTGTGGAGTACCTGTGTGAGACAATCAGGAAACACGTGGGTATGTGATTTGGCAGCCCTGAATTGTATGCAATATTGTTGAAAAATGGTGTTAAACCCCAATCAGTCAAACATAATACATCTCCAATACACGGCCCCCATTAGTTCTTTCAGTGCTTTGATTATAATTAGTCATACATCATACACTGCAGGTTGCTTATTAGGCCATTGTTCTGTGAAGTAATGGGTTAAGCAGATGACAAAATATAAGATTGACAAATAAGACAAACATTTCACCAAGTTATCTGACCAATTGGTAAATTTATCATCTTAATCTTGAAACTTGAGCATTTATTTTAATAATTATCTTTCCCCTTCAATATTTCATTTCTTAATAAGCATTCTTTTAACATGGGACTGCAAATAGTAGCCAACATCATTATTTGGCTTGTCAAATTAGTATGACAAACATACTCTCGGAGTCTTGCGGTTTGTAAACCTAGCGGTCAAATTGTCAAACACTGTCAAGTGTTTCCAAGCTTTCTGTAATCAACACACTGGAGTCTTATTATGATACAACATTTAATCTTTGGGACAGTTATCCAAAGTGGGATGAAACTTCACAGTTCCCATCCTCCCAATTACCTCTCCTAGTTTTCTTCAATGTTTGTGGATGCATACAGAATTCAGGTTTCCATGCCAAATGAGTCTTGTATCGTCTTATATTGCTATTGTGAAAACTTTAAAAATCTATTTGTCCAAAAGGAATGTATTTTGGGTGACTTTCTATCAGACTACTTCAAGCCATGTCGATTGGTCGAAAAACATGGCTGCCAGGGAGCGGTGCGGTTTACCCTTATATGATTATAGTGATTTAATTTTTGCCTAATGCAGTGGAGCATTACTGGCCCTCTTTGGCCTCTTGTTCACATTATGCTTTCCAAAGTTGTGTGTTGGAAATGCATCAAAGGTTGTCTGTCTGCGGAAATAGGTTAATTAATGTATTCTTGTTCTTTACAGCTAAGAAGATCTATTTCTGTACATACAAACATGTGGCTTCCTTTAATTATGATGGGAGTGGCCTTCATTATTATTTGGATTTATCTCATACTAATATCATGTATATTGAGTTTAGTGGACCTAACAACATGTATGTACTAACAGAAGATGGAAAGTGAGTATCTCAAATTTCTCCAATTATTAAACGTTTTAAAGTCTATTCAGTTATAGTTTCTTCCTCCATATGTGTCTGTCTGTCTGTCACAAATCTTGTCTGCTCCATATTTTTTCAACTGCTGGAAAGATTTTGAATTAAACTCACCACAAATAGTGTCCTTATTGACACCATGTGCATAGTGCATGTTTCAGCAAGCTCATTTGAAAACCAAAGTCTGGCCTGATTTGAAAATGATTTGGCACAGACGTTCTTTGGTTGACCCCTCTTTCAGAATTTTTCAAATTATTCGGATCCGTTAAAAAACTGCCACCAGGGGGTGCAGCTTGTTTTCCTTTTATGTGTATTGTGAACAGTTAAAAAATCAATTTAAAAAATCCTCTTGTCCAAAAGTCCTGGACTGATTTGAAAATAATTTGACACAGATGTTCCTTAGGGTACCCTCTACCAGGGACGTAGATAAGATGTACGTCCCTACCTCTACCAAGAACCTCAAATTATTGCGGTGCTCTCTTGTTTAATACTTGCAGAGGCTATTTGTCATTCTGTAAAATTTCTAGTTATCATATATGAATGAATTAGAGTTTAACTCCATTTGTAACAATATTTCTGTTTAATTAAATGTCATAAATGAGCCAATGTTTATTTTATTCTTTTCTCAAGTTTGGAAAGAGCCTTGGATGTAACAGCATCACCATGGAGAGGCAGACAGGTTGGAACCTTTAGAAACGGACAACAAGTAATTGCCTACATATTGAGTAACGAGTACAACAGACCAGGTAATTAGGGTCCCTAGTTAGGTCCCTCCCATTGGCTACTGAGCAGGGACTATTAGGCTTGCACCTCATGATATCAGTCTATTCTTCTGGCAAATATTCCGCTGAATATTGTAAGATTAAGATAAACAATAACTTGTGGTGCAAATTGGGTTTATTAATTTTTAGCTCACCTGTGCACAAAGTGCTAATGGTGAGCTGGTTTGTTCCCCGTTTGTCCGGTGTTTGTTGTGTGTCAACAACAATTTCTTTTAACAACATCTTCTCTTAAACCACTGGGTCCATTGCAGCCCAAATCACCTAGAATGTTCTTTTCGTGGTTCTCTTTAAAATGTGTTTAAATATTTAAATTTAATTTACAACTTTGGTCGCAGTATCATCAGAAAGGGGAAAAGTGCAAAAACTTTAAACAAATACTGGCCTGTTTTAAAAAATATTTGGCACAAATGTTCCTTGGGCGTCCCTCTGCCAAGAGTATTCAAATATTTTGTCAAAAAATAGAAAATCTCTATAATTGAATGGATAACCTATGACTAAAAGTGGAAAACATTGTGTCAAAAGGAGAAATAGCACGTTTTGTGCAATTTCTTCTTTTGTCATTATGTTTTCAAAAAGCCGTGTTTCAACAACAGGATGTTTATATATTTCACTATCAACAGGTGATACGGTTTGTTCAGCGAACAGAGGAAACTGCTCTAACTTTTGTTTCCTAACCCAGTCAGGACGTACATGTGGATGTGAAGACGTCTACAGCCTACTTGCAGATAGTAAAACATGTGAAAATGGTAAGTTCTATTATTATCATCCTTGACCCCCCTTTCAAACTTACAATAAATCTGCAGCAGATGACATTGAATATATGGAAAAACTATAAATAGAATTATGACTAGTTAATAGAGTTGAAAACATTGGCAAAAGAGGAAATAGTTCATTTTTGTACCAAATTTTCCTTGTGTCACAATATTTTGAAAAAGTGTCCCCTGTAGATGCAACGAAATTTGTTTGCATCATGTGGGATAGCAGTAATTGGAACATGGATATGAGTGTTACACCTCGATTTATGTAATACAAGTTCTACAGTATGTCACACAAATGTGCACTTAGCTTATAGGGACATGATCCATCCTAAGGGAGTTTAGGTCATCTGCCTCTACAACATTTACCACAAAGGACAATCCCCCTTAGGATATGTACCCCATAAGGTCCATTCCCCATGCAGGGCAATTTCCCAAAATGACAATTCCCCCATATGAACATTACCCCTAAGTACAATCCCCACTAGGATATGTACCCCATTAGGTCCATTCCCCATGCAGGGCAATTACCCAAAATGACAATTCCCTGTAAGATAATTACCCCATAAGAATCATTCCCCATGCCAGGCAATTACCCATAATGACAATTCCCCCTAAGATAATTATTTCATAGGACAATAGCCCTGTGAGAACATTTTCCCCATATGACCATTATCCCTTAGTACTATCCCCTTAAGATAATTACCCCATAAGGACCATTCCCCATACCAGGCAATTACCCAAAATGACAATTCCCTCTAAGATAATTATTCCATAGGACAATACCCGTGTAAGAACATTTCCCCCATATGAACATTACCCCTAAGTACAATCCCCAGGCCAATTACCCAAAATGACAATTCTCCCTAAGATAATTACGCCATAGGACAAAACCCCCTTGAGAACATTTACCCCATATGACCATTACCCCTTAGTACTATCCCCCCTAAGATAATTACTCCATAAGGTCCATTCCCCATGCAGGGCAATTACCCAAAATGACAATTTCCTGTATTAAAGATAATTATCCCATAAGGATCATTCCCATGCCAGGCAATTACCCGAAATGACAATTCCCAATAAGATAATTATTCCATAGGACAGGACCCCCGTGAGAACATTTCCCCCATATGAACATTGCCCCTTAGAACTATCACCCCACTTAGATAATTGCCATTCCCCATGCAAGGCAGTTACCCGAAATGGCATTTCCCCATAATATAATTATTCCATAGGACAATACCCCAGTAAGAACATTATCCCATATGAACATTACCCCTTAGTACTATCCCCCCACTTAGATAATTGCCCCATACGGTCCATTCCCCATGCAAGGCAATTACCCAAAATGACATTTCCCCATAATATAATTATTCCATAGGACAATACCCCAATGAGAACATTTCCCCCATATGAACATTGCCCCTTAGTACTATCCCCCCACTTAGATAATTGCCCCATACGGTCATGACATTTCCCCATTTGAACATTACCCCTAAGTACTATCCCTACTAAGATGATTACCCAAAATGACAATTCCCCCTGATTTTGATGTGCTAGTTTTCAACTATCCATTTCCTGTAATCCTTTTTACACTCGTCAAAGTTGAAAATGAAGACATGAAAATACAACCAATATCGTCAATAGTATCAAATGTAGTGCAAGTAACTAAATTCATTTAATCTGATTGATGTCTCTACTTCTCATGATTTTTTACATAAATGATCCACTGACGTAAAATAGATTGGCCTTTGTTTACTGTTCTAATATATTATGTTGTTTTTACAGCACTTTGTGACAGAAATCCTTGTTCGAACGGTGCCACGTGTAGCGACGACCAAGGTACCTTCATCTGCGTATGTACCCCAGGTTATAGTGGAAGACAGTGTTTAACAGGTACGGATTAATCTTTGTAAATTACACTGCCGCATGATGAATATAAATCAAGATCAATTAATATAGAACTGTACAGTGTTCACTGATCAATAAGCTACGTGATTATGACTGCTTGATTTTTGGCCGGATTGCTCTAGCAATTCCGGTCTATAGATTGACTCTGTCCGTCTGTCTGTCAACATTTTGGTTAAAGTTTCAGGTTGGTCAAAGTTTCAGGTTGAGGCATAATCTCAGCACTGGAAAGGGTTACAAACTTGAAAATTTGCTTGAAGGTAACCAGTAACAAGTTCTATTGATTTCTATGGTTACTTTGACCGGTCTATAGATTGGCGATGTCCGTCTGTCTGTCTGTCCGTCAACATTTTGGTTAAAGTTTCAGGTTGAGGCAAAATCTCAGCACTGGAAAGGGTAACAAACTTGAAACTTTGCTTGAAGGTAATCAGTAACAAGTTCTATTGATTTCTATGGTTACTTTGACCTTGACATTGGTTTGTTGATTTTCAAGGTCAAATTGCCGACAATCCGGCCTTGCCGTCTTCAGCGGTTTCTTGTCTTAACAATCAAGATCGATTAATATAGAACTGTACAGTGTTCACTGATCAATAAGCTATGTGATTATGACTGTTTGATTTTCTTAACTATCATTTGTCATCTATGTAACTTATGAAAGTAATTAATGTACAGTCGAACCTCGTTAATCCGGACACTTTGGTTCCCAGAGAAAAACGTCCGGATTGCGAATCTTCCGGATTAACGATTTCTTATTTGGCCTACGCCAAATTTTCGTCTTAGCATAACAATAGGAGTCAAAGAATGGGACCCAATATTTCCCCAGATATTGCGCGGATACATGATTATAATTGAGGGAAATTCATTCAAAATAGCTTTGCAAACTGTCAGCGATTTTGTATTTACCATTTACCTCTAGATACTGTTTGTCGTAAGCAAAGCTTTATCATGAGATTTACAACACATAGATAACCAGTACGTAAACATGTACGTTTTTGAAAAAATGAACGTCAACATATAAAAATATTGTACAACTTATTATTTTTGTCAGATCTACACTTGTCTCTGGGTCAAAATATCGAAATTTTAGTCTCAAAATCAGTTTAGATCTGTTTGACAATTTGGCTGCTATTTTATGGCTGCTAATCAAAGTAAACAATGACACACGCTTGCAGATTATTGAACAGCCTTAGGCTATTACATTGTATACAGCTTTAACACCTTTTAGGACAAACGGACACTACAGAAAACAATGACATAGACTAATTGAGTAAAAACATATATACTGTCTATGTTTTCTGTATCTGTACAGTCATGTACATTACTGTTTGGACTTCCGGACTAACGAAACGGATTATATGTGTAAATGGTCAGTCTGTTCCCGATTTATTTTGTCCGGTTCCGGAACGCGAATTTCCGTATTAACGGAGAATAATTAAGCATAAAAAATCCGTTCCCTAAATTTTTTGTCCGGATCGCGAATTTTCCGGATTAACGGCGTCCGGTTTAACGAGGTTCGACTGTATAAGTTACCATCACACACATTTAGCTTTTTGCACCCAAGCACACACACATTGTGTTAAATTTGAAGTGTCTCCCACAACTGTTGCTTTACATGTAGTATAAAATCACATTTGTAACTTTCCAGACATCGATGAATGTTCCAGTAGCCCATGTCATAACGGCGCCACATGTAACAACCTTGTCAACCAATACACGTGTTCCTGTGTAGGAGGTTGGATAGGCCCGACCTGTCAGACAGGTCAGTTTCTTGTTTGCATCATCGATAAGTCACCTTTTATTAATACTTATGCAACTTTCATTTTGATTTTCAAAGGGACAGAAACTATTGCAACCTTTATTGTAGACAAATTCTTTTAAATGAAAAATAAACAGATTTGCATGATTTGAGAATATGTTCAAGGAACAGAACCAATATACGTGTACATGTGCAGGAGACTGGATAGGAACCACATTTCAAACAGGTAAAATTAGTCTACATTGCAAACTTTAAAGGGCAACATCTGGTAGAGACATAGATATACAACCATTTTGGAGAGGGTTTGCTCTTTAGATGTTAAAACATTGATTGATGCATCTGAATGCAGGCATCTTTGGAAAAGATTGTAGGAAATGGACAGATTGATCAATACGAACCATTTCTACAAATTTCCACAATTCGTTTAACTCCAACCCTTAAATTACCTTCAATATTTCACCTATTCTAACAATGTTGAATTGTTGTTCTGAAAGAGGTTTTTGCTCGACAGCATGTTCGCTTCGAAAGATTAAAATGAAGCCAATTCCGATTGTTGAGATATCAGAACTATCGTCAAATAGGAGTTGTAACCTGTTCCGTTGACGATAAAACGCTACATTTCACCGAATAGAATAATGGATATCCTATTGCTATATCAATATTACAGGAAAGTAACAACTGTAATGTGAATTTACTGTAACGATATGAGCCGTTGCTGGCAATATTGATTGATATTACACTTGAGAAGAGTGGAATCTCGGGTGAGTCATTGTGTATGCAAACTTGAGACGATGGTAACAATGTGCGTATACACATGCTTACCAAGTATTAACTGTTCACTCACGTAGCGAGACCCATATTGCCAGATGCGTTCCAAATAAATAAGCATATATTCCCAGTTTGAAGAAAACTGTAATCAAACTTATTTGACATTAATTACTTTGAAAAGGCCTATGCGCTTATAGCATTGTCAAGAGAAAACTCGATTCTCGAAAATTGAAAGGAATATATTATTAGGCATTGGCAAATACGCTAAAATCTGGTATATAGACTGACAATGTGATTTACAATTGATCTATCTTCTTATGAAAAGGTAAAATCTTAAGGCAAGTCCAATGCAATTTATTCTCTGTTTTAGATATTGATGAATGTATCAGTAACCCATGTCAAAACGGTGCTTCATGTACCAATGAACAAAACAGGTTCACTTGTATGTGTGCAGCGGGCTTTATTGGAGCTATCTGTAATCAAGGTAAAAGATTTTGTTTTAGTAAAGTTACACGGTGATCACATGTTTCTCTTTGAGGTCATCAATAGGGGGTTTACATGCAGGACCAAAAACATACAACTAAGCTGTATTTACAAAGCTTTTAAGTACTATTGCAGTTGTGTTAGTATAAACTAAGGAAAGTAAGTAATTTTAAGATGAGATTTCTATTACATTCAAACTGAAAATAGTCACAATCTATATCTTATCTCACAGAACACGCACATGAAAATATGAATAGTAATTTTTTTAAGATGATGGTAAAACTTAATTTCATCGAAAAAGATAAAAAACTAACAAATTGTTCAATAAAACAAAAACCTATTTATGACCAATATTTCCTTTTGTCATAATGTTTTAAGTTTTATTCTTCTTTTATTCTCATATTTAAGACTATCATGTTTTAAATTTTGTCTGCTGCAGATTTGTTGTATGAGAGGATTAATTAACGCTGTCAATACCTATCATATTTATGCCTTGCATCAACTTTCTCTCTTGTATTTGACTTAAACCTTTCCCACATACGACAATTCTGCAGCAGACGACTTTGAACACATTTTGTCAAAAAATAGAAAATCTCTTTAATTGAATGGATAAACTATGACTAAAAGTGGAAAACATTGTGGCAAAAGGAGAAATTGCTCGTTTTGAGCAATTTCTTCTTTTGTCACTATGTTTTCAAAAAGCTGTCTGCTGCAGAGGCATCTGAAAGCGTCTATATGAGGGAAAGGGTTAACAGGATTCATAGAGCATCCTTAGATGCTTTTAAAGCAGATTACTTTAATAGAAAATATTGTTTTGTAAATTATTAATAAGATATGATCCTGGAATACAATTTGATTTTGAAATAGAGTTATATTTGTGGCATCTTTGTAAATTGCACTGCCGCATGATGAATATAAATCAAGATCGATTAATATAGAACTGTACAGTATTCACTGATCAATAAGCTACGTGATTATGACTGTTTGATTTTCTTAACTATGATTTGTCATTTATGTAACTTATGAAAGTAATTAATGTATAAGTTACCATCACATACATTTAGCTTTTTGCACACAATGTATATCTTATCTCACACAACACGCTCATGAAAATATGAATGGTAATTTTTTTAAGATGATGGTAAAACTTAATTTCATCGAAAAAGATCAAAAACTAACAAATTCTTCAATAAAACAAAAACCTATTTATGACCAATATTTCCTTTTGTCATAATGTTTTAAGTTTTATTCTTCTTTTATTCTCATATTTAAGACTATCATGTTTTCAATTTTGTCTGCTGCAGATTTGTTGTATGAGAGGATTAATTAACGCTGTCAATACCTATCATATTTATGCCTTGCATCAACTTTCTCTCTTGTATTTGACTTAACCCTTTCCCACATACGACAATTCTGCAGCAGACGACTTTGAACACATTTTGTCAGAAAATAGAAAATCTCTTTAATTGAATGGATAAACTATGACTAAAAGTGGAAAACATTGTGGCAAAAGGAGAAATTGCTCGTTTTGAGCAATTTCTTCTTTTGTCGCTATGTTTTCAAAAAGCTGTCTGCCGCAGAGGCGTCCAAAAGCGTCTATATGAGGGAAAGGGTTAAGAGGATTCATAGAGCATCCTAAGATGCTTTTAAAGCAGATTACTTTAATAGAAAATATTGTTTTGTAAATTATTAATAAGATATGATCCTGGAATACAATTTGATTTTGAAATAGAGTTATATTTGTGGCATCTTTGTAAATTGCACTTCCGCATGATGAATATAAATCAAGATCGATTAATATAGAACTGTACAGTGTTCACTGATCAATAAGCTACGTGATTATGACTGTTTGAGTTTCTTGACTATCATTTGTCATCTATGTAACTTATGAAAGTAATTAATGTATAAGTTACCATCACACACATTTAGCTTTTTGCACCCAAGCACACACACATTGTGTTAAATTTGAAGTGTCTCCCACAACTGTTGCTGTACATGTAGTATAAAAATCACATTTGTAACTTTCCAGACATCGATGAATGTTCCAGTAGCCCATGTCGTAACGGCGCCACATGTAACAACCTTGTCAACCAATACACGTGTTCCTGTGTAGGAGGTTGGATAGGCCCGACCTGTCTGGCCCAACCTGGTCAGTTTCTTGTTTGCATCATCGATAAGTCACCTTTTATTAATACTTATGCAACTTTCATTTTGATTTTCAAAGGGACAGAAACTATTGCAACCTTTATTGTAGACAAATTCTTTTAAATGAAAAATAAACGGATTTGCATGATTTGAGAATATGTTCAAGGAACAGAACCAATATACGTGTACATGTGCAGGAGACTGGATGGGAACCACATTTCAAACAGGTAAAATACGTCTACATTGCAAACTTTAAAGGGCAACATCTGGTAGAGACATAGATATACAACCATTTTGGAGAGGGTTTGCACTTTAGATGTGAAAACATTGTTTGATGCATCTGAATGCAGGCATCTTTGGAAAAGATTGTAGGAAATGGAAAGATCGATCAATACGAACCATTTCTACAAATTTCCACAATTCGTTTAACTCCAACCCTTAAATTACCTTCAATATTTCACCTATTCTAACAATGTTGAATTGTTGTTCTGAAAGAGGTTTTTGCTCGACAGCATGTTCGTTTCGAAAGATTAAAATGAAGCCAATTCCGATTGTTGAGATATCAGAATTATCGTCAAATAGGAGTTGTAACCTGTTCCGTTGACGATAAAACGCTACATCTCACCGAATAGAATAATGGATATCCTATAGCTATATCAATATTACACAAAAGTAATAACTGTATTGTGAATTTACTGTAACGATATGAGCCGTTGCTGGCAATATTGATTGATATTACACTTGAGAAGAGTGGAATCTCGGGTGAGTCATTGCATGTGTACGCAAACTTGAGACGATGGTAACAATGTGCGTATACACATGCTTACCAAGTATTAACTGTTCACTCACGTAGCGAGACCCATATTGCCAGATGCGTTCCAAATAAATAAGCATATATTCCCAGTTTGAAGAAAACTGTAATCAAACTTATTTGACATTAATTACTTTGAAAAGGCCTATGCGCTTATAGCATTGTCAAGAGAAAACTCGATTCTCGAAAATTGAAAGGAATATATTATTAGGCATTGGCAAATACGCTAAAATCTGGTATATAGACTGACAATGCGATTTACAATTGATCTATCTTCTTATGAAAAGGTAAAATCTTAAGGCAAGTCCAATGCAATTTATTCTCTGTTTTAGATATTGATGAATGTATCAGTAACCCATGTCAAAACGGTGCTTCATGTACCAATGAACAAAACAGGTTCACTTGTATGTGTGCAGCGGGCTATATTGGAGCTACCTGTAATCAAGGTAAAAGATTTTGTTTTAGTAAAGTTACACTGTGATCACATGTTTCTCTTTGAGGTCATCAATAGGGGGTTTACATGCAGGACCAAAAACATAAAACTAAGTTGTATTTACAAAGCTTTTAAGTACTATTGCAGTTGTGTTAGTATAAACTAAGGAAAGTAAGTAATTTTGCGATGAGATTTCTATTGCATTCAAACTGAAAATAGTCACAATCTATATCTTATCTCACACAACACGCTCATGAAAATATGAATGGTAATTTTTTTAAGATGATGGTAAAACTTAATTTCATCGAAAAAGATAAAAATCTAACAAATTGTTCAATAAAACAAAAACCTATTTATGACCAATATTTCCTTTTGTCATAATGTTTTAAGTTTTATTCCTCTTTAATTTATAGAGTATTCTCATATTTAAGACTCTTATGTTTTCAATTTTGTCTGCTGCAGATTTGTTGTATGAGAGGGTTAATTAATGCTGTCAATATCTATCATATTTATGCCTTGCATCAACTTTCTCTCTTGTATTTGACTTCACAGGATACATAGAGCATCCTTAGATGCTTTAACCCTTTTCCTCATACGACAATTCTGCAGCAGACGACTTTGAACGTATTTTGTCAAAACATAGGAAATCTCCATAATTGAATGGTTAACCTATGACAACAAGTGGAAAATATTGTGGCAAAAGGAGAACTTGCACGTTTTGTGCAATTTCTTCTTTTGTCACTATGTTTTCAAAAAACCATCTGCTGCAGAGGCGTCAGAAAGCGTCTATATGAGGGAAAGGGTTAAAGCAGATTACTTAGAAAATATTGTTTTGTAAATTATTAAAAGGTGTCTTTTTCAGTGTGTATACATCCAATAGAACCCTTGCAACCAACATTTGGGTATGTGATTTTTCGGACAACTATAACTTGGGTCTAAATCCTTTCCGACCTGCAAACGTATCTGCAGCCGGCAAAGTTTGTAAACACTGATAAAATGAGAAATTTGTTATATTTGTCACAATGTTTTAAACCATATTTGATAAATTTTCTTCAATTTATGGAGATTTTCATTATTTTGCCTTTGTTTGACATGCCAATTGAAAGAATACATTCCAAAAACTTTCAAAAGAATTTTGGAGAACCCTGTCTCTCAGAAAAGATTTTCAATGAAATTATCATTAATAAGTGTACAACTGCTAGACATTGAAGCATGATGCTCTAAACCCTGAATAAATGATGTTAAACATGCTTAATACGCTACTTGAATACTTTTTTATCTCTTTTCAACATTCTTCCATCAGTTATGTTTCATTATCTCCTTTTAAAACATTTTGTTTGGAATTTGATGAGATTTCTCTTAAATGTTGTCATTTAACTTGTCATGGCGGCTATCAGTAAAGCTCCAGATTAGGCTGCTTGGCATCAGGTCACGATGATAAGTTAATCCTTTCCCTCATACGACAATTCCGCAGCAGACGACTTTGAACATTTTGTCAAAAAATACAAAATCTCTATAATTGAATGGATAACCTAGCTATTACTAAAAGTGGAAAACATTGTCGCAAAAGGAGAAATTGCTCGTTTTGAGCAATTTCTTCTTTTGTCACTATGTTTTCAAAAAGCTGTCTGCTGCAGAGGCGTCAGAAAGCGTCTATATGAAGGAAAGGGTTAAAGGTTTCAGATTTATTTACGCAATCACTGGTTAAATTTCTGTAACCAAAAAGTAACATTAATCTTTTTATCACATACGTCAGATGTAAGGAAGACTTTGAAAACATCTGTGGGCATAATAGTTATTTATAACTTAACATGGCATGTTCTTCTACACACACACACACACACACAACATTCAACAAAGAAGCTTAATTATGCTTCTCAAAACACAGACTGAAGTTCTTCTGTCAATCATTGAAAACTTGGTTTTACGACGCATTTTGGCCATTTTGTTTTTTTGTTAAAATGATTTCAAATTTTGCACATACATTTTATATATAAAGTACTTCAACATATCACAATTGCGCTTAGCTCAACCTTAAAGTTTTGTTTTTTAACTTTTTCTCAATAGCTACTAGTGGTAGGGCTTAACACTTGGATCGTAGTTGCATCCTTTGTATTGAAAACTGAAACGCTGAGTCTGACCTTTTTTTTTTAATAAAATACATGCACATCGCTCATCGTCCGTCATCGTCCGTCCATTCACATTTTCCTACAAACGACTTCTCCTCCTACACCAACTAACCAAATTCAAAATAATTTTACAGGAATGTTCCTTGGGTGGATCTCTTTTCAACTTGTTCAAAGAATTCTATTCCATGCAGAATTTTTGTTGCCACTGCAACAAAAAAAACTGCAACAAAAAAGGGGAAATTAACCAAAACTTAAAAATGACCCCTCCTGGGGGTCACTTGTTTTTCATAGACTCATATAGGGAAAAAACTTTAAAAAAATTATTGTCTAAGAGTAGAGGGCCCAGGCCTTTGATATTTGGTATGTAGCATCATCTAGTGGACCTCTACGAAGATTGTTCAAATTATAGCCCTAGGGTAAAAAATGAACCCATCCCGGAGGTCACTTGTTTTACATAGACTCATATAGGGGAAAAACTTAAAAAATCTTCTTGTCTAAAAGTAGAGGGCCCAGGCCTTTGATATTGGCAGGGACGTAGATAAGAGGGATAGGTAACTAGATTATATACTAAAATATCACCCGTGCCAACATTTGTAGCAAGTAAAACTCAAAACTATTCAAGATATGAAAATAAAAAAAAACATTTTCTGAAAGTTTAAACATTCTTCTATTGCAGAAGATAAAAATATTTTAATATTATACAGGTTTTGATAATATGTTATCCGTATGAAAAATGTCAGTCTATTAATTTTTGGAAAAAAATAATATAATTCAGAAATCCCAATATCTGTGTCTTTTAAACCAGTCATTGTTCAAAATACAAAAAATTCCAGTTATTCATTGTATTTCTAACTTTAGTTGAAATGTTTAAGGAATGGAGAGCTTTTGTTTCGTTTTCATGGGGGTATGAACAAAAAAAACCTGATCACTCTCTATGAAATCGCGAAGCCTTTTATATTTGGTATGTAGCATCATCTAGTGGACCTCTACCTAGATTATTCAAATAATAGCCATGGGGTCAAAAATGATCCCTCCCCCAGGGGTCACTTGTTTTACATAGACTCATATAGGGAAACAACTTAAAAAGTCTTCTTGTCTAAAAGATATTTGGTATGTAGCATCTACCAAGGGTGTTCGAATTACATCCCTGGGGGTCACTTGTTTTAAAAATCTTCTTGTCTAAAATTAGAAGGCCCAGCCCTTTGATATTTAGTATGTAGCATCATTGTGGACCTCTACCTTCTTGTCTAAAAGTAGAGAGCCCTGGCCTTTGATATTTGGTATGTAGTATCATCTAGTGTTCCTGTATCAAGATAGTTCAAATTATACCTATGCTGTAAAAAATTACCCCTCCCCAGGGGTCACTTGTTTTACATAGATAGGGAAAAAACTTTAAAAATCTTCTTGTCTAAAAGATATTTGGTATGTAACATCATCTAGTGGACCTCTACCAAGATTTTTCAAATTATAGCAATGGGGTCAAAAATGACCCCTCCCTTGGGGTCACTTGTTTTTCATAGACTCATATAGGGGAAAGAACACTGAAAACTTATTAAGATTGATTATCATCATGGTCCTCTTGTTATTAATTGCTTTCTAGCTGACATTTTTTCCAAGCAGAAATGACCTTCTACGTCATATATCACAGGATGTCATGCTGGATAGCATGTGGTTGATACGCAGTTGATTGGCTTGTCATATATCACAATTTATGGATAATTGGATTGGTTATAAATATTAACACAATTGTTTAATTAATACACTGACCGGACTTGATTTTATAGAGGGCGCTAATTCAAATTTCATGACGAAAAATAGTAAACAACAACAATGGCGGCTCAAATTGTACTGTGTTTTGGGTATGTAAATTGAAATGCATTTTAAGCATATTCTTTAACCATCAACATACCGAATTTTCACAGGATTAATAAAGGTAAGACATCAATGCATCGAATGGGCTGATTTTAAAAGAAATTTTATGATGATAAATATATTACATTGATACAAAAAGATAGGCGCTCTCAAGCGATAGCATGCCGGGCTGGATAGCGACGCTCTAACATGCCATTGTGCTGTGTTGCATAACCACGATCTAAAGCGCTAACATTCCGTGCTGGATAGCGATGCTCTAACACGCTACTGTGAAGTAATGGGTTAGGGGGTTATTTGCTTAATGTAATCTCTGTTACAAGATATCTCCCAAATATCAGTCGGTGTAAGCCTCTATTGCAAAAATGGCTCCTGAATTTCAGTCAGTGTACCTATTACAAAATGTCTCCTATATTTTAGTCAGTGTACGCCTCTATTACAAAATGTCTCCTGAATTTCAGGCAGTGTATGCCCCTATTACAAAATGTCTCCTGAATTTCAGGCAGTGTATGCCCCTATTACAAAATGTCTCCTAAATTTCAGTCACTGTAAGTCTTTATTACAAAATGTCTCCTAGATTTCAGTCAGTGTACACCTCTATCAGAAATTGTCTCCTAAATTTCAGTTTATAGTGTAAGCCTTTATTAGAAAATGTCTCCTAGATTTTAGTTTATAATGTAAGCCTCTATTACAAAATGTCTCCTAAATTTCAGTCAGTGTAAAACTCTATTACAAAATGTCTCCTAAATTTCAGTTTATAGTGTAAGCCTCTATTACAAAATGTTTCCTAGATTTCAGTTTATAATGTAAGCCTCTATTACAAAATGTCTCCTAAATTTCAGTCAGTGTAAACCTCTATTACAAAATGTCTCCTAAATTTCAGTTTATAGTGTAAGCCTCTATTACAAAATGTCTCCTAAATTTCAGTCAGTGTAAGCCTCTATAACAAAATGTCTTCTAGATTTCAGTTTTTAGTGTAAGCCTCAATTATAAAATGTCTCTTTAACAGTCAGTTTAAGCCTCTATTACAAAATGTCTCCTTGATTTAAGTTTATAGTGAAAGCCTCTATTACAAAATGTTTCCTAAATTTCAGTCTGTGTAAATCTCTGTTACAAAATGTCTCCTAAATTTCAGTCAGTGTAAGCCTCTATTACAAAATATCTACTAAAGTTCAGTCAGTCTAAGCCTCTATTACAAAATGTCTCCGAATTTTCAGTTCATAGAATAAGCCTTGGGTGTCACTAAACAGAGTCTGGTAGAGTCTGGAGGTCATATATCCCATTATATCAATGTTTTGTTGTGTTTTTGTATTGAAATGAATACAATAAAGTGTTATTGTAATAAAAAATGATAATGTATTTGCCCTATTTTGATATATGATATGCGTACATTTTGTGACGTCACAGCGGGAAAAAGTAACGGACGTTAAAATAACAAACGCTTCATGAGAAATTTAATTTTATTAGTAAAATACTGAATTTACGTCAACTTATCTAATAAAAACTAAGTTATTTAAACATAATTAAGATTCTGCACACGTTTGTGTAAAATGTTCGCGATTTTGTGAAATATCAACGCAGAGGTGGAAGATTAAGTTTGATCAACAGTAAAAAATGGTAAATTGAACTTTGAAATTTTCCACTTCCGGTTTAGAATAAAGAAAAAAGAAAAAATATTTCTCCGGTAAAAATTGCAAATTATTCGTATTAATTGACACAATTTTGTTTGAAAAACAGTAATGCACGATATGCATATGCTGTAAAATATTTAACAGATGTTGGAATGAAGATATAACAGTTATTATGTACACATATTTATCTATAAAGTTGATGTCTCATATTTCACACACAATGGCGGACGCGATAAGTGACACACATGCATCAAAACCTCCAGCGAAACGTCTTGATTGCCTAATGGTTGCTAACCCTAACCCTAACCCGAGGTACATATATGTATACACAAGTGTACCAGACTAATGTTGTTTCTACATAACCGTACCGCTGCGCTCCATAAATGTACCCCCGACGTGAAGTCTCGTTCAGTCTTGGGTATTGTCGTAAAAGCCGGATAACGGTCCAACCCGCGCCATATATCATCGAGCCATTGAGGTGCGCGTGACGTCAGGTCGTGACGTCGGGTCGATTGCTCCTATTGAACCGCATCACTATTGTTAACGGCATTGTTGAAGTAAAACTAATCAACACAATGGATGTCGGACAAGGTGAATTGTTGACGTATCTTGAAAGCCTGGAGGTGTATAAGTTGGCGAATGTAGTAAGAAAGGGGAGAGAACTCGGAAAAGAAGTGACAGTAGAAATAGGAGAAAACGGATTTCACAATCTTAAATAAGTGTAAATATATATGACAATATAATAATGATCATAGTCTGGCTTTTCACATGGCGATTCGCATCCCACTTACGGCAGTTTACGACATTCAGCTTACGACATTCTCGTACTTTATCGCGTGGTTTCATATGCTGCCCACAGGGCAGGTACGTTTGTGTAAACACAGGGTACATATATGCTGAGAAGATACAGGTCTGGTACACTTGTGTATACAACTATGTACCTCGGGTACATATTTGTAGTACCTGATACGACAACGACCCCTTCAGCGATACTAACAATGTATCAACAAAGCTGTCACAAGTAAAATTAACCAAGTGTGATGTATTGATCCTTGGTGATTCCATTCTACGTTGTATTCAACCAGAACGTTTCACCCCAAATGGTAAAACAGTAGTTCGCTTCATTAGGGGAGGAACAAATACTTGTACATTAAGTATACTTTTTGTTAAAAAAACCGGTCAACGGTTGGAGCCCAAGAATATTCTTACTCATATTGGAGCAAGAGATCTACAAGGTGAGGGAGTGAAGGAGGATGATTATTCCCGTTTATTAGATAGTGTACGAAAACATGGAATAACTCAAGCATGTAAGTCCAACCGCTCATCTCACGAAAGGACATCCATAATGACATTGTGAATCAGGCCAATAGTACTATCAAGTTGGTATGCGATCTGTACCCTAGTATCCATAAAATTGAATGATTTGAGACAAACTATGATATGTTTCATGATGATGTTCACTTGAACTATGGAAAAGGGCTACCAGCTATTGTTAAACACCTAAAGATCGCTTTGAACATTCAATATACAAACGACACACAACAACAACGAAATCGAGGACAGGGTGACAACAACATTAGTATACCTAAACACCAGGCAAATTATCGCCGTGATGGACTAAACATGGCAAATCATAATACAAACATGTTTTCACATCAGGGTGTAAATCCACTTCATGGTCATGGATTTAATTACCAGTATCCTTCAACCAACAACACATGATGCCATGGGTTCTACCACCAAAACCTGCATTTAACAATTTGAACTTCAACAATTGGAGAAACCTGTGGACAGTTCCTCCTTTTGGACAGTTTCACATTCCACCTCCTAATCACCAACAAACACATAAGTAACTTGTAATTTTGCATTGCTTGTGAAGTTCTAGTCATGTATGGTATAGTGCTCATAATGTTGTTATGCACTAAGTGTGGAATTGCTCGAGTTCAGTTTGTGTTTTTGTTTTTAGCTCACCTGTGCTCAAGGTGAGTTATTGTGATCGTCCGGCGTCCGTCAACATTTTCTCCTCTGTAACCGGTGGGTCAACTGGGATGAAACTTCACAGAAAGCATCCTCTCAATGTCCTCACCAGAGTTCCTTAACATTTTTGGGATCCATGCAGATTTCTGGTTTCCATGGCAACGAAATGAAAAAAACTTCAAAATTCTTCTTCTCCCAAACTGGTTGGCAGATTTTCAAATAATTTTGTAGAAATGTTCCTTGGATGACCCTCTATCAGATTCCTTCAAGCCATGTTGATTGGTGGAAAAACATGGCCGCCAGGGGGGGGGGGGGGGGGGGGCAGAGCTATTTTGCCTTATATGGCTATAGTGAAAACTTAAAAAATCTTCTCCTCCGAAAGTGTCGTGCCTTTTTAGCTCACCTGAGCTGGGATGAAACTTCACAGAAAGCATCCTCTCAATGTCCTCACCAGAATTCTTTAACATTTTTGGGATCCATGCAGAATTCTAGTTTCCATGGCAACGAAATGAAAACAACTTCAAAATTCTTCTTCTCCCAAACTGGTTGGCAGATTTTCAAATAATTTTGTAGAAAAAATGTTCCTTGGATGACCCTCTATCAGATTCCTTCAAGCCATGTTGATTGGTCGAAAAAAACATGGCCACCAGGGGGGGGGGGGGGAGGGGCGGAGCTATTTTGCCTTATATGGCTATAGTGAAAACTTAAAAAATCTTCTTCTCCCAAACTGGTTGGCAGATTTTCAAATAAATTTGTAGAAATGATCCTTGAATGACCCTCTATCTGATTCCTTCAAGCCATGTTTATTGGTCAAAAACATGGCCGCCAGGGAGACGGGGCTATGTTGCATTATATGGCTATAGTGAAAACTTAAAAAATCTTCTCCTCCGAAAGTGTTGGGCCGATTTTCAAATAATTTTGTAGAAATGTTCCTTGGATGACCCTCTATAAGATTCCTTCAAGCCAATTTGATTGGTTGAAAAACATGGCCGCCAGAGGGGCAGGGCTATTTTGCCTTATATGGCTATAGTGAAAACTTAAAATATCTTCTTCTCTGAAAGTGTCAGGCCGATTTTCAAATAATTTTGTAAAAATGTTCCTTAAGGGACCCACTTTCAAATTCCTTCAAGCCATGTTGATTGGTTAAAAAACATGGCCGCCAGGGGGGGCGGGGTTATTTTGCCTTATATGGCTATTGTGAAAACTTTAAAAATCTTTCTCTCCGAAAGTGTCTGGCGGATTTTCAAATAATTTTGTATATATGTTCCTATGGTGACCCTCTTTCTGATTCCTTCAAGCCAAGTTGATTGGTCGGAAACTTTGGCCGCCAGGGGGCGGGGCTTATTTAGCTAAAGTAAATAAAAAAAAAATCAGGTGAGCGATTCCAGGGCCATCATGGCCCTCTTGTTTCAAATAATTTAGTAGAAATGTTCCTTGGATGACCCTCTATCAGATTCCTTCAAGCCATGTTGATTGGTCGAAAAACATGGCCGCCAGGGGGGGGGGGGGCTATTTTGCCTTATATGGCTATAGTGAAAACTTAAAAAATCTTCTCCTCCGAAAGTGTTGGGCCGATTTTCAAATTATTTTGTAGAAATGTTCCTTAAGTGACCGACTATCAGATTCCCTCAAGCCATGTTGATTGGTTGAAAAACATGGCCACCAGTGGGCAGGGCTATTTTGCCTTATATGGCTATAGTGAAGACTTAAAAAAATCTTCTTCTCCCAAACTGGTTGGCAGATTTTTAAATAATTGTGTAAAAATGCTCCTTGTATGACCCTCTATTAGAATCCTTCAAGCCATGTTGATTGGTCGAAAAACATGGACGCTAGGGGGGCGGGGCTATTTAGCCTTATATGGCTATAGTGAAAACTTAAAAAATCTTCTCCTCTAAAAGTGTTGGGCCGATTTTCAAATAATTTTGTAGAAATGTTCCTTAAGTGACCCACTATCAACTTCCTTCAAGCCATCTTGATTGGTCGAAAAACATGGCCACCAGTGGGCAGGGCTATTTTGCCTTATATGGCTATAGTGAAAACTTAATAAAATCTTCTTCTCCCAAACTGGTTGGCAGATTTTCAAATAATGTTGTAGAAATGCTCCTTGGATGACCCTCTATTAGATTCCTTCAAGCCATGTTGATTGGTCGAAAAACATGGCCGCCAGGGGGCGGGCTATTTAGCCTTATATGGCTATAGTGAAAACTTAAAAAATCTTCTCCTCCGAAAGTGTTGGGTCGATTTTCAAATAATTTTGTAGAAATGTTCCTTAAGTGACCCACTATCAGATTCCTTCAAGCCATGTTGATTGGTCTAAAAACATGGCCAACAGTGGGCAGGGCTATTTTGCCTTATATGGCTATAGTGAAGACTTAAAAAAATCTTCTTCTCCCAAACTGGTTGGCATTTTTTTTAAATAATTTTGTAGAAATGCTCCTTGGATGACCCTCTATTAGATTCCTTCAAGCCATGTTGATTGGTCGAAAAACATGGCCGCCAGGAGGGCGGGGCTATTTTGCCTTATATGGCTATAGTGAAAACCTAAAACAAATTCTCCTCCGAAAGTGTCAGGCCGATTTTCAAATAATTTTGTAGAAATGATCCTTGGATGACCCACTTTCAGATTCCTTCAAGCCATATTGATTGGGCAAAAAACATGGCCACCAGTGGGCAGGGTTACTTTGCATTATATGGCTATAGTGAAAACTTAAAAAATCTTCTCCTCCAAAAGTGTCTGGCCGATTTTCAAATAATTTTGTAGAAATGTTCCTAGGGTAACCCTCTATCAGATTCCTTCAAGCCAAGTTGATTGGTCGGAAACTATGGCTGCCAGGGGGCGGGGCTTATATAGCTAAAGTGAAAAAAAAATCAGGTGAGCGATTCCAGGGCCATCATGGCCCTGTTGTTTAGTATTAGTAGAGATGTTTTTGTAGCTGTAGTTTATATATTTCCTGAGTATTCAAGTCGTAACAATAATGATATAGAATCAATATACTTAATTCTGCTGAGTGAAGTAGAAAAGTATAGCAATTTAGGTGACATTATTATACAAGTCGACTTTAATGCCTACACAAACACCGAACTAGATTTTATTAAATTTGATAATGCTACTGAACATATAAACTTAGATGATTCTGAATATCATCCTGATAGGATATTGTCAAGGAATAATCTTGACCATAAACACACTAACAATAGTGGCAAATTGCTATTAAATATGTGCAAAGAAACCAAAATCAGAATTTTGAATGGTTGAACTACTGGTGATTTAAATGGTCAACCAACTTGTATAACATACAATGGTAGTAGTCTTGTAGATTACACACTTATATCAGAAGAATTAATTGATTCAATGGGATACTTTGTAGTCCATGATGTGACTTCCCTTTCTAATCATCGTCGAATTAGTTGTGCAATGTTTGCCAATGTTTTATCTGAGCCTTGTGATTTACACAAACTAGACTCCCTGCCTGGAAAATTTGTTTGGACTGATGATGCAGTTGCTTCGTACACAGAAAATATGCAAAGTAAAATATTTGAAGATAAATTTACAAATTTTATAAATAAAAGCTTCAGTGACAGTGACTCGATCATGTAGTCCTTTAATTCAATTTTACTAGACTGTGTTAAACAGTCCGCTAAATTTATTAACAAAAAGCCAATGCAAAAGCTAAGAAGATCAACAAGAAAACCATGGTTTTCACAATCTTGCACTGACTTAAGAAATACAGTGAAAAGCTATGAGAAACTGGTTAATAAATATCCACAAAATGGACAATATAGAAAACTATATTATACATATAGATCAAAATTTAGAAGACTGTAAACATGAAGAAAAATAAAATGTATAAACAACAAATCTGTAATAACATTAATGACAATATTGAAAAGAACCCCAAAACATTTTGGGCAATGTAAAAATAAATTTGATAAAATGCATGCCAATTCTGACTCCCTTCAGGACATACCTCATGACAATTTTGTTCAATTCTTTAAGAAGTTAAACAAAAGTGATGATAACAATAGTAATTTCCATAAAACCATTATTGAACATTTCCAACAACTAAAAGATAATCTAGATATTGACACATCTAATAATATTTTAGACATTGATGTAAATACAGATGAATTAATTAAGGCTATAAAAGCTCTTAAAAAAGGAAAAAGTACTGCAATTGATTTGGTATCAAACGAAATGCATAAATATGCAGGACACAGTATATTAAACCCTCTCAAAAAGCTGTTTAATTTCATTCTGAACTCTGGCCACTTCCCTCATAAATGGAATGATAGTTTCTTAGTGCTTTTAATTAAACAAATCGGGTAGTAAAATGGACCCTAGCAATTATAGGGACATTTCTATTACTTCTAACTTGGGAAACCGATAAGCCTCTATTACAAAATGTCTCCTAGATTTCAGTTCATAGTGTAAGCCTCTATTATAAAATGTCTCCTAGATTTCAGTTTATAGTGTAAACCTCTATTCCAAAGGTGTCCTAAAATCAAGTCAGTGTAAGCTTGATTTACAAAATGTCCCCTAAACAGTCAGTGTAAGCCTCAATTACAAAATATCTCCTAGATTTCGAGTGTATGTCAAAATCCCCTCACTCTGAAAATGGCATAGTAGTCAAAATCCCCTCGACCAAAATGATAGGGTAGTCAAAATCCCCTCGACCAAAATGACAGGGTAGTCAAAATCCTCTCGATGGCTATTAATTCATAATCCGCTCAATCTAACATCATATATTCTCTTGTAAAGCTAAATGTTAATTTAAATATAGTACATCATTTCTATTTTATTTTTAACTATAATAAGAAATTTGCAAACATTTCCTTTTACAGTCATCTTAAATGTTACATTTTATTACGAAGCTTTCAACATTGATTCGGTCTTGGCACTTGATTTCATGTATTGGTGAATTGTTATGCTAAAATAATGCTGTGCAAAATTCAATATATCACTATTCATATAATATAGATAACTGTCAGAGAGTTAAAATTCAATATATCACTATTAATATAATATAGATCACTGTCAGATAGTTTATCTTGGAGTTGATGAAAATGTTTGTGTCAAAACCCATACGGACCATTTTTGTCATAGTTGTCAAAACCAATATGGTTGAAAACAAATGGGTAGTCAAAACTACTAGTTGAAAATGCATAGTATTCAAAACCCATATGATTGAAAATGCAGGGTATCCAAACCCATATGACTGAAAATGTAGAGTAGACAAAATCTGTCTTGGAAAATGCAGAATAGACAAACCCGTACTTATTGAAAATTCAGAGTAAACAAAACCCCAATGATTGGTGATAATTCAGTCACATGTTATAAATGAATTGAGGTGATAATTGCTTTAATCCTGTTTGTCACAACCATTTATTGTGTTAATCATTATTAATATGATATTAATATGTATACTATATTGTTATTATTTATGTAGCATATGTTTCTTCTTGTAATTATGTACATATAAAGCCCTTTGATTTAAATGACTTACTATGTTATTTGTCTTTTTAGTGCAATGTTATTTTAGCCTTAGACACCTTGGATGTCGCCTAATGTCATACATTATGATTACCCTACTAATCTCATTGAGGGGATTTTAACTACCCTATCATTTCGTTCGAGGGGATTTTGACTACTCTAACCTTTTGGTCGAGGGGATTTTGACTACCCTATCATTTTCAGGGTGAGGGGATTTTGAGTGTCTCCCTAGATTACAGTTCATAGTGTAAGCCTCTATTACGAAATGTCTCATTGATTCCTAAAGTTCAGTCAGTGTAAGCCTCTATTACACAATGTCTCCTAAATTTCAGTCAGTGTAAGTCTCTATAACAAAATATCTACTAGATTTCAGTCAGTGTAGGTATCTATTACAAAATGTCTCCTAGATTTCAGTTAATAGTGTACGCCTCTATTACAAAATATCTCCTAAATTTCAGTCAGTGTACACCTTTATTGCTTGAGGGGACAGTTGCAGCTGGTTGTGAAAGATGTGAAACCTATGACAACATCACATTTCAATGGTCATTAAGAAAACACAACTGCTCTGAAACAGATTTAGCTGTCAGAAACGGGAATCAACGAAAGACAGAAATCCTCTGCAGTACACCCAGTTGCAGTAATCTATTGCAAGGAGAAACTGATGCTAAAGCACGCCTCATTCTTACTGGTAAGATAAAATACTTTCCCTCATACAGCAAATCTGTAGCAGACAACTTTGAAAACAACTTTACGAAAACACAGAAAATCTCAATAAATGTAGGTATATTTTTGTGACAATTGTGGTAACATTATAGCCACTGTACTATGACACAAGAAGAACAATATATAGATGAAATTTCAGCGGTACGTCAGAAATGCTTAATGCAAAACGTTTACCGCCAAAGAGTTCCATCATTTCTTCAGAGACATAGTTAACAATTATAATGTCAGTGCTATTTTGGTACAAGATTGATACTAAGATTTTAGAACTATCGAACTAAGATGTAATTGAGTTAAAAAATGTAAACATTAGCCTTCTTCATGTCTAGAGACAGAGAATATTATTGCGCGAAACATACACCCATTAAGGAATGACGTAGTAAGCAGGTGCCTGTTAGATCACCCGCATATTTGTATTACAAACTTCATTTGATTCACATTACATAGATTTTACTTCTGTCAAATCATCTTATTTTAACCAATATACTTAATTTTTGAATATTATGTCTTCTCATTTCTTATTTTATATGCGTGCTAATTAAATAACCTCAGTATAATAATTGAAAAGAGTTGGAAAAAAATGCTTGTTATGACGCTGATGCATCCAAATATTTTGCATATGGATATAGTTTCATCAATCTTCATTACTTTTCAGCTACAGCCTTTCGATCAACAGATAACGTAACAAAAAGGAGTTCTATTGTTACTGATGTTTTCTTGAGAAAACTACCAATAATTGAAGGTGACCTTCAATGTGTGATCTATCCAGAAAATGGTGGTAAAGCATTGGTGACAAAGTTTTATCTGAATTGTACAGCACTGCATGTGAAGTTTGACTTGTTTCACAATAGTGATGCTGCATTCTATTTGAACCACCCGTTGAAGTTGGTGAAGAAGATTTATATTGAAATTAAGACAAGAGGTATGTAGAGATTGAGAATGAAAGGGTTCTTTCTGATTTGTTTTATTTATTTCAAGAAGATTGAGTTTTAACTATTATCCTGCTGAATTCCTGCAACTATTTATAATAAACTGATTTTTAACCAAGTCAACAAATCTGTAG
This sequence comes from Serripes groenlandicus, assembly GCA_031761405.1. Lineage (NCBI taxonomy): Eukaryota > Metazoa > Mollusca > Bivalvia > Cardiida > Cardiidae > Serripes > Serripes groenlandicus. The sequence goes on from JASEVX010000107.1 coordinate 515,736, forward strand.
AAAATGACGTTTTAACCCCTAAAAAGGAAAGGAGAAATAATTAGAAAACACCGTGGCAAGAGGGAAGATTGCTCACTATGAGCAATTTCTTCATTTGCCGCATTTTTTTTAAAAAGTCAGCTGCTGCAGATATCGAGTCATCATAATGCAAGAAAAGGTTAATGGACTTGTTATTTGCAAATGATATTAGATGCATCGTGAACAATGTAAATATAGATTAGACGGCAGTTGCTAATTGGCAATATAGCTCTATTTTCTATCGCCTTCCTTGGCAGGGAAGCACATCAGAAAGCAAGAAAGGGTTAATTGACTTGTCAATTCCAAATGGTGTACAATGTCAAGATAGATTAGACGGCAGTTGCTTATTAGCAATATAGCTCTATTTTCAATCGCCTTCCTTTGCAAAGAAACATATCCATAGAAAGAAAGGGTTAATTGACTTGTCAAATAAAGTTTTATTAAACAAGTTCAAGAAATTTGTTTTTAAGCGAGCCTGTATTATTTCATTTTGGATTATTTTCTGACAGCAAAAAAACGATTTTCTTTTTGTGTTTCATCATGTGATAAAAAGAATCTGACATTCGATGTCATTTCATAAAGTTGTATTAGACTCGTCCAAAAAATGTGTTATTAAGCTCCCCAGAGGCTCGCTTTATAACAAATTTCTTAAACTCCTTTAATAAAACTTTATATGAAATGATAACTCATGTCAGGTCCTATATATATTGCTAACAAGAAAAAGTTGATGCAACGCATCAATGTCGCCGGAAATCCATACTGCAGTGATGCATAGCACTTACATTATAATAGTTGAAAAAACAGTTATTTAACTGAGGGGCATATTGGAACATCAGGGGTGGGGTCAAGTGAAAATGTATCATAACTTTTTTGTCAACAAAGTGAATGTCCTTCATTGAAATATAATTATGCTGGGAAAAGAAGCTGCTGAGATATACAGCAGTCTAGAAACTGTGTCTCCGTTTCTGGCCCCATATGGCAGAGTTTGTGGTCTGTTCTGGCTTAGTGCAGACAACCACCAGCTTGTCACAGCAGGTTTTGGGTCATGAATCAGGGCAACATCAGCAACTTTAATCTCATCAAAATATAAAGTATTTCAGCACCAAGCCTATTCACCTCCAGTCAGATTTTATTCTGTTCTTAGTGGAAAAAGCTCCCTCACATGATGCATTTGCCAAATAACACACAGAACCAATCCCAAATAATACAGGTTCATGGTGTTTTGGTGAAGATTGCATCGATAAATGAGATTTAAGCTGATGTTCAAAAGCTAAATATGAAAAAAATAAATAAAAATTTCAGCACTGTTGACTGCCTTGAGTTAAACCAACTGAAAAAAAGTAATTCATAAAAACTGAAGAGCTATTGTTTTATAATTGGAAACAGGAATCTAGAGTATGATTCTCGATTCCTGCTTGGAATCAATTTAAATTATTTTCCTGCTAAGATTGGATGTTTTGAAAACTAATATAAATGTGGACATATAAATCGTACACTGCCTGGTTTCAGTGACTGATCTAAATCGGTGACCTTGTTATTTTGCATATGCTCTTCAATTTGAAGAGTTCTATGGTATCAATGTGTTTTTTGTGGTCTTAAGTGTAAACATATAAACACAGAAATGTTTTTTTGGGATAGGTCACAGCCCATTTTATCATGTAGAGGGTGTGCTTTAAGTGCAAAAACATTTCTTCTATCTCCGTAGTGAATACGCATTGGGGAAACCCAAAATATACACGTGACCATTCCAGCCAATCCTATTTGCGATATTAAAATTAAAACTAATTTTAGACTTCCGAAAGCATGTACCAAATGTATGCGGTAAACGTCATCAATATTGGGTTCGTTAAATATTGTAATCACCGCGATTTGTCAAAGAAATAACCCTGTAAAAGATCGGCAATTAGAAATGCATATTAATCGGCCCAAAAATTTCACTCGCAAAAATATGCTGGTGCCTAAAATCTAACCTTGCAATTTGAAATTTGCACTCGCAGGTATGCGAGCTTAAATTCTTGACACGTGATCAACAGTTTTAACTTAGAAACAGTTCATAGTTTAGATATACATGGATAAACATTATTAAATGCATTCTTCACAAGTCAAGACATCTCTTTCAACATGAAAACAACATTCAGTAAGTTAAAATTGCTATTAAAAGGAGAATTCGACGTGATTTTTATCTCGATATTGACACATAACAGTCTGCTGCTAGCAGGTGCGCATATGTAACAAAATTAGACTGTGCGACGACACATAAAGGTTTGTAGTTATCGGGTTTTGATTACATGTAGTGTATGAAAATAAAGTATCTCAGTCTAGCTAATAGGGACTGTTTTGTTCGTAAATAAAACAAAAGAACATAAATGCGAGTCAAAATAAAGAAACTGCGCATACTTAAAACATCGGAATATTTATTTCGTTTTAGATGTGTCATAACTTTTTTAAACAAACGAAATTGAAATGTTCAAGACATTTAAAAAAAAAAATCTAATAATAATTTCTCCTCTCATGTCATTTCCGAAAAGCTATTAAAAATGTTGCCGGGAAAGACTGCATTGATTGCTTTTTTATCACACATGTATTCTTGACTTTCATTAGTCTAAACATATACATAATGTTTTCATTAAGGACTATTTCCAGGATTTTTGAAAACATCACATACACATATTAATTTTAGGATTTCTTTTGGTCAGGATTTTGATTTTTTTGTATTTGTTAATAAAACCACAACAAATACAGTTTGAGATTTAAATCTACATGCAATAAAAAACTATTTAACCCTTTCCATGTCTGAAGCAACGATGAAAACCCTTTAACGTTTAAAACATTGAGAAAAAGGTTAAATTACTGAAGACACAAACTTTCTCCTTTTTAGCTCCACTGGCTAAAAGCCAGTCGAGCTTATGTCATGACGAATTGTCCGTCGTGCGTGCGTGCGTTAACTTTATCTAACCAATTGGCCAATTTAGTTGAAACTTCATAGGAAGCATCCCCTTAATGTCCTCTCTTAAATTCCTTAAAAAAAAAATTATCCATCCATAATTCTAGTTTCCATGGCAACCAAATGAAAACATTAGTGACATTTTAAAAATCTTCTTCTCCGAAAGTATCAGGCCGATTTTCAAATAATTTTGAGGAAATGTTCCTTGGGTGACCCTTTATAAGATTTGTTCAAGAAATGTTGATTGGTTGAAATACATGGCCGCCAGGGGTCGGGGCTATTTTGCCTTATATAGCTATAGTGAAAACTTAAAAAATCTTCTTCTCTGAAAGTGTTCAGCCGATTTTCAAATAATTTTGTAGAAATGTTCATTGGGTGACCCTCTATCAGATTCCTACAAGCCATGTTGATTGGTCTAAAATCATGTCCTCCAGAGGGCGGGGCTATTTTGCCTTATATGACCATAGTAAAAACTTAAAAAATCTTCTTCTCCGAAACTGTTCAGCCGATTATCAAATAATTTTGTAGAAATGTTCATTGGGTGACCCTCTTTCAGATTCCTTCAAGCCATGTTGATAAGTGGAAAAACTCGGCTTCCAGGGGGCGGGGCTATTTTGCCTTATATAGCTATAGTGAAAACTTAAAAAATCTTCTTCTCCGAAAGTTTTCAGCCGATTTTCAAATTACTTTGTAGAAATGTTCATTGTGTGACCCTCTATCAGATTCCTTCAAGCCATGTTGATGAGTCGAAAAACATGGCTGCCAGAGGGCGGGGCTATTTTGCCTTATATGACCATAGCGAAAACTTAAAAAATCTTTTTCTCCGAAAGTATTGAGCAGATTTTCAAATAATTGTTCCTTGGGTGACCCTCTATCAGATTCCTTCAAGCCATGTTGATTGGTAATAAAACATGGCCGCCAGAGGGCGGAGCTATTTTGCCGTATATGGCTATAGTGAAAACTTAAAATATCGTCTCCTCAAGAAGTGTCTGGCCGATTTTTAAATAATTTTGCAGAAACATTCCTTGGGTGACACTTAAGCCATGGTGGTTGGTAAAAAACATGGCCATCATGGGGCAGGGCTGTTTGGAGATTTTATTTTTGCCTTATGGCTGTGGAACGATACTGGCCCTCTTGGGCCTCTTGTTAATAATAATTATAATACGTATTTCACAGATGTTTACATTGTTCCTCATATGTTTAACCCTTTCCCTCATACAACAATTATGCAGCAGTAGACTTTGAACATATTTTGTCAAAACATTGATAACCTATGACTAAAAGTGGAAAACATGTTTTCAAAAAGCCGTCTGCTGCAGAGGCGTCAATAAGCGTCTATATGTAGGGAAAGGGTTAAAATGTAGACCACACTTGAAACAACATATCAGCTAAATTGTTTATTTAAATCATTGATGCATACAATATATGTATTGCGCAAGAGAAATGCCAGTTGCGAGTCCCATTACTATTTAAAAGGTGGAAAGTATGAAATTAATTGGGTGCGAAAGACCAGATTTTCTTTATTTCTAAAATTATTGTTTATCAGAGTTTGTTCTTTTCTTTATTTGTTTCAAGCCAAATAAACATTTAATATCACATATTTAAGTGTGTTATAATAGCTATTTATCTGTAATATTAGGTGTTTGAGCATTCTTTCGAAATGTTGACCTCCTGTCAAGATCGAGTCATTGTGACATTAAAGAAATTGAATAAAAATCCAGGCAAAGCTTTAGTGGATGTTTTATTCCACTGCTTTCGAGAGAAAAAAAGCATTTCTATATTATCTTTCTTTCTCCTACATTCGGCCCATCATGCACTCGTTTCGTGACGTATAAGAAATCAATTTTTTCGAGCGACATTTTTTGTCTGCATAACTCGTCACTTTTCTAAGTTTGCATTTTACTTCTGGTTACTTCCCTTTATATTTTGGCAATATGAAACTAGGTCACGAACTGAGTAGAAAGCATTTTGACGTTCACGACCAATAAAACAGGCATATATTTGAGACATATTTTCACAATATATTTCTTATTAGCTCACCTGAGCTTTGCTCAAGGTGAGTTATTGTGATTGCTTTTTGTCCGGCGTCCTTCGTGCTTAACTTCTTCTCCTCAGTAACCAGTGGGTCAATTGAGATGAAACTTCACAGAAAGTATCCTCTCATTGGCCTCACCAGATTTCCTTCACATTTTTGGGGTCCACGCAGAATTCTGGTTTCCATGGCAACGAAATGAAAAAAAAATCAAAATTCTTCTTCTCCCAAACTGGTTAGCAGATTTTCAAATAATTTTGGAGAAATGTTCCATGGATGACCCTCTATCAGATTCCTTCAAGCCATGTTGATTGGTCGAAAAACATGGCCGCAAGGGGGTCGGTGCTATTTTGCCTTATATGGCTATAGTGAAAACTTAAAAAATCTTCTCCTCCAAAAGTGTCAGGCCGATTTTCGAATAATTTTGTAGAAATGTTCCTTGGATGACCCTCTATCAGATTCCTTCAAGCCATGTTGATTGGTCGAAAAACATGGCCACCAGGGTGCGGGGCTATTTTGCATTATATGGCTATAGTGAAAACTTAAAAAATCTTCTCCTCCAAAAGTGTCAGGCCGATTTTCGAAATATTTTGTAGAAATGTTCCTTGGATGACCCTCTATCAGATTCCTATAAGCCATGTTGATTGGTTGAAAAACATGGCCGCCAGGGTGCGGGGCTATTTTGCCTTAGATGGCTAAAGCGAAATAAAATCTCCTTCTCCCAAACTGGTTGGCAGATTTTCAAATAATCTTTTAGAAATGCTCCTTGCATGACCCTCTATCAGATTCCTTCAAGCCATGTTGATTGGTCTAAAAACATGGCCACCAGGGGGCGGGGCTATTTTGCCTTATATGGCTATAGTAAAAACTTAAAAAATCTTCTCCTCCAAAAAAAGTGTCAGGCCGATTTTCAAATGATTTTGTAGAAATGTTCCTAGGGTGACCCTCTATCAGACTCCTTAAAGCTAAGTTGATTGGTCTGAAACTATGGCCGCCAATGGTGAAGCTTATATAGCTAAAGTGAAAAAGAAGATCAGGTGAGCGATCCAGGGCCATCATGTCCCTCTTGTTTTTGTTATGTTACCAGTTTATGTTGATATTTATCCAAAATAGAATAATATTTTGACCACTCGCTTCTTCATTATCATATGGGCATGCGCGAAAATCGATGTTAAAGGTCACTATATTTAGCTTAGAAACAGTTCCTATTTTATATATATGTAACCCTGCTGAAAGAATCCGACGCGAACAGGGCTCGAACTCGGGACCTCTTGTTACGTAGGCGAACACTCTACTGTGTCACTAAAAAAGCTAGCTCTATAGCAAGGCAGTATAAGTATCCCTTTATACAAACACATAGCTATAGAATTATGGTCTATCTGCAGGACAGACCACTATACTACATACTCTCCCTCCATGTGAATATTCGTCCTCGAATAATTCAATTTCTACCCTATCTCACATCACTGCGGGTTATATATATTGGGCGCCAATGTAACCCGGCTGAAAGAATCCGATCCCAACAGGGCTCGAACTCGGGATCTCTTGTCTTGTAGGTGAACACTCTACTGTGTCGCTATAAAAGCTAGCTCTATACCAAGGCAGTATAAGTATTCCCTTATACAAACACATAGCTACATAATTATTGTCTATCTGCGGGACAGACCACTATACTACATATAAATGGATTAACATTATTAAATGAATTCTACACAAATCAAGACATCTCTTTGAACATGAAAATAACCTTCAGTAAGTTAAAATTGCTATTAAAAGGAGAATTCGACTTGATTTTTATCTCGATATTGACACATAACAGTCTGCAGCATGTCTAGCAGGGACTGTTTTGTCTTCGTAAATAAGACAAAGAAACATAAATGCGAGTCAAAATAAAGAAACTGCAAATACTTAAAACATCGGATTATTTATTTCATTTTAGATGTGTCATAACAAAGTGTTTTTTCTAATGATAACTCTCCTCCCATGTCATTTCCGAAAAGCTATTAAAAATATAAGTATATTGACATTGTTCACTATGCATCTATCATCATTTTGAATTGACAAGTCCATTAACCCTTTCTTGCTTTCTGATGTGTTTCCTTGCCAAGGATAGAACAGAGCTATATTGCTAATAAGCAACTGCCGTCTAATCTATATTGACATTGTTCACTATGCATCTAATATCATTTGGAAATGACACAAAATAGTCCCAACATGTAATAATACGTAATAAACTGTTAACTTATCACACACAAAACTATTTTTATGACCGATAATGGTCTCTCTACATCGTCCATCTATCGTGACGTTTGTGTTTACCGGATACACGTTTTCAGCCATTTTGTAAACATTTGCGGATGAATACAGAAATAGTGATTATAAACATGTGACATATAAAGAAAAATGTAATGGGTATATTATATCGAATACAAGAACTGTCATGCGATAAAGCTCTATTTTCTATCTCCTTCCATGGCAAGGAAACGCATAGGCATCTATTCTTCATTAACCCTATACCACCTATTTTCGCATTTTGACTGCAGCAGACAACTTGAAAACATTGTGGCCAAATAAGAAATTGCGCAAAACAAGCAATTTCTCCGTTTGCCACAATGTTTTCAACTGCTTTCAGTAATTATACCTTCATTGATGTAGATTTTCTATGTTATTTTACTAAATGGCTTCAAAGTCGTCTGTTGCAGATTTGTTGTATGTCTGAAAGGGTTAAACTTCTTTGTGATTATTCGAAGCAGAGTTCTTGCCCTTTGACTTAGATCAATTCTTGTCTAAATCACTGTCAAGAAAAAACAGCTTTGGTACTGATTGTAGAATTTTTGCCCACCTGAGAATGAAGTGTGAGATGAGCCATTGTGATCACTCAATATCTGTAGTTGTCTTGGTCTGTTTGTATGTCTGTCAGTATGTTCACATTTACCTACAATCATCTTCTCCTGAATCAATAGACCAATTTCAAAATAATTTCAACGGAATTCTCCATAGGTAAGTTATTGAAATTAACTTTCTATATTAACTGGCCCCAAGGTCCTAAATCTTGGGTAAGGCTATATATTATATGTTAAATTACACTGGCCAAAAAAGATTTTTCACTGGTCCAAACCAAAAGTTACTAGCCTAGGACTATAGCCTATATCGCAGACTGATAGATGGTCTTCCTTCAAAGAGGGTTAAACAATTAAATTTCTTTGAAAAACTCACTGCAGATTCAGAAAGAAGGAAACATGTCAAAACTTTATCATAAAAAACGTCTTGTCCAAAATTACAAGCCTGATTTGAAAATTGTTTGTTTGAAATGTTCCTTGGGTGGCCCTCTAGCAAGTATGTTCAAATTATTTCCATCCTTTGAAAATCACGGCCGACAGGAGATCGATCTTGATTTCCTTATATATATGATTAAAATCTTTAAAAATCCTCTTGTCCAAAAGTAATAACCTGATTTGAAAAAAAATTAGCACAAATTTTACTCGGGTGATCCTTTGCCAATATTGTTCAAATGATACCAATCGTACAAAAAAAAACATGTTAGCTAGGGGGTGGGGCATGTTTTCCTTACATGTATAAATAGTGAGAACTTTTTGTACAAAAGCTTTTGTAAAGCCCGCTTTTCCATGGGTTAGCCTCTTCTAAGATTGTGTAAATTTTTCAAAAAATGGCCGCCAAAGAGCGAGACTTGTTTTCCTTTTATGTACATATAGTGAAACATCTACTTGGCTGAAAGTATATTGGAAATTTGAAAATGGTTTGGCATCCGGTTATTTTGGTGATATTCTAGCAAGATTGTTGAAACAATTCAGAATTGTTTAAAAACATGACCACCTAAGGGGGTGGGGCTTGTTTTCTATTGTCATACTTCGCTCGGCTCATAGAATCCAGATTTTTCAAACGTCATGGGATGATTTGTCTATTAGAGTAGATGGTACCGTTTATTTTAGTGGTCAAAGGACTAAGTCTCATGGGCCATAAAAGGTAAAATATGCATTATGAAAAGATACAAAACAAGTTTGAGTCTGCTCTCATTTGGTTTACTTACATGGAACACTTGCCCTTGATTAATTTCAGGGAACACTTGCCCTTGATTACTTTCAGGGAAAACCTGCCCTTGATTACTTTCAGTGACTTGCCCTTGGATAGAATATTTTTAAAATTGATTGACAATGGCATTTGTGTTGTTCTCTATCAATTTACTAAATTTTCACAGCAACAACCATAGCTGAGTTTGTAGGCCCAGTTTCACTTGGGTTTTCCCTCCCTGCTGGTGACAATATCACATTGAAGTCATCAGTGTATAATTGTGATAATCTAGTGCTGTCTCAAGAATTTCAATTGAAGGTAAGACATGTGTATGATGCACATCTTTGAATGCATCCTTCAGAGTTGTTGCATCTACTCGTAGGACCTAGGTTATTTGTAGAAAATTAGAAGCTATTTTGCTGTCATCCTTTAGTGGGCAATTAAGTAATGAAAGTGTTTAGAAGACCTTTGTCTTACCCCTTCCCCTAACACTGTTTACAGCCTTTAGTAAAAATAAGCAGATGGCATACACCATACCTTAGATGCATTATGAAGTATACAGTAAATAGAACAATATAATTGTTCTGTGTATTAGCCTTTTAACCAGGTGCATTATGAAGTATAGTAAATAGAACAAGATAATCTATTTTTAGCTCACCAGAGCACAAAGTGCTCAAGGTGAGTTATTGTGATCGCCTTTTGTCCGGCGTCAACATTTGCTTGTTAACACTCTAGAGGCAACATTTTGCATCCAATCATCATGAAAGTTTATCAGGAAATACATCTCTATTAAATCTAGGCCAAGTTTGAATCTTGGTCATTTGGGGTTACAAACTAGGTAGGTCACTACCGGTAGATGAAATTAAATTGAAAATCTGGTTAACACTCTGGAAGCTGCATGTTGAAACTTTGTCAGAATGTTTGTTTTAGTAATATCTAGGCCTAGTTTGAATATAGGTCATGTCGGGTTAAAAACTAGGTCACTAAGCCAAATTGAAGTAAAATCTTGTTAACACTAGCGGTCTCAATTTTCGCTTGAGCAGTTTGAAGTTTTGTCAGAATGTTTGTCTTAATAATATCTAGGTCAAGCTCGAATATGGGTCATATTGGATTAGAAACTAGGTTACTAGGCCAAATTGAAGGGAAATCTTGTTAACACTTTAGCCACATTTTTTTCTTCAGCAGCTTAAAATTTAGTAAGAATGTTTATCTTAATGATATCTAGCCAAAGTTCGAATATGGGTTATGCCGGTGCAAAAACTAGGTCACTAGGCCAAATTGAAGGTGAATCTTGTTAACACTATGGAGGCCGCATGTTTTGCTTCAGCAGCATGAAATATTTTCAGAATGTTTGTCTGAATGATAACTAGGTCAAGTTCGAATATTAGGTCATGTCGAGTCAAAAACTATGTCACTAGGCAAAATTTAAGGAACATCTTGTTAACACTCTTGAAGCCGCATGTTGAAACTTAATCAGAAAGTTTGTCCTGATAATATCTAGGCCAAGTTCGAATATGGGTCATGTCCTGTCAAAAACTAGGTCACTAGGCCAAATTTAACGAAAATCTTGTTAACACTCTTGAAACCACATTTTGAACTTGAGCATGTTGAAACTTTATCAGAAAGTTTTTCCTAATGATATCTAGGCCAAGTTCGAATATGGGTCATGTCAGGTCAAAAACTAGGTCACTAGGACAAATTTAAGGAAAATCCTGTTAACACTCTTGAAGCCGCATTTTAAACTTGAGCATGTTGAAACTTTATCAGAAAGTTTGTCCTGATGATTTCTAGGCCAAGTTCGAATATAGGCATGTCCTGTCAAAAACAAGGTCACTAGGCCAAATTTAAGGAAAATCTTGTGACCACTCTGGAAGCCACATTTTTGTTTTTTGATATCTAGGCCAAGTTCGAATATGGGTCAGGTCAGGTCAACAACTAGGTCACTAGGCCAAATTGTAGAACAATCTTGTTAACACTACTAGATCGCATTTTTGACTTTTTGTGAGAAAGTTTGTCTTTATGATATTGCCATTGGCGCTGAAAGAGTCTTAAATAGCCAGCCCATTTTCAGGTGAGCGATTCCAGGGCCTCATGGCCCTCTTGTTTTATTAGACTTTTAACCAGATGCATTATGAAGTATACTGTTAAAAGAACAAGATAATCTATCTTTTTCTTAGCCTTTAAGCCAGATGCATTATGAAGTAAACAGTAAAGAGAACAAGATTATCTATATTTTTCTAAGCCTTGTTAACCAGATGCACTATGAAGTATACAGTAAATAGAACAAGATTATCTATCTCTGTTAAAACCTTTTAGCCAGATGCATTATAAAGTATACAGTAAATAGAATCAGATAATCGATCTGTGTCGTAGCCTGTTAACCAGATGCATTATGAAGTAAACAGTAAATAGAACAATATAATCTATCTTTTTGTTAGCCTTTTAACCAGATGCATTATGAAGTATACAGAAAATAGAACAAGATTATCTATATTTTTCTGAGCCTTTTAAACCAGATGCGTTATGAAGTATACAGTAAAAAGAACAAGATTATCTATATTTTTCTGAGCCTTTTTAACCAGATGCATTATGAAGTATACAGTAAAAAGAACAAGATTATCTATATTTTTCTGAGCCTTTTAACCAGATACATTATGAAGTATACAGTAAATAAAACAAGATAATATATTGTTTTCCTAGCCTTTTAACCAGATGCATTATGAAGTATACAGTAAATAGAACAAGATTATATATCTTTTTCTTAGCCTTTTAACCAGATGCATTATCAAGTATACAGTAAATAGTACAATATTATAAATCTGTTTCCTAGCCTTTTAACCAGATGCATTATGAAGTATACAGTAATAATACAAGGTAATCCTTCTGTGCCCTGATACAATTGACCTTTAACTCCTGAGCTTTCTGCTTTCCATATTTCGAAATGTAGCAGATTTTTCCCGAGAAAACAATGTCTCTTCAAGTTTGAGGCTAAGAAATATAAAAATGATGTTTTTCTCCTTCCCTTTCTGATGTAAAAGCTAGTTTTATTGACATCTGACACATGGAGCTAATAAGATTTTTTTTTAAGTCCTTTTTGTCAAAAGTTTTCTTATTTTAGATGTGCAAGATATATTTATTCTAAATCTTCTTTGATCAGCGTTCCCAAAGTTTATCTCCTTTGCCATTTTTGTCATACTATGAACTGACCTTCAGAATATTGCGACCAGTGAAGATTCATATCGGCCTGCACCTCATTGCCGTTAAATTAGGATCTTCCCTGTTTTCAAGCTAGTCATACTTGCACCCTGGAAGCATCAAGAGAATGGTTAACACACTTAGCTAAATATACAATATGTATTCCACAAGAATTGTACTAGTTATTTCTAACCTCGGATAGTTTGTTTTTTCCCAAACTTTATTTGCCACGTCCAGCCTTATCATAAGAATATAATATATATATATACATACAAATGTTTTTAAAAATAATTTTATTTAATTCATCTAAACCCCAATCATGCTGAAATGTGTTGTATTATAGTTTTTCTCTGATTTGCGGATCATATCATTTTTTAGCTCCACTGGCTGAAAGCCAGTCGAGCTTATGTCATGGCGAATTGTCCGTCGTGCGTGCGTGCGTTAACGTTTTCCTTTAAACGACTTCTTCTCCCTAACCACTTGGCCAATTTGGTTGAAACTTCATGGGAAGCATCCTCTCAATGTCCTCTACTAAATTTTTTTTTGATCCATTCAACATTCTGGTTTCCATGGCAACCTAAAGAAAAAAATAGTGAGAACTTAAAAAATCTTCTTCTCCGAAAGTGTCAGGCCGATTTTCAAATAATTTTGTAGAAATGTTCCTTGGGTGACCCTTTATTAGATTCCTTCAAGAAATTTTGATTGGGCGAAAAACATGGCCGCCAGGGGGCGGGGCTTTTTTGCCTTATATAGCTATAGTGAAAACTTAAATAATCTTCTTCTCAAAAAGTGTTCAGCAGATTTTCAAATAATTATGTAGAAATGTTCCGTGGGTGACCCTCTATCAGATTCCTTCAAGCCATGTTGATTGGTAAAAAAACATGGCCGTCACAGGGCGGGGCTATTTTGCCTATATGGCTAAAGAGCAAACTTAAAAAATCTTCTCCTCCAAAAGTGTCAGGCCGATTTTCAAATAATTTTGTAGAAATATTCCTTGTGTGAACCTTAATTAGATTCCTTCAAGAAATGTTGATTGGGCGAAAAACATGGCCGCCAGGGGGCGGGGCTTTTTTGCGTTATATAGCTATAGTGAAAACTTAAAACATCTTCTTCTCCGAAAGTGTTCAGCCGATTTTCAAATAATTTTGTAGAAATGTTCATTGGGTGACCCTCTATCAGATTCCTTCAAGCCATGTTGATTGGTCGAAAAACATGGCCGCCAGAGGGCGGGGCTATTTTGACTTATATGACCATAGTGAAAACTTAAAAAATCTTCTCCGACGAAAGTGTCAGGCATATTTTCAAATAATTTTGCAGAAACATTCCTTTGGTGACACTCTACAAGATTCCTTTAAGCCATGGTGGTTGTTCAAAAAAATAGCCACCACGGGGCAGGGCTGTTTGGAGATTTTATTTTTGCCTTATGGCCGTGGAGCGATACTGGCCCTCTTGGGCCTCTTGTTTTACTGTTAGCTCCACTGGCTGAAAGCCAGTCGAGCTTATGTCATGGAGTATTGTTCATTGTGCGTGTGTGCGTGCGTTAACTATTTCCTTTAAACTACTTCTCCTCCCTAACCACTCGGCCAATTTGGTTGAAACTTCATAGGAAGCATTCTCTCAATGTCCTCTCTTAAATTCCTTCAAACTTTTTTGATCCATTCATAATTCTGGTGAAAACTTAAAAAATCCTCTTCACCGAAAGTTTCAAGCCGATTTTCAAATAATTTTGAAGAAATGTTCCTTGGGTGATCTTTTATCAGATTCCTTCAAGAAATGTTGATTGGTTAAAAAACATGATAGCCAGGGGGCGGGGCCTCTTTTGCCTTATATAGCTATAGTGAAAACTTAAAAACTTAAAACATCTTCTTCTCCGAAAGTGTTCAGCCGATTTTCAAATAATTTTGTAGAAATGTTCATAGGCTGACCCTCAATTTTGCAGAAACATTCCTTGGGTGACACTCTACAAGATTCCTTTAAGCCATGGTAGTTGGTAAAAAACATGACCACCAGGGGGGTAGGGCTGGATATTTGATGTTTGCCTAATGGCCGTGGAGCGATACTGGCCCTCTTGAGCCCCTTGTTCATTTTGTTCTTTGGAGATTTTCTAAAGATTAATTCTTAAAAAAAAAAAAAAAAAAAAAAAATATATAAACCCATAATACATTGTACATATGTACAATCTATTATTGGTATATACTGTTTTCAGATGTACATGTATTCTAAGAGTTGTTTGCAGCATGATAAGGGTTAAATACAGTTCATACCAAGTATTTTTCCAAACGCAATTTATTCCTTTTCCATTATGTCTTGTATATTGAAAGACTGATCTTTTTTAAGTTAATTGCTGCAATTTTTTTATTTTAAATAAGGAAGAGATATATACTGTAATTAAATTCACAAAGTCTATGTATACATTTTAGACAATTGTATTTCATTTTTAGTTCATAGTTTATATATATAAAGGACATATTATAATCAAGCCGGGAAAAAACAATGGTGTTGGGTTGATGGCTGGGGTATAAAGAAAACAAAATACAAAACATTATGGTGTGAGAAAAAAAACCCTTGCATATTTTTTTTTAAACATTTATTTTATAGAGATTAGGGATGATCTTGAATCAGATTTCTTACAACTGCCCACTTTTCTATGTCTTTTGTCTTTTGCTTTGGTCGATTTGTATATACTCCAAGGTAGATGTAAGCTGTTCATTAAACCATACCAAGAAGGAAAAAATATTTTCATTTTAAATGAGTATAAATAGCGTTTGACATTTAATACTAGAGTTTCCAATTTAAAATCTTTCTTATCGCAACCCAGAAGAATATCTACAGATATTTGATATCTCTAAATTTGGACATATTTTATTGATATTTAATTGAATGTTTGGGATTAATGGTTTAACTTTTTCGCAATCAATAAATAAATGGTTTAATGTTTCCTCTTGCGTTAAACAGAAATTGCATAAGTTTGTATCTACTAATTTCATTTTATATAATAATGAATTAGTTGGTAATATCCTATTTGGGTCTGTAACCATTGTATATAGGTATCATTTGTAGATTGGAAAACATTGCAATTTTTTTTATGCCCCCGGAATCTCCGATTCGGTGGGCATCTAGTTTTTGGCCTGTCTGCACGTCTGCACGCACGTCTGCACGTCTGCACGCACGTCTGCACGTCTGCACGCACGTATGCACGTCTGCACGCACGTCTGCACGTCTGCACGCACGTCTGCACGTATGTCTGCACGTCTGCAAGTCTGTCTGTCTGCACGAAAACAACTTTAACCTTGACCACTACTTTTGAACCATAACAGGTACGGCTACCATATTTCACATGTGTATTCCTTGTGACATGACCTTTCTGTCATTACCAAATTGTTTGACCTTGCAACCTTGACCTTTGACCTAGATGAAGGTTTTGGCCTGTCTGCACGAAAAAAACTTTAATCTTGACCACTACTTTTGAACCATAACAGGTACGGCTACCATATTTCACATGTGTATTCCTTGTGACATGACCTTTCTGTCAGTACCAACATTTTTGACCTTGCGACCTTGACATTTGACCTAGATGTTGCCATTCTCGAAAAAAACTTTAACCTTGGCCATTTCTTTTGAACCATAACACGTACGGCTACCATATTTCACATGTGTATTCCTTGTGACATGACCTTTCTGTCAGTATCAACATTTTTGACCTTGCGACCTTGACCTAGATGTTGCCATTCTCGAAAAAAACTTTAACCTTGGCCATTTCTTTTGAACCATAACAGATACGGCTACCATATTTCACAGTGTATTCCTTGTGACATGACCTTTCTGTTAGTTTCAACATTTTTGACCTTGCGACCTTGACTTTTGACCTAGATGTTGCCATTCTCAAAAAAAACTTCCCCACTACTTTTGAACCATAACAGGTAAGGCTACCATATTTCACATGTGTATACCTTGTGACATGACCTTTCTGTCATTACCAAAAATTTTCACCCTACGACCTTGACCTTTGACCTAGATGTTGCCATTCTCGATAAAAAACTTTAACCTTGACGACTACTTTTGAAGCATAACAGGTACGGCTACCATATTTCACATGTGTATACCGTGTGACGTGACCTTTCTGTCAGTACCAACATTTTCACCTTGCGACCTTTGACCTAGATGTTGCCATTCTCAAAAAAAAACTTTAACCTTGACCACTTTTTTTGAACCATAACAGGTACGGCTACCATATTTCACATGTGTATATCTTGTGACATGACCTTTCTGTCAGTACCAAATTTTTTCACCTTGCGACCTTGACCTTTGACCTAGATGTTGCCATTCTCGAAAAAAACTTTAACCTTGACCACTACTTTTGAACCATAATAGGCTACCATATTTCACACGTGTATTCCGTGTGACATGACCATTCTGTCAGTACCAACATTTTTGACCTGGCGACCTTGACCTTTGACCTAGATGTTGCCATTCGGGGGCATCAGTGTTTCACAAACACATCTTGTTTTTCCAGTTAATGTTTTCATTTGGAAACAACACCATTTATTTTTAGCTCACCTGTGCACGAAGTGCTCAAGGTGCGTTATTGTGATCGCCCTATGTCCGGCGTCCGTCGTCCGTCAACATTTTCTCCTCTGTAACCGGTGGGTCAACTGGGATGAAACTTCACAGAAAGCATCCTCTCAATGTCCTCACCAGAATTCCTTAAAATTTTCGGGATCCATGCAGAATTCTGGTTTCCATGGCAACGAAATGAAAAAACTTCAAAATTCTTAAAAAATCTTCTCCTCCGAAAGTGTCAGGCCGATTTTCAAATAATTTTGTAGAAATGTTCCTCGGGTGACCCTCTATCAGATTCCTTCAAGCCATGTTGATTGGTCGAAAAACATGGCCGCCAGAAGGGGCGGGGCTATTTTTCCTTATATGGCTATAGTGCAAACTTAAAAAATCTTCTTCTCCAAAAGTGTCAGGCCGATTTTCAAATAAATTTGTAGAAATGTTCCTTGGGTGACCCTCTATCAGATTCCTTCAAGCCATGTTGATTGGTCAAAAACATGGCCGCCAGGGGGCGGGGCTATTTTGCCTTTTATGGTTATAGTGCAAACTTAAAAAATCTTCAACATCTTCTCCTCAGTAACCGGTGGGTCAATTGGGATGAAACTAAACAGAAAGCATCCTCTCAATGACCTCACCAGAATTCCTTCAAATTTTTGGGATCCATGCAAAATTCTGGTTTCCATGGCAGCGAAACGAAAAAAACTTCAAAATTCTACTTTTCCCTAACTGGTTGGCAGATTTTGAACTTATTTTGTAGAAATGTTCCTTGGGTGACTCTCTATCAGATTCCTTGAAGCCATGTTGATTGGTCGAAAAACATGGCTGCCAGGGGGCGGGATTTTTTGCCTTATATGGCCATAGTGAAAACTTAAAAAATCTTCTCCTCCAAAAGTGTCAGGCCGATTTTCCAATAAATTTGTAGAAATATTCCTTGGATGACCCGCTATCAGATTCCTTTAAGCCATGTTGATTGGTCGAAAATCATGGCCGCCAGGGGGGCGGGGATTTTTTGCCTTATATAGCTATAGTGCAAACTTAAAAAATCTTCTCCTCCAAAAGTGTCGGGCCGATTTTCAAATAATTTTGTAGAAATGTTCCTTGGATGACCCTCTATCAGATTCCAGTTTACATATGCCTCCCAGAATTAATTTCTTATATTCTTTGATACGTATTCACAGTATCTTTTTCCCATATTAAACACTTTGTTAACAACAAAAATATTGTAAACTAACTTGCAGCAATTACTTTCTTCACGAATTAATAAATTTTTTAACCATTTTATTTTCATGCTACAAATATAACTTTTGATGTCAATCATCTTTAAACCTCCATCTGCATATTGTTTTATAAAAACAAAACGTTTAATGTTGGCTTTACCCTCCCATACATAATCCAATAGTATGTCGTTTAATTGTTTGATAAAATCAGATTTTGGTGATGGTAAACTGATAAATAAATATGTTAACATTGGCATTAAAATCGTCTTAACTACCGTTATTCTCCCAATTGGAGTTAGTTTTCTCCTTTTCCAATACGTAATGCTTCTTTTTATACAAGTTTTGTAATTTCGGACCAAAATCTAAATCCTGCATGTTTTGAAGATTAAAATCAAAGTTTATTCCAAGCAGTTTAAACTGTGCATGATAGTTTCCATTTAGTTTTTATAGAACGTGTGCTGTATTTAAGAGACCCAATCCAAATAAGCTCTGTTTTTCAAAATTGATTTTTAAACCGGATATTATAGAAAATTTGTTGTAATACTTCTAGCACGTTATTTAACGATTTTTTCTGTTGCGTCTAAAAACAAGCTGGTGTCGTTGGCAAATTGTGTAAGTAGATAGTGTTGGTCTTTCATTTTTAAGCCTGTAATATTATTCTTTTTGTTATCTTAATATTTAGGATTTCGGAACAGAGGATAAAAATATTTGGTGAAATCGAATCCCACTGTCTGCAGCCCCTTTTCACTGTAAAGAAATCAGATAAATAGCCATTTAACTGCACACAGACTTGAGTATTATATAAGAATAGTTTTATCCACTCTTTGAACATATCGCAAAAATTAAAAAAATCAAAAGATTTTTCTATAAAATTAAAAGACAAAGAGTCAAATGCTTTTTCGAAATCGATTAACATTAAGAGACCTGGGATATGATTTTCTTCACATTATTTCATTGTGTCATATACTAATCTTGTATTTTCTCCTATAAAACGTCCTTTAATAAAACCAGTTTCATCGTTTGATATTAAATAGTCTAAAACGGTTTTAAGTCTATTGGCTACAGTTCCTGAAGCTATTTGGTATAACACGTTAAGTAAAGTAATAGGTCTCCAATTTTTAGCTCACCAATTCTTGAAGTGCAAGGTGAGCTTTTGTGATCGCTCACCGCTCACCGTCCGTCGTCCATCGTCGTCGTCGTCGTCCGTCCGTTCACATTTTCCTACAAACGACTTCTCCTCCTACACCAATTAACCAAATTCAAAATAATTTTACAGGAATGTTCCTTGGGTGAATCTCTTTCAAACTTGTTCAAAAAATTCTATTCCATGCAAAACTTTGGCTGCCATGGCATCAAAAAAGGGGAAATTGACCAAAACTTAAAAAATATTCTTGTCTGAAAGTAGAAGGCCCATGCCTTTGATATTTGATATGTAGCATCATCTAGTGAACCTCTACCAAGATTGTTCAAATTATAGCCCTGGGTTCAAAAATGACCCCTCCCCGGGGGTCACTTGTTTAACATAGACTCTTATAGGGGAAGAACTTTATAAATCTTCTTGTCTAAAAGTAGAAGGCCCATGCTTTTGATATTTGGTATGTAGCATCATCTAGTGAACCTCTACCAAGATTGTTCAAATTATAGCCCTGGGTTCAAAAATGACCCCTCCCCGGGGGTCACTTGTTTAACATAGACTCTTATAGGGGAAGAACTTTAAAAATCTTCTTTTCTAAAAGTAGAAGGCCAATGCTTTTGATATTTGATATGTAGCATCATCTAGTGAACCTCTACCAAGATTGTTCAAATTATAGCCCTGGGGTCAAAAATGACCCTTCCCGGGGGTCACTTGTTTAACATAGACTCATATAGGCGAAAAACTTTAAAAATCTTCTTGTCTAAAAGTAGAAGGCCCATGCCTTTGATATTGGGTATGTAGCATCATCTAGTGAACCTCTACCAAGATTGTTCAAATTATAGCCCTTGGGTAAAAAATGACCCTTCCCCGGGGGTCACTTGTTTTACATAGACTCATATAGGGGAAACACTTTAAAAATCTTCTTGTCTAAAAATAGAAGGCCCATGCCTTTGATATTTGGTATGTAGCATCATCTAGTGAACCTCTACCAAGATTGTTCAAATAATAGCCCTGGGGTAAAAAATGACCCCTCCCCGGGGGTCACTTGTTTAACATAGACTCATATAAGGGAAAAACTTTAAAAATCGTTTTTTCTAAAAGTAGAAAGCCCATGCCTTTAATATTTGGTATGTAGCATCATCTAGAGAGCCTCTACCAAGATTATTCAAATTATAGCCATGGGGTCAAAAATGACCCCTTCCCGGGGGTCACTTGTTTAACATAGACTCATATAGGGGAAAAACTTTAAAAATCTTCTTGTCTAAAAATAGAAGGCCCATGCCTTTGATATTTGGTATGTAGCATCATCTAGTTAACCTCTACCAAGATTGTTCAAATTATATGCCTAGGGTCAAAAATGACCCTTCCCTGGGGGTCACTTGTTTAACATAGACTTATATAGGGGAAAAACTTTAAAAATCTTCTTGTCTAAAAGTAGAAGGCCCATGCCTTTGATATTTGGTATGTAGCATCATCTAGTGAACCTCTACCAAGATTATTCAAATTATAGCCCTTGGGTAAAAAATTACCCTTCCCCTGGGGTCACTTGTTTTACATATAGGGGAAAAACTTAAACAACTTTTTGTCTAAAAGTAGAGGGCCAAGGCCTTTGATATTGGGTATGTAGCATCATCTAGTGGACCTTTACAAAGAGTGTTCAAATTATAGCCCTGGGGTCTATTGTTTTGCATAGACTCATATAGAGAAAAAACTTAAAAAAAGTTCTTGTCTAAAAGTAGACGCCCCAGGCCTTTGATATTTGGTATGTAGCATCATCTAGTAGACTTCTACCAAGATTGTTCAAATTATAGCCCTGGGGTCAAAAATGACCCCTCCGCGGGGGTCACTCTTTTTTCATAGACTCATATAGGGGAAAGAACACTGAAAACTTTTTAAGTTTGATTAAATCAGGTGAGCGATATAGGACCATCATGGTCCTCTTGTTAAGAAATTGCTTCGCTTTATTGCCTTTTGGTATACATGATATTGTTCCTAATTTAATACTATTTGAAAAAGTATTTGAGATAAAGGCATGATTGAAAGATCTTACAACAAAGTGTCCAATTTTATTCCAAAATAATTTATAAAAGTTCGTAGAGAACCCATCGCTACCTGGACTTTTATCCTTATTCATATTTCGTAAAGTATTTGAAACTTCACTATAGCCCAAGAGACCCTGCAGACTCTTAACGTGTGTATCATTTAGTTTGTTTACAGCACAATGCTGTAAATCTGCTTCCAAATCAAAATCCGTTGAGGTATTCTGAGTATTGTATACATCTTGATGATACAACTTTTTCGTGTAGTATTTCTTTTGGATTAGTAACCTGTGTACCATCATCCTTTTCAATAAATGTAATAGATTTATTTGAGAAATGTTGTTTTTCTAAGTTACAAAAGTAATAGGTAGTTTTTTCTCCATTATCAATCCAATGTGACCTTGACCTGATGAAATAACCATGCATTTTGTTTTTTCTCAATTCAGATCATTCCGCCTGTTTCAATAGCAACATTTCTTTATTTAATTCATTCAAATTTGATTCTAAATTTAATATTTCCAAAATAAGTTCTTGTTCCCGATTATTTCTTTTCCTTCACTTTATGACTAGAATAAGAAAAAGTTTTTCCACGGATTTCCATCAATAATGTTTCCAAAAAAGTTGAACCTCTATAACGAAATGTATTTCCGATCTATCCATAGTGATAACACAATCCTTATTGTAACCTGGAACACAGTATTGTAATATAATCTGGTCAATCTTTTTATTAATGCAGTTTACATAATATGCGTCATAAAGTAAAAAGTTGTTAAACTTCCACAACCCCTTTCCATGTTGAAGCATTGCAAATTCGAGATCAAGTTCAATAATAGAATGATCTGACTTGTAGCTAATATCTATATCACAATTTCTTAAAATCGGCTTAAAACTACTTGACATTAGAAACAAATCTAAACGTCCTCTTTGCAAAGGTGTCATTCTTTTCCACGTATATCTTCTCATATTATCGTGTATTTCTCGAAAAGGGTCTAGAAGGTCTCGATAAGCTATATTTTCTAAAATAATATCCCTCGCATTTTAGCTATGGTTATTTATTCTATAGTTTTCATAGTCTACTGAAGGGTTCAAAACTAAATTAAAATCTCCACACATTATGAAATTGTCGTGAGTCATTAAAAGAGTCAATAATCTCGAAAATATTTTAAAAAAAGATCGGGTCATCTGTGTTTGGAGCGTATACATTACAATATTGTCCGTTATTGTCTCTTTCTAGACGTTTATTAAACAGTATAGCAACGCCTTTTGAGTTTGATCTGCCATGGCTGAATAAACAATTTCCATCCCACTCAGAGTATATACATTTTTCCATGTTTTCAACAAAATGAGTCTTGTAAACACAAAATATCAGCTTTTTTTTTCTTTAACCCTTTCCCACATACGACAATTCTGCAGCAGACGACTTTAAACATATTTTGTCAAAAAATAGAAAATCCTTATAATTTAATGGATAACCTATGACTAAAAGTGGAAAACATTGTGGCTTAAGGAGAAATTGCTCGTCTTGAGCATTTTTAGATCACCTAGAGCCAAAGGCTCAAGGTGAGCTATTCTGATCACTTTTTGTCCGTCCGGCGTCGTCCGTCGTCGTCCGTCGTCCGTCGTTAACATTTAGACATTTAGATCATCTCCTCCTTAACCACTTGACCAATTTCAACCAAACTTCACAGGAATGTTCCTTTGGTGAACCTCTTTCAAAATTGTTCAAAGATTTAAATTCCATCGAGAACTTTGGTTGCTGCGGCAACAGATAAGGGGAAATTTGCCAAATCTTAAAAAATCTTCTTGTCCAAAAGTACTGGCCCGATTTGAAAATTATTTTGCACAAATGTTCCTTCGGGCACCCTTTACCAAGATTGTTCAAATATTTCCGATCCGTTGAAAAACATGGCCGCCAGGGGGCGGATCTTGTTTTCCTTATATATGCATTGTTAAAACTTTAAACATCTTCTTGTCCAAAAGTACTGGCCTGATTTGACAATTGTTTTCCACAAATATTCCTTGGGGCACTCCAAGATTGTTCAAATATTTCTGATCGGTTGAAAAACATGGCCGCCACGGGGCGGAGCTTGTTCTCCTTATATGTGCATTGTTAAAACTTTGAAAATCTTCTTGTCCAAAAGTATAAGCCCAATTTGAAAATTATTTTGCACAATTGTTCATTGGGGCACCCTTTACCAAGATTGTTCAAATATTTCCGATCCGTTGAAAAAACATGGCTTGGCTGCCAGGGGGCTAAGCTTGTTTTCCTTATATGTGCATTGTTAAAACTTTGAAAATCTTCTTGTCCAAAAGTATAAGCCCAATTTGAAAATTATTTTGCACAAATGTTCCTTTGGGAACCCTTTATCAAGATTGTTCAAATATTTCTGATCCGTTGAAAAACATGGCCGCTAGGGGGTGGAGCCTGTTTTCCTTATATGTGCATTGTTAAAATTTTAAAAATCTTCTTGTCCAAAAGTACTGGTCCGATTTGAAAATTATTTTGCAAAAATGTTCATTGGGGCACCCTTTACCAAGATTGTTCAAATATTTCCGATCCGTTGAAAAAACATGGCTGTCAGGGGGCTAAGCTTGTTTTCCTTATATGTGTGTATTGTTAAAACTTAAAAAATCTTCTCGTCCAAAAGAATTAGCCCGATTTAAAAATTATTTTTCACAAATGTTCTTTGGGGCACCCTCTACCAAGATTGTTCAAATATGTCTGATCTGTTGAAAAACATGGCCGTCAGGGTTGCTGCAGCATCAGAAAGGGGGCAAAATGTCTAAGTTTTAAAAATCTTCTTCTTTGAATCTGCATGTCTGATTCCATTATAGTTTGGTAGAAATGTTCCTTAGGTGAGCCTCTACAAAGATTGTTCAAGGCATACTGTTTGGTTGAAAAACATGGCAGTCAGGAGGCATCAGAAAAGGGGCAAAATGACAAAATTTGGAAATTCCATTTTTTTAAGTTCTTGTCTGATATTAAGGAAATTGAATATAAATCCTACTTCAGTGATCCTCTACATTTAATTTGTTCAAGCTGTTTTGATTAGTTACAAAATCATAGCAACCTCGCGTCATCACATAAGGGGTAAATTGAACTTTTAGCTACAAATGACAACTCCTACCATTCCACTTGACCAATTTCAACCTTACTTCACAGGAATGTTCCTTTGATGGTCCTCTTTCAAAATTGTTCAAATACTTGCATTCAGTGTAGAACCTTTGTTGCTGCAGCATCAGAAATTGAGAAAGCTCTTGTTAGATTTCAAGATAAAAATGGCTTTTACTGATAAACTATTTCTTTAACTGAGTGTCCACTCCTTGCAGTTTCATTTGAACTCCTGATCAAATTTTCACAGATATTTGCAGTTAAATATTTGCTTCTAATTAACTAACAGGTGATCGATTTAGGGCCATCTTGGCCCTCTTGTTTTCTTTTTGTCACTATGTTTTCAAAAAGCCGTCTGCTGCAGAGGCGTCATAAAGCGTCTATATTATGGAAAGGGTTTAACAAATTAAAAATGTCCAACCGTTTTTTCTTTTTTTTTGAGACCTCGGCAATTGTAAGAAAATATCCTTAGTAAATTTATCCACCATTTATTATCCTACCAAAATATTCTTTTCTTCTAACGCCGGTAATACAGAGAACAAGATCACGCCTAATATCCAGTATATGATGTGTATAAGTATATTGCAAGTTTAACCCATTAAAAAAATGAAAAGTGTCTATGTAACATATAAGGTAACATATAAGGTAAAATACAAAACACTGTTTAATTAATTATTTTACATGTTGAAGCGAACGCTCTTAATCCATTTCCTCACACAGAGGACACAAGATGATGATCCGAACGAACACCTTCACCCCATTATGATATACTCAACAATTCATAATCAATATAAAATAAAAAACACGGAAACCTAAATGAAAAGTGTTCAGTTAAGCTGACATTATAAAAGCATTACATTCTTTCATATAATTATAATTATGCCCCCTTCGAAGAAGAGGGGTATATTGCTTCGGTCGATCCGTCGGTACTTCTGTAGACCAAAGCATGTCCGAGTGATAATTCAACAATGCCTGGACCTATGGTCCTCAAACTTGACTTGGAGGTTGTGCCTGACCAGTAGATGAACCCTATTTATTTAGAAGTCATTAGGTCAAAGGTCAAGGTCACAGTGACCTTGAACACTAAAACCTTTTTTAAGCTTGTCCGAGTGATAACTCAACAATGCCTAGGCTCCTCAAACTAAACTTGGAGGTTGGGCCTGACCAGTATATGAACCCCTTTTTATTTTGAGGTCATTGGGTCAAAGGTCAAGGTCACAGTGACCATGGATACAAACACCTTTTTTAAGCTTGTCCGAGTGATAACTTAACAATGCTTGGACATAGGGTCCTCAAACTTGACTTGGAGGTTGGGCCTGACCAGTAGATGAACCTTATTTATTTTGAGGTCATTGGGTCAAGGTCACAGTGACATTGAAAACAAAAACCTTTTTTTAGACTGTCTGAGTGATAAATCAACAATGCCTGGACCTAGGGTCCTTCAACTTGACTTGGAGGTTGGGCCTGACCAATAGATGAATCCTCTATATTTTGAGGTCATTGGGTCAATGGTCAAGGTCACAATGACCATGAACACAAATACCTTTGTTAAGCTTTTCCGAGTGATAACTCAACAACGCCTGGACCTGGAGGATACATGTTTATCTGCAAATATCAGTCATCATCACAATGTGATTAAAAACTGTACCTACCATCCTCAAACTTTAAATGAACATTGTTCATAATCTTAAAACTGACTCATAGACATCCAATGTGAAATGACAAATCAGCTGGTATTTCGGTCCAAGCAAATGTTATTCAATTGTCCAAATATTCCTGACAACATGGCGCTCAAGGGGGGCATAATGTTTGACAAACATCCCTCGTTACTAATTACATGGATTTCCTACATGGGGATTTCTACTCGAAAAAGGGGATATGGTAAATTCACAAATTTAACCATCAAAACCAGAAAATATGAGCATTTGAAACCTATTTTATAAACTAAATCATATTGGGCCGCCGCTCTGATACAGTAGCTTGACCTTCACTATGGGACACGACGGGATATACATGTACTCATAAATTATTAAATAATCAAAACCATAAGACAGCAGAACAATGTATTTATCATGCGCATAATATACTGATATTGACCATAGTTTGTTTGAAATCAATCACATTTATACTAAAGCTAAACTCACAATAGCATGATTTCCTCAAAAGGTCATTTTTTTCTTTTGGTCAAATAACGGGATCAACGTCTGTTCAAATGACACTGCTTTTATATTATGCAGTGTTTACATTTCACGGGGACAAGGGAGAAAATACCCACAGTGAGCGAGTTCTCGTCTTATCTGATAACATTTGTCACAATAAAAACATCTGATAAATGCATTTACTATATATCGTCGCTTTGAGTTGAGATGCACGGGATGTTTAGATAATAAGGTCAGACAGAAAGAAAACAAAAACAAAACAAACTTACCACTTTTGTGTTTTTTACGAAAACCTATATAATCTTACTTTACAAGGGAATAAGAATACAATTAAACAAACACAACACAACAGAACATGTCATTTTTCTCATTTGTTTCCCTTGTTGGGCCATTCCGATTGCCTCGATTATCTTTAGGGTATTAAATATTATCCTCGGATAGTTTGTTAGCTTGTCTCTTTTTCGAAGATAAATAGTACGCTATTGTGATACCCTTGGTGTATACGTCGACTTCACGAAACTTAAATTTACCTCAGAAATGGTTACACATATTCAAGTAAAACTTGGTACACATGTTCCTAGAAACAATGCACATGTCTAAACCAAGTAACATAAGTCTGGCTTTAATAACTATTTAGTTATGTCCCTTTTTGAGATCACATTTGTCTCTTGTGCGTCATCAACAATTTCTTTAAACACATCTCCTCCTGAACCACTGTATGGATTTCGATTAAACTTTAGAGGAATGATCCTTGGGTGACTCTCTTTCAAAATTGTTTAAAGAAATTAAGTCCATGCAGAATTCTGGTTTACATGGCAATCAAAAGGATTTTTTTTAAAAACTTCGAAAATCTTCTTGTCTGAAACCAAAAGGCTTAGAGTTTCGATATTTGGTATGTAGCATTTTCTAATAGTCCTCTACAAAGAGTGTTCAAATTATGCCCCTTGGGTCAAAATTGATTCTGCCCTTAGGTCGCCTGTTTTAGATAGAGATATATAAGGAAAAACTTTTAAAAATATTTTTGTCTGGAACCTTAAGGCCTAAAGATAAGATAATTGGTGTGTAGCATTGTCTAGTTGTCCTCTTCCAAAATAGTTCAATTTACACATCTGTTGTCAAAATTGGCCCCATTCCAGGAGTCATCTTTTTTTTAGAAAGGGCTATATATAGGGAACAACTTTGAAAATATTCTTGTCTGAAACCGAAAGGCCAGCTTAGATATATGGTGAGTACTATGGTCCAGTGCTCTTCTACAAACATTGTTCAAATCATATTCATAGGGGGGGAAAGGCCCCGTCCTAAGGGTCACCTGTTTTAGACAGATATATATATGGGAAAATTTAGAAATGTTCTTGTTAAATACTAACTGGTACATAAACATTTCTTTGGTGATTTTTTAAGTCATATTAACTTGACAAAAGACACACAACATAGGGTGTGTGGTTTTTCATTTTCGCTTTTTGGAAGTGGAGATATGCTGGTCCTCTTGAACCTCTTGTATTGGCTTACCTGGCTGCAAAATGAGTTATTGTGGTTGGCATGACAAATCACATAATCACATAACATTAATCAGGGGAGCTATCAAGAGCCATCATGGCCCTCTTGTTTCCAAAGGTGTGCCATGGATCAAGTCATTTTAGTAACATATTTAGTTTTGTCTATTCCTTAACAGGTTCAACATATAGATCTAAATACCAGGAGTTTGGAGGACTTCAGCCATGACACTGAAAATGGTAAATAGCTCGCTTTGCCAAAACTCATTTTTTTCTCAATTGTATAGTTTACTAATGTTTATCTCGACTTTGGGTCCTGTGGTGGAGAAATGCTCAATAAGAATGGACCCTTGGTTGAATCGTAACAGTTGGCTAAATAGGTCTGAACGATTGGAGTCAATTTATCTCTTGAGCTTGAGTAGCTGGGATGGTATTGATTTCATACCTTATATATATTTATCTCAATGTCTGCAGGGATATGACCTTAGCTGTTGAAAGCGGCGTAAAAGTCAAAACAAACAAATTACCACTTTTGGCTCTAGGGAAAGTTAGTTTTAGCTTGACAAGTACATATGCAGCCGAATCAAAAGCAGTCAACTTTTGTAAACCTTTCCCACCTACAAGATTCATTCTGAAGGATCTTTCGAACAAATTATGGCAAACAAATATTACTAAATTTCGTGTCACTCAATAACTTTTGAACCGCTTGACGGATTTTGAAATAACTCACTGCAAATGATCACCATACTGAGAAGATGTTCAGTGTACATGATACAACAATTTTGGTCCAAAGTCAAGGTTATTATAACTGATCAAAGGGCATATGACTATATTTCAATACTTTTTTAACCTTTGAAGGATTTTGAAATAATTTTCCACAAATGTTTTCCATACCGAGACGATGTGCAGAGCGCATATTACAACCACTTTGGTCATATCATTATATTTTGTATCCGTTCAAAAGCTGTTGAAACTTTTGAAAGATTTTGAAATAACTCATCACAAATGTTTACCATATTGAGACAATGTGCGTAGTGCATATTTCAACATTATTAGTTCAAGGTCAATGTCGCAATCAGAGGTAAAAATTCATATGACTATTTCGTGTCCGCTCAATAACTTTTGAACTTTTTAAAGAACATACATTAGTATTTCGCGTTCGCTTGAAGTGTTCAGCAAATTCATTTCTGAGTACATTATTTCACATGGGTTCTTCTCCATATTAGTTTTATTTTAATATTCTCTTTTAGTATTACAGTTATTGACAAACTGCGATGGGGGAGACATATGTTTTTGTATCAAAAACAACCATCTGGTTTTGCCTGTGCTGATAAGCCTCATTTTAGGTGGTAAATTTTCAAGAGTTCTTAAACTCAATGTAATTACAGAAAACATAGTAGACAATGATAAAAAATGAACCAATGTATAAATGTATATTTAAAGATTGTATTGTGATAGTTTTTTAGAATTATCTGTGGATTTTGTATGTGATAATATATACTTCTTATTTTACCATTAACATGAACAGTACTCGGATAGTACCAATGGTCGGATGGTAATGTATTTTGGATGAAATAAGTGGTTACATATGACATTCCTGAAATTTGAATTTAGGACTTAACATCAAGAAATAACAAGTTGGTTACAATTATAAATGATATGAACATTATCAAGTGGTAGTATTTTAAGAAGAATGGAGTCTTTTGTACAAAACAGTTCCAACTGTTTTTTTGTAATTTTTCAATGAAACTTCTACTTCAAGTTTTGAAGGGTTTTCCATGACAGAGGAAAGTACTTGCCCAAATTCTGAGATAATAAATATTAATGAACTTTCATATTTACAAGTTATAAGAAATACTCATAGTATAACCATCACTGTGAACCAAGACAAAATTTCTCATGTTGAAAGTATAATTAAAGCCTATTTAGAACTTGTTGAAAATGTTCAACATGGAAGTATTTATAAGGGAAATAACTTACAAGTAACTGTAACCATATATTCAACAACAAACAAGATACATATTCAAAACAGGGAATCTGAGGTATGGTTAAAAATAGTTTTAGCAGCATGTACTGAAGACTGTGTTTTCACAACCAGTTGTGTCATCACCAAAACTTAGCTACAAGAGTGAACATTCTTACACTACCAGTGAAGTGGTCTTACTAAAAGATGAAATCAGTAGACTGAAGAAACATATTATATTCCTTACCGCCAGAGCTGCTGAATCTGTCACTGTAGGCACACAAAGTGAATCATTCTGTAATCAAAAGACAGAAGGCTGCCAAACAGATACTCACATCAAAACAATAAACACCAGTGACAGATTGTGTGAACACTGCGGAACAACCTCGCCCAAGTCCTGCACCAAGGAAAATAAACCTCACTACTGCAACCCAAACAGTACCAGAACCTGCACCCAGGGGTTATAAAACAAAGTTAGCTCTTGCTAGCAATGCTGCACGACTTCCACCCATACTTGCACAAAGGAAGCTGAAATCTGATACGCAAACATCGCCCACTAAACTTATTTCCACAGTACAGAAATGTGATATAATTTCAAATAGGAAACTAGGTGTAAACAATCTTATCATCGGATCCTCATTACTAAAAGGAACTAACACTAGGGGTTTGAGGGACACTGATGTGCAGACAATGAGAGGTGCAACAATACATATTGTAACTGATAAAATAATGAAATGGACTTATCATCTTACAAAAACATTATTATACAGGTTGGCGGAAATGACATTTCACAACATTATAACCTTGCCAAGTTTGAGGATGATTTTGAAAGCCTGCTATATGCAGCCAGAGCATGTGCAAACAAAGACACGAACATTATAGTATCTGGTCTTCTGTTTCGATCTGATGTTTGTGTACTGAATGCAAATATTATGCTTGAAAACTTATGTGATTTTTTAGGTTTGATGTACATAAATCAATATAAATCTTTCAATGACACTGCTTTTTTATACTACGTGCATGATGGGATTCATTTCTCTAGAAAAGGAACATCAAAATACTTGAAAAATATTAATACGGTCATTGCAATATTAAAACAATATTCTGTCAAAACTGTGAGGGGGAAAACCATAGAACAGATTTTTGTAAATCTTCAGATAAGCGGAAATGTTATCACTGTAGTCTTTTTGGACATAAACAAAAGCTTTGTAAACACTTTTAGGACAATGGCAAAGAAGTGAATGCCAACTAGATATCCACCAAAAACAAATTTGATGCTTTATCAATGTTATGTCCAAACTGTGATGATTTATGTTGTGCTTGTGCCTATAGCGGCAAAAAAAGCATCAAAAATGTATAAAAATGATATATGTTTTGAAAGATCAGTGCAAACTCAGGAATGTGATAGTAATTTGCAGTTAATCGATCTTCAGTCAAATAACATGTCATCAGATAATATGTATACAGGACAAAGTAATCACAGTTTGGAGCTGAACACATCTGGTGGTTTATTTTACACTCAGATTGATAATGCAATTTCAAACTGTGCCATTATGGATAAATCATTAAGAACTGATTCACATGATGTTGTGAATAATTTAAATAAGCATTTTTGGCAAATGTGGCCAAATGGACACAATTACCATTTTTTACCATATGTTTGTATATATTTTATTACTATTACTGTTTTTATGTGCATCAGTATTATGTTATGATAAAGTGTGTGGTTCAAATACTCAAGATTATAGTCAGGCAAATATATATAACTTTGAAACAAATGGGCTAAAAATATGCTCTCACAGTGTAAATAGGTTAGAAAACAAATTAGAGGAAATACGATTTAATCTTCTACGTTACGACAATCCGCCAGATATTCTTAGTTGTTGCGAAACATTTTTTGGAAATGAAATCCTTGATCAAAATATTCAGGTATCTGCAAAGGCTTCTAAAGTAATTGAACTGACAAGACCAATTTTAGGTAATTTCTATAATTAAATGACGATTACTCTTGATATACTAAAGCGATATGGCTAGTTATCGAACTTGTCCGAGATATGCCAATACACATTCTGACTAAATTTGGTGATGATTAGACAAAGGCTTCTAAAGTTATTGAGCTGACAAGACCAATTTTGGGTAAAACCTATAATTAAAGGGCGATAACTCTCGATTGACTAAAGCGATATGACTAGTTATCGAAGTTGTCCGAGATATTATCCTATTACACATTCTGACTAAATGTGGTGATGATTGGACAAAGGCTTCTAAAGTTATTGAGCTGACAACATACTGGACGCCGCCCGCCCGTACGCCGCCCGCCCGTACGCCGCAGGTAAAACTATAATACGATCCGTTTTTAGGGCCATAATCCAGTCATGCAAGGGCACATCTGGCTGACTTATGCCGTGGTGTGGTGTCCGTCGTCCGTGCGTCCGTCAGTAAACAATTGCTTGTGAACGCGATACAGTCTTCAGTTTTGATTGTATCTCAATCAAACTTATACAGTAGTTAGATATCCATGTCAGCTCGGTTCCTTTCGCAAACCAGCCAGATCCGTCCATGCAAGACTGGATTATGGCCCTTGGAATTGTCAAAATTGCTATAATAGAGCTTGTGAACACAATAGAGGCTCCATTTACTATCTGATCTTCACCAAACTTACACAGTAGTTAGATATCCATGAGAGCTCGGTTTCTTTCACGAACCAGCCAGATCCGCCCATGCAAGACTGGATTATGGCCCTTGAAATTGTCAAAATTGCTATAATTGAGCTTGTGAACACAATAGAGGCTCCATTTACTAACTAATCTTCACCAAACTCAGATAGTAGTTAAAAATTGATGAGAGCTCGGTTCCTTTCGAAAACCAGCCAGGTTCGCTCATTTAAGACTGGATTATGGCCCTTGGAATTGTCAAAATTGCTATAATAGAGCTTGTGAACACAATAGAGCCTCCATTTACTATCTGATCTTCACCAAACTTACAAAGTAGTTAGGTATCCATGAGAGCTTGGTTCCTTTCAAAAACCAGCCAGATGTACCCTTGCATGACTGGATTATGGCCCTTGAAATTGTCAAAATTGCTATAATACAGCTTGTGAACACAATAGAGCCTCCATTTACTATCTGATCTTCACCAAACTTAGATAGTAGTTGAATATTGATGAGAGCTCGGTTCCGTTCGCAAACCAGCTAGATGTGCCCTTGCATGACTGGATTATGGCCCTTGAAATTGTCAAAATTGCTATAATACAGCTTTTGAACACAAAAGAGCCTCCATTTACTATCCGATCTTCACCATACATGAAAATGACCAAAGAACCATACCAGTAGAGCATAGGCCCTCATGGGCCTCTTGTTTTCAAACCGGGCGTATTAAAATGGAGATAAAATGGAGGCAACTTATTACAGACCCATATCCGTATTACCAACTTTGTCAAAGTTGATCGAGAATCATGTTTCAAAACAATTTTATAAATACTTATCAGAGTTCAACCTTTTACATCCATCTCAATCTGGATTCAGACCAATTCACTCTTGTCTAACAGCCCTTACCAATATAATTGACAAATGGTTACAAGAAAGGAATGGAGGAAACATAAACGGAGTAATTTTCTTAGATTTGATTGATTGATTGATTGATCACAGTCTCTTATGTCAAAAACTTGATATTTATGGTTGTGATGAACAGTCCCATAAGATATTTGAATCATATTTAAATTTCAGAACACAGCAAGTAATGATAGGGAATGTAAAGTCTAAATCTGCACCTATGTCTTATGGAGTTCCTCAAGGATCTATACTTGGTCCATTACTTTTCATATTGTACATTAATGATCTTTCATTACAAGTAGAAAAAAGCACAGCTGATATGTATGCAGATGACTACTTTTTACACTTCAGGAAAAAACACCATGGAAATTCAGCAAATACTTCAAACTGACATGACCTCTATAATTAGATGGTACTCTGACAATCTGATGTATATTAATATAGAAAAAACTAAGTGTATGACAATAGGAACAAGGCAGAAACTATCAAACGTCTTGAAAAATTGAAAAATTCAGACTGTAAGAAACTTTTGGATGTAAAAATTGACCCTCATTTAAACTGGTCAAAGCAAATTGACCAAATATGCTCTACCATTTCATCACGTATATAGCTTTTGTCCAAAACAAAAAAATATTTACAACCTCAAGCAAGAAAATTATTTTATAATGGGTATGTCTTACCACTAATTGATTACTGTTGTACTGTTTGGGGTAATTGTACTGAAGATGGTCTAAACAGAATATTTAAACTACAAAACAGAGCAGCAAGAATAATCCGTGATACAGATCCTTTTTCACCGTCAGAGCCCTTGTTCAAAGGACTAAATTGGATGTCAATCAAGATAAGGATTCAATATCACAAATTATTACTTATGTATAAATGTTTAAATGGCCAGGCACCTGCATACTTGTCAGATAATCTTAAGTTTGTAGGAAGTAATAACCCCTATCACCTAAGAACTGTTGTAAATGGTAAGTTATATGTTCAAAAGCCCAGAGCTTTACAAGAAATCATTTCATTATTCTGGATCTCTCCTATGGAATGATCTGCCAGTTGAAATTCGATCTTCCTTGAATTTATACACTTTCAAAAATAAACTTTCATGTTACTTACTAACCATAACTGCTTTATGTTTAACTATAGAAGAATTGTTTCACTGTATTACTCCCAAAGGGAAGATTAGACTTACTAACTGTGTTACCCTCTTTAAATAAAGTATATTATTATTATTATTATTCATATTTCAAAGTTCATGTGTAAAAGAAATAATGTAGATGAAAAGGATAAACAAAGTGTATATCAATTATTAAACATGCTTCTATCTTCCATTATGTACCTAATTTTTTCTTTATGTTTTCTGTTTCTCTTATTCTAAATGTCTTTATTTCTGATATTGTTTTCATTATAACGCCTTTGGTTGCAATCTGATCAATATGTTTAGTTATTGCAGTGTTGCATTTTATGTATTATGTACATAGCTTTTTTTCTACGTGCGGCCGTCTGTCCAAACATAGTCCGGCCTGCATCTTAACCATGCATCTTAAGATTTCCAAGACATTTGTCACAAACCTTCACCATGATGAAGTAGAGTGTCGCGCACAAGACTTAGGCCTGTACATCAAATGTCAAGGTCACACTTAGTGGTCAAAGATCAAAATGAGTACTGTTTGATAGCACTGTACCTTGTCGAGGCTGCGTCTCAACCATGCATAAAAAGATTTCCAAGTTACTTGGCCACATGTTCACCATGAAGAGATGACGTGTCGCGCAAAAGACCCAGGCCTGTACCTTAAAGGTCAAGGTCACACTAAGAGGTCAAAGATCAAAATGAGTACTATTTCATAGGACTATACCTTGTCCGGCCCACATCTCAACCATGTACAATAAGATTCCCAAATAACTTGGAGCGGTTGGGCAGTTTGGGCGTCAACTTTCCTTGTCCGGACCATAACTTTGCCATGAATAGAGATATTTTCAAATAACTTGGCACAAACATGCACCATATCAAGACGATGTGCCAAATGCAAAAACAAAATATGTAGATTCAAGGTCAAGGTCATAGTGATAAGAAATAGACTTTAATTGAAATTTTCTTGTCCGGACCATAACTTTGTCATGCATAGAGTTTTTTTCAAACAACTTGGCACAAATATGCACCATATCAAGACGATGTGCCAAATGCAAAAACAAAATCTGTAGATTCAAGGTCAAGGTCACAGTGATAAGAAATATACTTTAATTGAACTTTTTCTTGTCCGGACCATAACTTTGCCATGCATGGAGATATTTTCAAATAACTTGGCACAAACATGCACCATATCAAGACGATGTTCCAAATGCAAAACACAAATTGTGATATATTTAATTGACAAAGTAATTATGATTATTCATCAATAGAAATATTCCCTGTTACTTGAATTACTAGCTTTGATTAACTATTAACAGAAACATTTGACAGATCTGTTAATTCTTAATCAAACACCTTCAACTATAGAAAACCTGGTTTGCCCTTTCATACTTTTTTTCCTGTCCAGACAAGAACTTTAACACTATAGGATGGAATTTAATTAGACTACTTACAAGAGATGAAGTGCAGTTTACAAGAAAAATAACTCTATTTTACCTAACTACAGACTCAATGCCCTTTGTTACTCCTTTTTTGTCCAGATAATAACTTGAAAACTAATGTATAGAATTTAATGAAGCTTCATTTAATGGTAAAGCATAATGAGACGGAGTGCAGTGTACACGAATTATACCTCTATTTAAGCTTATATCAAAGTTATTGCCCTTTCTTACTTTTTTCTTGTCCAAGTTTTTTTTTAAAACTACTGGATGGAATTTCCTATCAGGTCAATGTTTGTTATGGGGTATTTATCACATTCAGTAATAGCTCTAGTCCCCACTTGTAGAGGTGTTCAGGGGTATTAATCACATTCAGTGATAGCAGTAGTCCCCATTTGTAGAGGCGTTTGACACATATGCAGCAGACAATTTTTGTTATTACTGTTCTCAAGTAGGATGCTGTTTCGGCTTCAATTATTTTTAGCTCACCCGAGCTTTGTTCAAGGTGAGTTATTATGATCGCCTTTTGTCCGGCGTCCGTCGTGCGTCAACTTCTTCTTCTTAGTTACCAGTGGGTCAATTGGGATGAAACTTCATAGAAAGCATCCTCTTAATGACCTAACAAGATTTCCTTCATGTTTTTGGGATCCATGCAGAATTCTTGTTTCCATGGCAACAAAATGAAAAAAAAAACATGGCTGCAAAGGGGCAGGGTTATTTTATAAAGCTATAGTTAAAACTTAAAAAAACATCGTCTCCGAAAGTGTCAGGCTGATTTTCAAATAATTTTGTAGAAATGTTCCTTAAGTGACCCACTATCAGTTTCCTTCAAGCCATGTTGATTGGTCGAAAAACATGGCCGCAAGTGGGCAGGGCTATTTTGCCTTATATGCTATAGTGAAAATTTAAAAATCTTCTTCCCCAAACTGGTTTGCAGATTTTCAAATAATTTGGTAGAAATGCTCCTTGAATGAACCTTTATCAGATTCCTTTAAACCACGTTGATTGGTTGAAAAACATAGCCATCAGGGGGCGGGGCTATTTTGCCCTATATGGCTATAGTTAAAACTTAAAAAATCTTCTCCTCCAAAAGTGTCAGGCCGATTTTCAAATAAATTTGTAGAAATGTTCCTAGGGTGACCCTCTATCAGATTCCTTCGAGCCAAGTTGATTGGTCGGAAACTATGGCCGCCAGGGGTGGGGCTTATATAGCTAAAGTGAAAAAAACAACAACAGGTGAGCGAAACAGGGCCATCATGGCCCTCTTGTTTTGGTAAACTTCTCAAGATCTAAACAAAAACTCACTTTCCTATAGTTTCCTATGTTTTTGTCTACTACTATCAACACTTCTGACACATAATTAATGTCCACATTCCAAATGTGGGATCAAAGTACAAAAATGCAAAATATTCAATTATTTAAAAGATATTCAGTTTAAGGATCTATTATTTATTGACATGTGTCCTTTCATACACAATACATACTAAATACAATGTATGTTAAACTTTAGAATAATGTGGTATCTCTAAAAATTAAAACAAATGTTGGGTTATTGTACGTTTTACATTTTAAAACAACTTTAGTATCGCAAATGGGCCTTAATTAACTGCTATGCAATTGCATGGAAGAGCACTATGTCTGTGACAAAACTTTTGGAGCGTGCTCGACATGTTGCCTGTGGGCATCTAGTTATAGAATCTCTTCTTTATCACCATACCCCTTTATTATGATCCCTAAAATTTAACGTTTGCATCGGTCTCCCATTTCTGTGTCCTGGCTATTTTTCAGCAATTGCTGGATAAAATGAAACTTTATGGAAAGATACAGTACCAAGATGAGATGCATATATTATTGTCTTATTGAAATTGACTCATTTTCAGACATCTACTGCAAAATATCTTAACATTTGTGGTAAAAGGCGAAATTGTTCATAATATTCAAAATATCTTCTTTTGTATCAATGTTTTCAGCTCAAATTGATAATCATACTTTCATTGTTAGAGAGTTACTATATTTATATCTAGATGTTTTAAAAGTTGTCTCCTGCAGATTTGTTTTAATTGGGAAAGGGTTTATATTTCTTGATAGTTATACATATATATACAACAAATCTGAAGCAGATGACTTTGAAATCATTAAGTCAAAATATGCAAACTAATAACAGCACTTTAAGTACTGGTTTGAATTCATAACTTAATGTCAGGCAAGCAGTTGTATATGTACATGTACACAAGATATGTTTCTAAGATATGAGATTATTCACTTAATTAGTCCATGGATGGTCATTGAAGGAAGAAAAACGAATGATTTACAAATTTGTTTAAAGGTCAACAAGAAACATTTGTGCAAATTTATTTTCAAATCGGACCGTAGCTATCGGACAAGAATTTTTTTAAGTGTTCACTATATGCACATTCAAGTGGACCATAATGGTCCTTAATCGCTCACCTGATTTCATAGAAATTAAATAGTTTTCTATGTTTTTATCCCCCGCTTTTTCGAAGAAAAAAAGGGGGGTTATTAATTTCGGTTTGTCCGTCTCCGTCTGTCTGTCTGTCTGTCTGTCACACTTCGTTTCCGTGCAATAACTGCCACAAATGTGAAACTTTTTTTTTCAAACTTGGTAACAAGGTTAAATGCCTTAAGGGCTAGGCCAAGTTCGATCGTCACTTTCGGCGGACTTTATTCGGTGGTGTTATGACCCCTTAATTAACAAAAAATGTCATTTGTTGCTGTTAACGTGCAATAACTGCCACAAATGTGAACAGTTTTTTTTTCAAACTTGGTAACAAGGTTAAATGCCGTAAGGGCTAGGCCAAGTTCGATCGTCAAATTCGGCGGAGTTATGGCCCCTTATTTAACAAAAAATGTCGTTTGTTGCTGTTTCCGTGCAATAACTGCCACAAATGTGAACCTTTTTTTTTTTCAAACTTGGTAACACGGTTAAATGAGTTAAGGGCTAGGCCAAGTGCGATCGTCACTTTCGGCGGACTTTATTCGGTGGAGTTATGGCCCCTTATTTAACAAAAACTGTCGTTTGTTGCTGTTTCTGTGCAATAACTGCCACAAATGTGAACCTTTGCCAAGTTCGATTGTCTCTTTCGGCGGACTTTATTCGGTGGAGTTATGACCCCTTAATTAACAAAAAATGTCATTTGTTACTGTTTCCGTGCAATAACTGCCACAAATGTAAACAGTTTTTTTTCAAACTTGGTAACAAGGTTAAATGCCTTAACAGCTAGGCCAAGTTCGATCGTCACTACAATATTTTCTGCAAGCGGGGGATATAAATTTCATGAATTTGCTTGTTGCACTATACATACAAGAAAACAAGAACCCCAACCCCTTTTGAACCTGTTTTGATGCCGCCTTGGAGCCATGTTTATCAACTAATCAATGACTTCTGTAGAGGGTCTTCCAACAAACAATCAAATGACCCATCTTGGAATCAGACACATGGCCATATTATTTACATGTTTCCTAAACATGTTTGAGGATATTCTTTACTTGTAGGTAACTATTGAAACAAAATAATACTTGCAAATATCAAAATAAACAATTACTATTGCAGAGAAATATGAGACTGAAACATAGTTCTGCAAATTAGGCCAAAGTATTCCTAAACAAATTTTTGATTTTGACAAAGATTCATCAATTATCATTTAGCTAAACCCTCTTCCACATACAACAAATCTTAAGCAGATGAGTTTGAGTCTGGTTAAATTTGTTGATAAACCTCTATAAATAAAAGTTTAATGATTGAATAGAGTTCAAACATTATTCCAAAATACAAAATGCGAAATTGCTCATGATAAGCAGATTATCCAATTGTAAGAATGTTGTTAATTGAGTCCGAAGCATCTGAAAGCTTCTATATGTGGGAAAGGCTACATTTAATTGTTGTTTGCCATTTTACAATATGAAAGAGAAAGACGACTGTCCCTAAAACATGCAAAAATTACATAGATGTTTTATTTACTTCCAAAGAGGAGTTTTGTGGAATTGTTTGTTATGATACACTGTAAATAAATTTTCCAGCTTTACTTTTTTTACCCTTTTAATGCAGAATTAATTTATCCAATTTCAAAGAAAATGTGTGTTGAAAATATCATAGTTTAAGGATAGGTTGAAGACATTTCTACTTTTGTCACTAGCTGTTTGCCGCAGATGCGTGAAAATGTATTTACAAGCCTTATTATTAGTGAACTTTAATTTCTCCACCCAGCAAATCCTTGCAGCAAGTGTATTTTCCCCAGAAGTAAACCATGTCATACAACAACGACTTTCAAGGACCGTCAACCTGCTAAGATTTATGTAAACCTTCACAACATTATCAGGAACTTCCTTGTCGCCATCGAGTCACACAAGCATCTGTGACTCCACAGGAGAAATACAATGACTTCATAAAAAAATAAGCCAGTAAAAGTATTACATTTGAATGAAACTGCCTTTGATTCAATGAGGTTGGTTTCCATTTGAGGTGGCAAAATCTACATGGGGAAATTTCAGCTTAAAGGAATTACTATTTGTTACGCTTTGGAACTATTTGTTTTGGCGGAGCTGCCTGTGTAATTAGGAACGTAGTAACTCCCGAAAAAATGGTTAATTAATTATCTTGGCTCTGGAACAGATGTGTGTCAACTACCGTTCCAAATTTGAAAGAATTCATATTGAATAAAGTTGAAGTCATTGTGGCAAAAGGAAAAATTGCTCAAAATTATCGATTTTATCAAGTCCTCTGCAGAGGCATAAAATAGTGTCTATAAGAGGGAGAGGGTTTATTGATATTCTCATGTTATACTGTTATGGAATACTACAAATC
Source organism: Serripes groenlandicus (assembly GCA_031761405.1). Taxonomy (NCBI): domain Eukaryota; kingdom Metazoa; phylum Mollusca; class Bivalvia; order Cardiida; family Cardiidae; genus Serripes; species Serripes groenlandicus. Next base: position 556,567 of record JASEVX010000107.1, read on the forward strand.
CTCTTGAGATATTTGTATTTTTAGCCGATTTGATCACCCTTTGGTCTGCTTCAAGTACACTGATGGAAAACCGGACTGACAGCGTCAAGGCTGATAAGGTACACACCTTTCTTTTGTTCAATTATCATTTATATTTCATTGACTGTTAAATAAACGAAATGCGAGTAAAATATTGTTATTAATTTTATTATAAGATTAATTAAACTACGAATGTTACTTATTTATTTTCACTGCATTGAAACGTTGATCGCATTTTTCACAGAGATAATTCTTTTAGAGAGAGATTTAAAATAAGCTGTAGCTTTCTTTTCAATCCTTTAACATTTGATTTTGTATTGAATTGTAAATTGACAATTACTGAATAAAATATTGTTTGAACTAAAGGAACGAACGTACGAACAAAAAAAAGAACGAATGAACAAACAAACGAATAAACGGACAGCCCCGTTTCTATATCCCTTCGCAAACTTCGTTTGTCCGTGCGTCCGTCCATAACAACCTTGTGACCACTCTACACTGAACATACTTCGACCGATCTTAACCAAAATTAGTATACAGTTAGTATATGGCAAGGTCTAGAAGCCTTAAAGGTGAAGGTCAAAAGTGGACTTTGACTATTTTCCCATATCAACAACCTTGTCACCACTCTACACTGATCATCTCTTGGCAAATCATAACTAGACTTGCCATACGGATAGTATATGTCAAGGTCTAGAAGCGTATTTTTTTCAAGGTCATAGGTTAAAGGTCAAGGTCAAAATTGGACTTAGACTATTTTCCCATATAAACAACCTTGTGACCACTTTACACTGATCATCTCTTGGCAGATCATAACCAAACTTGCCATACATTTAGTATATGGTAAGATCTAGAAGCTTATTGATTGTAAATGTCAACGGGCAAAGGCGGGGTCATTTGGCAGAGGCCAAAGGCAGAGACGAGGACAAATTACACTTAGTTCTGTTGTACATAATATTAATGACAATTTAATAAAGGCAAGGACAAATAACATTAGTTTTCTTGTACATAACACTAATATCCAGGTCGTTGGCCATATTTTTAAATTGAATACCGAGGGGATGCATCTGCTTTGCGGAGCCCATGTTTATTACGTCATTGTTCTCAACCTTTTTCTTGTGACTTTGTAGTAGCATTTAACTGAGAAGTGTTGAAATAGTTTCTGATGTATAAAGTTTCATTTAGTCCTTGGTAGTGTTTTTATTTGAAGGGTTCTTTATTTTATATGTTAGCGTTGTGTGTGAGAAAGGGTTAGTTTGAAGGGATCTCCTACATGCTGTTATAGTTGTGTGTAAGCAAGGGTTAGTTTGAAGGGATCTTTATATGATATAGATGTGTGTGAGAAAGGGTTAGTTTGAAGGGATCTTTATATTTTATAGTTGTGTGTGAGAAAGGGTTAGTTTGAAGGGATCTTTATATTTTATAATTGTGTGTGACAAGGGTTAGTTTGAAGGGATCTTTATATTTTAAAGTTGTGTGTTAGAAATGGTTAGTTTGAAGGGATCTTTATATTTTATAATATTGAGCCAGTGCATAAGAAAAAGTACAAAAAAGTGGCTTTTGAGAACTGTTCAGATCTAAATCAGTGTGTGCATCCGCGCAGTCTGATCAAGATCTACATTTTTCTAATAATAAAGCTTGATAGAAGAATATGTTAACTTGGTATAGATTCAGGTATCTAGACAGCAGATTGACATGATGATCTGAACCTACACTTCTCAGAAATGCCAACTTGTACATTTTCTCTTGCACTGGCTTATAATTGATAAAGTTCTGACTGAGAGTGTCACTTGTTGTCTATTCTAGATGAAAGAAAGGATAATGGAGAAGATTGGCCACATCAATTCAACTTCAATTGACAGTGTTTATATGTCAACATCTGTTATGAATGTTATTACACAAGATGTGGAATGGTTGCAGAATATCTCGATGGTAGGTGAAAACTGCTGCTATTTAATTTTCAATTTAAGTATTAACCTGAAATGAAATTTCAAGAGTTATCTGCTGATTAAAACACTTAGAAATGAAAAGCTAGGAAAATTGGGAGTGCAATTTAAAGAAAGAGTTGCTAAAAACAAAGTTGGAAAAACAAAAACTGCCATGGTGAGGTCCATATTAGACAAAGTATTATATTCCAGTATAAGGATATGTATTGGCAAAGAATATTGAATTTTCATTGACCTCAATTGTACATTGTAGTTTCTTATAGTAGGGTTCTATACCCAAAGTTATTATGCTCCCAATATCTCTTTTTTTGTGGGTTTAATACCAAAAGTTATTATGATCCCAACATCACATTTTTAAGGGTTCAATACCCCAAGTTATTATGATCCCGACATCATTTATTTTAGGGTTCTATACCCAAAGTTATTTTTATTCCCACATCACTTTTTTAGGGTTCAATACCCAAAGTTATTATGATCCTGCGATAACATATTGTAGGGCTCAATATCAACATTATTTGCTCACCTGGTACGAAGTGCCTGTGAGCTGATGTTATGGTGTGTTGTCTGTCTGTCTGTCGTACGACCGTCAGTCTCCGTCAACCTTTTCTTTGAATGACTTCTTCTTAAGAATTGGAGATCCTATATTTCGCCAGAAAGTACCTGGGATAGAGTGCTATGAAGTTTCCTCAAATAAATGATCTTGACCTACTTTCAAGGTCACAAGAGTCTAATATATGAAAACCTTTAAACAACTTCTTCTGAATAACTAGGAGGCCCAGATTAATGATATTTTGCCAGTAGATACCTTCGATAAAATGCTATATAGTTTTCTCGAATAAATGACCTTGACCTACTTTAAAGGTCACAAGGGTCAAATATATGAAAAAAACTTTAAACAACTTCATTTGAATAACCAGAAGGCTCGGTGTAATGCTTTTTTGCCAGTAGATACTTGACATGAAATGCTATATAGTTTCCTACAATACATGACCTTGACCTACTTTCAATGTCACAAGGGTCAAATACATGAAAACATTTAAACAACTTCTTCCAAAGAACCAGGAGGCCCCGTGTGATGATATTTTGCCAGTAGATGCCTCGCATGAAATGCTATATAGTTTCCTCTAATAAATGACCTTGACCTACTTTCAAGGTCACAATGGTCAGATATATGATTTTTTTCTAAACAACTTCTTCTGAATAACTAGGAGGCCCAGAGTGATATTTTGCCAGTAGATACCTTGCATGAAATTCTATATAGTTTCCTCCAATAAATGACATTGACCTACTTTCAAGGTCACAAAGGTCAGATATATGAAAACCTTTAAAGAACTTCTTCTGAATAACGAGGAGGCCATGAGTGATGATATTTTGCCAGAAGATACCTGGCATGAAATACTATATATAGTTTCCTTAAAAAAATGACCTTTACCTACTTTCAAGGTCACAAGGGTGAGGTATATGAAAAACTTTAAACAACTTCTCCTAAATAAAGAGGAGGCCCAGAGTGATGATATTTTGCCAGTAGATACCCAAAGTTATAAAGAACCCCACATCACGTTTGGTAGGGTTCAATACCAAAGATTATGATGATCCCGACATCAGTCATTGTAAGGTTCAATATCCAAAGTGTTTATTATCACCACATCAATTATTGTAGGGTACATGACCGAAAGTTATAATAATCCTGAAATCTCTTATTGTAGAGTTCAATAGCTAATGGTATTTTGATTCCAGAATCACATGTTGATAGGTTCAATACCCAACGGTATTTTGATCACGACATCAGTTATTGTAGGGTTCAATACCCGAAGTTATAATGAACCCCACATCACTTATTTTAGGGTTCTATACCCAAAGTTATTATGATCCTAAAATCACTTATTGTAGGGTTCTGTACCCAAAGTTATTATAATCCCCACATCACTTATGTTAGGGTTCTTTACCCAAAGTTATTATGATCCCAAATCACTTATTTAAAGGTTCAATACGCAAAGTCATTATGATCCCCACATCACTTATTGTAGGGTTCTTTTCCCAAAGTTATCATGATCACTACATCACTTATTGTAGGGTTCAATACCCAAAGTTATTATGATCCCCAAATCACTTATTGTAGGGTTCTATACCTTAAGTTATTGTGATCACCACATCAAAGGCTAAGGAATATTGTCTTGATGTAGTTTGTCTGTTCATCTGTTGCCAATGTGTCCTAGGCCATATCTAGGGCATGCAACAAATCTGCAGCAGACAACTTTAAAACATAGTTGATTCATTGATTGATTATTTGGTATTTTACGCTACTTTCAATATATTTTTTTTCAGTTATATCACGGTATTTCCTGGGTTAGTTACAAGTACTACTGGTCCATTTATCCTGACAGCAGTCAGTCATAAAACTAACCCCGCAACCCTAAGCACCAAGGAGGGCTGCCGTTAACACAATTTATAAAGTATTTGGTATGACCTGGCTGAGGCTCAAACCAACGACCTCCCTCACCAAAGGTGGATGCTCTACCACTACACCACCGAGGCGGTCTGTTGAAGACATAAAGGCAAAAACATGGAAATCTCTGAATGAAAGTACAATTATTTGAAGGAGTTGAAAATATTGTGCCAAAAAGTATAATTGCACATTATGGGCAATTTTTCCTTTTTCCATTTGTTGTCTGTTAAAAATGCGCCTTCATGTGGGAAAGGGTTAAAGGGATTAGATTTGAAACTTAATAGAAATATTTATCCCAATTAGGACATTGCTGTAGAAACACTTTTTGCGAAGGAAGTCTATACAATACATTTGCTAGTTTTATCTACAAAAGAAAGAACATCAAAATAAAGGGTGTTTGTCTCACTGCATTGACAAAGCAAAAGAGATACTAAGATGTTGCTTGTTTTCCGACTATGGTTAAACATATGCAATTAGCTCAACATTAAAATTCCGGTATTTAGCTCACCTGGTCACCTTTTGACCAATACATGTAGTAACAGCCCAATCTTAAATAACAGTGTTCTGTGTGTGTCCCTCTGCTAAGACTGTTCAATTATTCCAATCTGTATCAAAACATGATCTCCAGGGAACAGGGCTTGTTTTCATTATATGTATAGATTAAGGGCGTATCATCGGTGTGTTACTGCGCATCTTTTTTGCGCATGTCCTTTCCTATTCATTTTAGTGCTTTGCTCTTTTATGCTCATTGCGCTCAATTAAATTGTGAAACTGTCTATATCCGGAACACTATATCAACAAGGTATAAATTCGGTTTAAAATCATTATGTCCGCGCAATCTAGGCTAAAGAGTGGCAGATTTGTATATTTTAAACGTGCTGAAAGCGAAAGCAATCGCAATTTGTTCAAAAAATTGACGGAAACTTGCATCGATACTGGATAATCGGTATCGGATTCACCGCAAACTAAGCGGAAAACATGCCGGGAAGGAGAATTGTAGACTAGAACTCGTTTACTCGGAAGATCAGCCTGTTTGTGAAGAATGTGTGAAATAACACTATCTTAAATAAATATTTATCATGAAACCAGACATGGCTACGGCTCGTTATAGTATGCGGAACTGTGAATACTGTCGAAACAACCAAACGACACCAGCTGAGCAAAAGGGGCAACTTTAGTTTAGGTAATTTACTATTAATTATAATTTTCTATGATGTTATTAGTTTATGAGTTTACAAAAATTGAAGGGGGTGGGGGTTCGCCTGACAGTCATTTAACTGATTTTTATCTTGTCATTTGAATAACCAGAAGGCTCGGTGTTATGAAATAACACTTTAGAAATAAAACATACACACAAAATATTCTATCATTATCATAAATTATTTAATTGAATTTAATTTAAAATTCTTCTCTTCTGAATACACTTTGTAGATTCAGAGACATATAAACACACATGTGTTTATATGTCTTTAGTAGATTGCAATATGATTTAGTTAACACAGGGCCTTTTTTATCTAATTGGTAAGAGGCCTTAGCCTTTCATTTTGGGAAATTTTAGCGCGATTTTCGCCCAAAAAGGGAAATTAGACATATAACATATGGCTATATAAATAGTCCTTTTTACAATAACTTAAGACTTTTGCTTTATATAAATATAATGCAATAACACAATCATATTACCTTAAACAAGACAAATATATCTGTTTAAAAAACAAACAAATGGGGAAATATTTTTTTCCAATTGGGAAAAAAACAACGTTTTTTTCAATTGGGAAGACACCGAATATCCGCTTCATTTATACAAGGTAAAAAGGCCCTGTTACATTATATCAAAGCCAGGTATTTATCAACCTCTTTGTTTTATTTTTCAGTACTGTAGACAAGAATCCATATATTCAATTCAAATATGACATGGGTTCGCAGAAGGGTGGATCGAAATAATGTTGAAATGGCATAAAACCCCAATCATAAACAGAAACCATATTATTTGTTGTTGAAGGTTGATGTATGAATTTTGAAAGATGTTGAGACTAGGAGTATGGACTGAAAACTGTTTTAGAGTACACTGTGCATACCCAGCTTAGAGCAATATTGTCTTCTGATCTTGGTCTACTCAATTTGTCAGTGTTTTAGACACTCACTTTATTATTATGTGTAATGGTAATATCTAGCCAGTCTCGCCAAAAGTTATATTTAAAAAAAAAGAAAATTAATGAAAGATTGATGAGTTCATACATTATCTTTGTCTAGAACTGATAACCTCACAATATAGTTGATTACCACCAATGTTAGTCTGAGCATGACATAAGATGTTTTGATTTGAAAAAGATCAGATGCCACATCATAGATTATACTAAGATATATTTTTGTCTAGATATGTTTGTATAGTCTTCTGCTGTAGTAACCTTGGATGTTTGACAGTTTAGTGGGTTATGTTTTCACTTCACAACACTGATATTTAAATGTAGTTTGTATGTAATAAGGAAGAAAAACAATAGGGTCTTTACTTCATTGAACAAAGCTTTTATTTAGGTAAGGTTGTAACAAATTATACAAAATATCTTTTTTCCAGAAAAGCATTTTTTCCCTTTCCCACTTGCAGAGCATTTTGAGGCATTTGCATTTGATGTCTTCTGAACACATTGTCACAAAGGGATAACTTGCTCATAGTGGGCAATATGTTTGCAAGAATGTTTTCAACTTTTTATCCCCCGCTTTTTCGAAGAAAAAAAGGGGGGTTATTAATTTCGGTTTGTCCGTCTGTCCGTCTGTCTGTCACACGTCGGTCGTTTGTTGCTGTTTCCTTGCAATAACTGCCACAAATGTGAACCTTTTTTTTTTCAAACTTGGTAATAAGGTTAAATGCCTTAAGGGCTAGGCCAAGTTCACTCGTCACTTTCGGCGGACTTTATTCAGTGGAGTTATGGCCCCTTAATTAACAAAAAATGTCGTTTGTTGCTGTTTCAGTGCAATAACTGCCACAAATGTGAACCGTATTTTGTCAAACTTAGTAACAACGTTAAATGCCTTAAGGGCTAGGCCAAGTTCGATCCTCAACTTTTGGTAGAGTTATAGCCCCTTATTTAACAAAAAATGTCGTTTGTTGCTGTTTCCGTGCAATAACTGCAACAAATCGTCACTTTCGGTAGACTTTATTCGGTGGAGTTATGGCCCCTTATTTAACAAAAAATATCGTTTGTTGCTGTTACCGTGCAACTGCCACAAATGTGAACCTTTTTTTTTCCAAACTTGGTAAAAAGGTTAAATGCCTTAAGGGCTAGGCCAAGTTCAATCATCATTTTCGGCGGACTTTATTCGGTGGAGTTACGGCCCCTTATTTAACAAAAAATGTCATTTGTTGCTGTTCTTCTATGCTACCTTCATTAACATAGACTTTACATATTTTTGTCTGAATTTCTGCTGCAGGTTTGTATGTGGGAAAGGGAGTCATTGAGCTGTTGCCTTCTTTTCCTACAGAGGTACTTTTTATTTTTGTTATTTTACCAATGTGAAATACATCAGTTAAATTGTTCCTGGTAATATGTACAGCAACTAGTAGTTTATTTGCTTAACTTTTCCCACATATAATGATTGAATGCTTTAATTTATCCTTTTGTCGCAATGTTTTCAAAGGCTGTCTACTGCAGAGGCATCAAAATAAGTCGAAATAAAGTGTGTATTTCAACATAATTCATGTGAGACAGTGAGAGTTATTGAAGATATGTATAGACTAGAAGATTTTCAAATTTGTAATTTTTCTTTAAAGTTTTTTTTATTAAAGGGAGATAATTCAATGTGAAATTTATCGAAAGAACAAAGCCAACAGTGTTTTGTTTTATTTAATTAAACAACCCATTTAACAAGTTATTGACATGAGAAATATTGAAAAAGTATCTCCACTGAAAAGCTTTTAATTTTTAATTGATTTTTTGTTGGGCTATTATTTAAAAAAAATCATAAAGGGAGATAGTAAAATGTAAATTTCAACTAGTAAGCACTGCAACCATTGTTTTTATGCTTCATTCAAGAACCCTTATAACCAGTTATTCATTTTACAAGGTTTTTTTATAAAAAAAAAATGCCCTAAGAGATATTTAATTCAAAATTGTATTTTTCCTGGGCTAATTTTATGAAGAAAAAAATCATAAAGGGAGATAATTCAATATCTGTTATTAGCACCGCGACCTATAGTTTTTTTTGGTTTCATTTAACAACCCTTATAATAAGGTGTTCATATGAAAAGTATTAAACAAAATCTGTCCACTATATGTTTTTTATATTCCAACTTTTGTATTGTACCCGTGTTCAATTTTATACAAGTTTGATCATGGCGGCCATCTTGAATTATTGTATATAAAGTGTTAAAGTAGAAATATTTTAAAAATTGGTCAATATTGATGAAGTTGACACATGATTGATTCCTGTAATATGAAATAAAAACATGTTGATATATAAATGTATGTGTTTGTGTTCACTGGTATGAAATAGTGCTGTTTCTCTACATTCCATTATATTTCCTTAACATGAGCACATATATGGGTTTTAAAAGAGTACATAGCAAAAAATGTAGATCCGCGACCCATTGTTTTGAATGTTGTTTTGAGTTAGTCTTTGAGTAAGGAAGCTCTGGACAAAACTTAAGACAAGTCTGTTCATTGGAAAAATTCAGAAATACGCCTTTAAATAGTAAATACTTTAACACTCTTCTTGTCCAAAACGTTTGGCATGAGTTAAAAAAATAATTTGACACAAATGTTTCTTGGTTGGCTTTTACCAAGATTGTAAAAATTATCCTGATCCATTAAAAAGTATAGACTTCAGGTGTGGTGCTTGTTTTCCTTATTGACCAGGTTTTCAACATAGTTGTAACCTAGTTATTAGAATGATGATGTCATTGTTTTGGCGGGCGATTCAAACTCAGGTTGACACTTGTAACCAAAGTTGGTATGTAGAAAGAGTTTATGGACACTTTTCCAGCGAAAAACGGTTGAAACTGAATATCTTTAGTTCCGGTTGTCATATTGTTACCAACAATGGAATGTAGAAAGAAATACAGATACCTTTCATGGAATGCATTAGGGGCTGTTAGGTTTAAGGTCAACGTAGCTGTTACTTAAAAAAGAAAAAAATGTTGAAACTAAATATATTTAGTTAAGGTTGACATATTGTAACCAAAGTTGGTATGTGAAAATAGTTTATGGAGCAAGGTTGCTATTACTATAAATAGAAAGACAGTTGAAAATGAATATCTTTAGTTACAGTTGAAATATTATTACCAAAGTTGGTATGTAGAAAGAATTAATGGAGACCTTTCTTGTGATTATGTCTTGGGTGCCTAGGGTTAAGGTCAAAGTCATTGTTGCTTAAAATAGAAAACAAATTGAAACTATATATTTAGTTACGGTTGACATATCGTAACCAAAGTTGATATGTAAAAAGAGTTTATGGATACCTTTTATGGGATTGTGTTTGGAACTCCTAGGGTCAAGGTTGCTGTTACTTAAAATAGAAAGATGGTTGTGAAACTGAATATCTTCTAATTAAGGTTGACATATTATAACCAAAGTTGGTATGTAGAAAGAATGTATGGAGACCTTTCATCAGATTGCATTTTGGGTGCCTTGGGTAAAGGTCAATGTAGCTGTACCTTTGGGGCATTGAAAATCTGATTTTCGTCACATTTCGGCATTTTTTGTGCGTAAATATTCATGTCCAAAAGTACTGTCTTGATTTTAAATTAGCAAATCACAAATGCACCTTGTCTGACCCTCTACCAAGAGGTTAAAATCATGGCCACCAGGGGTAGGAGTAATTTGGCAGAAATGTTTTTGGTGACCCTCTATCAAGATTATAAAATTTGTTATGATCAGTTGAAAAGCATAACGTCCATGAGGAGGTGCTTGAACCATATATTGTAAAAACTGTCACTCTTCTTGTAACTAATGGCCCGATTTCAAAATAATTTTGTACGAAAGTTCTTTGGTTCTCCAGCAAGAGTGTACAAGATATCATGATATGTTAAAAAACTTGACCACTAAGGGGTGTGACACCTTTTCCTTAAAGTAAGAAGATTTTTGGTTTAATTAATCAATTGAGATTTATAGGTCCAACATGAATCTCTTGTTTAATGAATAGACCTTGCACCATTGCATTATTAGCATGTCCAGAGGCACATGCTTCATAAAAGTTATCAGTATCAAGAAAAATGTTTGGGTATTTTTCTGCAAAATCTACACAAGTTTGTTATATCTGTTTACAGAAAGAATCAGTTGTTGATCAGTATGGCAGCATTGAGAAGTCTTTGGGCGAAAGCATTGAAAATATCTCAATTACAGTCACTGAGCTGACGGAAATAACTGGGTAAGTTTCTCAGGTTTTGAAATTAATTCATACATGAGCCGGTCCATGAAAAAAGTTACAAGTTGGCATTTCTGAGTAATGTAGAGTCAGTTCATATTGTCCAACTGCTTAATCCTATCAGAATCTAAACATATGTGAACAGTGTAGATCTTGATTAGACTGTGTGGTTATACACGCTGATCTGGGCCTTTAGTGTTCACAAAAGCCAATTTGAGATAAAACATGTTATTCATATGTTGTTATGTTTTCTTAAACTACTATGTACAACGTTTAATTACAGTAGATTGAATTTGGGCCTGTGAGCTTATATTACGATAATTGTATCATATTGTAACAAACTGCTTCATTTCTGTTTGCTAGATTTTGATGCAGGCTGTTTCATACCTGTGTGCTATGTTTTGTGCTAGACTGGTTTCATACCTGTGTGCTGTGCATACTATTTATATACAGTGCGTTAGTCTCGTTTATTTTTCACTTCTGCTTTACGACTTCTGTGTACATCTTTAAATTGGCCTACTGCTTTTGACTACGTTTGTACTCATCGGACAGGGGAAACAAACTTGTAGTCTGTTTCGTTTCACCACAGACCCGATGAAAAGAAAAAAAGTTGGTGGAAAGATGCAGGTATGCAAATAATCTGACATGCTGACATTAAGAATGGGCTTTATTTCAGCACTTTTTCATAGAAAATACAACACTTTTGGATAGTAAATAATTCAGATAGATCAATGAAATAGATTCGTGTTTGTGCTCCATAATGGTGGTCTTTAAACACATTTATGAATCATGAATTGAATAATTACACAAAATATTTTCATTACTTTCATTTAATTGGTTTATATATGATAATGCATGACATTAAAAGGTTAAGGGTTAAATATATATACCAAAGGGTATTGGATAAAAGAGGTCAAAGTGAATAGATGTTTTTGAAAGCATGTTCTTCTCTCAAATTTATCAGTGAAAGTCTTTGCATAACCCTCATTTTGGGAAGGGAAACATCAGTTGTAAAAATAGATACTTGCGATTTGATCTGTTCCTGCATATATGGGCCACTCCATGAGAAAACCGGTGATAGTGACAGCATTTACGATTTTGGGATTTTTACATGTTCATATAGTCCAACCTGTGTAGTTTTGTTTGCTATATATGTGGACTTCGTATGACGAATATTGACGCCGTAATGGAGGTCAAAAATAGACGTGTGTTACTAATTGCTGAAATGACGTCGACGTCATTTTCATGATTTATGTTCGACGCTCAAACAATTTAGTAATTTTCAGCAAAGTTATTCTTAATTTTATCAAAATGGTTTGAGTACATTTTAAGTCATTCATCGTATAACTTCACCTGTAAAGCAGTACTACGTCGAATGGTGGTGAAATTTAAAGCACGGTGAAATACAAGTACATGTATGTCATGGTCTTATTTCCTGTGCTACAACGAACAATAATTAAACGCATCCACATGATTATTATTTGAATGCCGCCGGGTGCATCGATTTATTACAAACTTAGGAATAAATCCGGAAAATAGATTCAATCTAAATCTACATTATCGAAGGAAATGAATTGAATGTATTTAGATTCGGCTTTTCTCATAGTAATCGTTTAGCGAGATCTTATTTCAAATTTATCCAATTTCCCCAAACCTGTGTGGTTTGTGATTATATCGTCCTCATACAGATCTGAGATCAGTTTCCGAGTTCCTTTCAGTGCACTTCTAATTCTCAATTGACAATAGTCAAACCCTCTATTTAGTACTCTTGGTTGTTTGGGTATTACTACGAAAGCTACGGTCTATCTGTGTTGTATAACTGAAGTGTTGAATGACTTTTAACAAACAACAACAACAAGTTGCATCACAATCGAAGTATGCCTTGTTATATAAGTAAATTTAATTTAACAAATTATGATATTTGTTATCATGTTCTCTTATTTAAATTCAAATAAGCAACATTCTGCTTTAATTTGTTATAATCAAACAACACATGATTCATTAGTGGGGGAGGACACGGCAGTTGGGATAAATAAATAACAACATGTTCAGGTCTGTTTTTGTCAAATAATTATTCAGATCTGCATTATTCTGTATTTATGACAGCTGGGATAAATAGATAACAACATGTTGAGGTATGTTTTTGTCAAATAAATTATTCAGATATCTGCATTTATGACGTCTGGGATAACAAGATAACGACACAAGACGATGTGTCATGCAATACCAAATCGACCTACAGAGAATCGATACCGATTTCATTTATATTTCATACTTAAGTTGGCTTTTAACATTTCTTTTAAACTTACTCTCAGGAAGAATGTAAAACCGCATAGACGTGGGCGATCCTGACCAGACTGAACAAATGCATAAGCTTATCAGGATTGCATAAGTCACATATTCATGAAGATGCTATTACCATTTATATATAATATAGCAAAACTCTACATAAATGTCCTATGATGCCATGTAGCATCTAACATCTTTATTTGGATGCAGAATAAATAACAACCACCAGGCAGATCTTTTATTATGTTGGCATCATGTACATAGTGTACACCACCTCTGAATGGCGGCATGACATTATATTGAAAAGAAAAAAAAATACCCTTTACATTTACAGACAGTTAGTTGGCTTGAATGAATAATGGGTTGAATATTGCTAGAACAAACTCATAGTAATCAAAGCACTGAAAGTGCTGCGGGACGGTACCCATTGTATGAGGGGGGGAAAGATGGCCAACTGTTCTATTTTTTGGAAAGTTACAACACAAGTCACATTTCAAACAAGAGCACCGCCCGCGGGTGCCTGACGCTCGTCTGATACCTAGTTTCTGACCCAATATGACCCATATTTGGACTTGACCTAGATATCTTTAAGACAAACATTCTGACCAAATGTCAAGCTGCTGAAGCAAAAAATGCGGCATCCAAAGTGTTAACAAGATTTTCCTTCAATTTGACCTAGTAACCTAGTTTTTGACCCAGCATAACCCATATTCGAACTTGATCTAGATATTTTAAGACAAACATTCTGACAAAATTTCAAACTGCTTATATAAAAATTACGACCTCTGGAGTGTTAACAAGATTTTCCCTCAATTTGACCTAGTGACCTACTTTTTGACCCATGTTCGAACTTGACCTACATATCATCAAGACAAACATTCTGATAAAGTTTCAACATGATCAAGTTGAAAATGTGGCTTCCAGAGTGTTAACAAGATTTCCCTTCAATTCGACCTAGTGACCTAGTTGTTGACCTCATATGGCCCAGTTTCGAACTTGTCCAAGATTTTATGGAGATGAACATTCTGATAAACTTTCATGAAGATTGGATACAAAATGTAGCCCGTAGAGTGTTAACAAGCTCAAATGTTGACGACGCACGACGGACGGACGCCGGACAAAATGTGATCACAATAGCTAAAAATACAAGAAATGAAAAAGCAAAAAATCCAAGTGTTTGACCCAAAATCCCATTTGACATGTTGAAGTATATTATTTATGAAATATGTGAGCACAATTCGAAATCAATCTCTAACAAAAAATGAGGGAGCTTTGATCAAAGTCAACCAAAAACCACCAAAATCATGTTTTTTACCCCAAAAATAAGGTCAAACTCAGTATCTTTAGCATTCAATGTGAAGAAGGGTATTAGATGAACAAGTTTTCCAAGTTTCAAAGTATTATGTTTGATAGTTTCCATGTAAGTGAGCTAAACGCAAAACTTAACCAACGACGACGATCAAGTGACGACAATAGCTCGTCTTTTTTTTTCAAAAAATCAGACGAGCTAAAAATGTAAACAAAAAAGCAAAAATACATACAGTTCAAACATTTATTTAAGACACGGTTAACCCCTTATTTCCAGAGATCTATAATTAAACTTTTGACTTGTAGACAGTAGATACAGTTAGATAAACAAACACATTTGTGATAGGTAATTTATCACATGGATAAACCCTACAGCAGATGTATGAAAATGTTTAACTAAAGATATTGGTAAATCTGTATTGATGAAACTAAAAGTCAATAAAACATTGAGAAAACTGTCGAAATTTCTCATACCATCCATCTGTGGAAGAGTAGACAACATGTGTCTGTAGTGTAGAAAGGGTAACATAGTACCTATAGCAAAGCTATTTATTATCTATAGTATCTAAAGAATCAACTTAATTTTAACACTCTTAGTAAAGAGGCACGCAAGGAACATTTAACTTTGAGAGAAATGTGGTGACTACAGTGTTTACAAAATATTTCTCAATATTGGCCTAGTGACCTAGTTTTTAGCCAGACCATATTCGAAGTTAGCCTAAATATCATCAAGATAAACATTCTGGTAAAGTTTCATCATGGCTTCCAGAGCATTAACAAGATTTTTCTTAAATTTGATCAAGGGACCTAATTTTTTACTCAACATGCATGACCAATGTCTAAATTGGCCAGTATATCATCAAGAAAAACTGTCTGACAAAGTTTCAAGCCGCTAGGGTCAAAAGTGTGGTCTCTTAAGTGTTAAATCAAGATTGTCCTACAACTTGGCATAGTGACCTAATTTTTTAACAAACATTACCCATATTCAAAATAAATATAATAAAAACAATCATTCTGACAAAGTTTCAGCATGCTCAAGCTAAAGGTGCCGCTTCCAGAGTCTTAACAAGATTTTCCTCCAACTTGGCTTAGTGCCCTAATGTTTTATCCAAAATAACCAATATTTGAAATTGGCCTATCATCAAGACAAACTTTCTGACAAGGTTTCAAAATGCTCAATACAAAAATGCAGTGTCTATAGTGTTAACAAGATTTTTCTACAGTGTTTGGCTAAGTGACCTAGTTATGTCTCCCCCCCTCCGGAGGAGACATATTGCTTTTGCCTGCGCCGTCTGTCCGTCTGTCTGTCTGTCTGTACGTCCACATTTCTTGTCCGGCCTTTATCTCACAACCCCTTGGCCACATTTCTATGAAACTTCACAGGAGTCATCGGTACAACTTCTAGTTGCGCATATTACGAGGGCAATTAATTTGACCTACTTTTGGATGAGTTATTGCCCTTTTTTAAAATTGCCATTTCATTCTTGTCCGGCCTTCATCTCACAACCCCTTTGCCACATTTCTATGAAACTTCACAGGAGTCATCGGTACAACGTCTAGTTGCGCATATTACGAGGGCGTTTAATTTGACCTGCTTTTGGATGAGTTATTGCCCTTTTTTGAGTTATTGCCCTTTTTTTAAAATTGCCATTTCATTCTTGTCCGGTCTTCATCTCACAACCCCTTTGCCACATTTCTATGAAACTTCACAGGAGTCATCGGTACAACGTCTAGTTGCGCATATTACGAGGGCGTTTAATTTGACCTACTTTTGGATGAGTTATTGCCCTTTTTTTAAAATTGCCATTTCATTCTTGTCCGGCCTTCATCTCACAACCCCTTTGCCACATTTCTATGAAACTTCACAGGAGTCATCGGTACAACGTCTAGTTGCGCATATTACGAGGGCGTTTAATTTGACCTACTTTTGGATGAGTTATTGCCCTTTTTTTAAAATTGCCATTTCATTCTTGTCCGGCCTTCATCTCACAACCCCTTTGCCACATTTCTATGAAACTTCACAGGAGTCATCGGTACAATGTCTTGTTGCGCATATTACGAGGGCGTTTTATTTGACCTACTTTTGGATGAGTTATTGCCCTTTTTTTAAATTGCCATTTCATTCTTGTCCGGCCTTCATCTCACAAACCCTTGGCCACATTTCTATGAAACTTCACAGGAGTCATCGGTACAACGTCTAGTTGCGCATATTACGAGGGCGTTTAATTTGACCTAATTTTGGTTGAGTTATTGCCCATTTTTTAAAATTGCCATTTCATTCTTGTCCGGCCTTCATCTCACAACCCCTTTGCCACATTTCTATGAAACTTCACAGGAGTCATCGGTACAATGTGTTGTTGCGCATATTACGAGGGCGTTTAATTTGACTTACTTTTGGATGAGTTATTGCCCTTTTTTAGCTCACCTGAGCTTTGCTCAAGGTGAGTTATTGTGATCGCCTTTTGTCCGGCGTCCGTCGTGCGTCGTGCGTCAACTTCTTCTCCTCAGTAACCAGTGGGTCAATTTGGATGAAACTTCACAGAAAGCATCCTCTCAATGACCTCACCAGAATTCCTTCAAATTTTTGGGATCCATGCAAAATTCTGGTTTCCATGGCAACGAAACTGAAAAAACTTCAAAATTCTTCTTCTCCCAAACTGGTTGGCAGATTTTCAAATAATTTTGTAGAAATGTTCCTTAGATGACCCTCTATCAGATTCCTTCAAGTCATGTTGATTGGTCGAAAAACATGGCCGCCAGGGGGGCGGGGCTATTTTGCCTTATATGGCTATAGTGAAAACTTAAAAAATCTTCTCCTCCGAAAGTGTCAGGCCGATTTTCAAATAATTTTGTAGAAATGTTCCTTGGGTGACCCTCTATCAGATTCCTTCAAGCCATGTTGATTGGTCGAAAAACATGGCCGCCAGGGCGGGGCTATTTTGCCTTATATGGCTATAGTGCAAACTTAAAAAATCTTTTCCTCCAAAAGTGTCAGGCCGATTTTCAAATAATTTTTTAGAAATGTTCCTTGGGTGACCCTCTATCAGATTCCTTCAAGCCATGTTGATTGGTCAAAAAACATGGCCGCCAGGGGGCGGGGCTATTTTGCCTTTTATGGCTATAGTGAACACTTAAAAAATCTTCTCCTCCATAAGTGTCGGGCCGATTTTTAAATAATTTTGTAGAAATGTTCCTTGGGTGACCCTCTATCAGATTCCTGCAAGCCATGTTGATTGGTCGAAACACTTGGCTGCCAGGGGGCGGGGTTATTTTGCCTTATATGGCCAAAGTGAAAACTTAAAACATCTTCTCCTCCGAAAGTGTGTGGCTGATTTTCAAATAATTTTGTAAAAACGTTCCTTGGATGACCCTCTATCAGATTCCTTCAAGCCATGTTGATTGGTCGAATAACATGGCCGCCAGGGGGGCGGGGCTATTTTGCCTTATATGGCTATAGCGAAAACTTAAAAAATCTTCTTCTCCGAAAGTGTCAGACCGATTTTCAAATAATTTTGTAGAAATGTTCCTTGGATGACCCACTTTCAGATTCCTTCAAGCCATGTTGATTGGTAAAAAAACATGGCCGCCAGTGGGCAGGGCTATTTTGCCTTATATGGCTATAGTGAAAACTTAAAACATCTTCTCCTCCAAAAGTGTCAGGCCGATTTTCAAATAATTTTGTAGAAATGTTCCTAGGGTGACCCTCTATCAGATTCCTTCAATCCAAGTTGATTGGTCAGAAACTATGGCTGCCAGGGGGCGGGGCTTATATAGCTAAAGTGAAAAAAAAATATTAGGTGAGCGATTCCAGGGCCATCATGGCCCTCTTGTTTAAAATTGCCATTTCATTCTTGTCCGGCCTTCATCTCACAACCCCTTTGCCACATTTCTATGAAACTTCACAGGAGTCATCGGTACAATGTGTTGTTGCGCATATTACGAGGGCGTTTAATTTAACCTACTTTTGGATGAGTTATTGCCCTTTTTTTAAATTGCCATTTCATTCTTGTCCGGCCTTCATCTCACAAACCCTTGGCCACATTTCTATGAAACTTCACAGGAGTCATCGGTACAACGTCTAGTTGCGCATATTACGAGGGCGTTTAATTTGACCTAATTTTGGTTGAGTTATTGCCCTTTTTTAGATCACCTAGAGCCAAAGGCTCAAGGTGAGCTATTCTGATCACTCTGTGTCCGTCGTCTGTCGTCCGGCGTTAACTTTTAGCTTTAAACATCATCTCCTCCTGAACCGCAAAAACAATTTTCACCAAACATCACAGAAATGTTCCTTTGGTGGTCCTCTTTCAAAATTGTTCAAAGATTTAAATTCCATTGAGAACTTTGGTTGCTGCGGCATCAGAAAGGGGACAAAATATCCAAACTTTAAAAATCTTCTCCTCCGAATCTGCCTGTCAGATTCAAATATAATTTGGTAGAAATGTTCCTTGGGTGACCCTATATAAAAATTGTTCAAGTCATACTGATTGGTCGAAAAACATGGCAGTCAGGCGGCATCAAAAAAGGGGCAAAATGACAATACTTTAATAAAGCATCCTTATAAAAGTGCTTGTCTGATTTAAAGATAGTTTTGTAGAAATGTTCTTTCATTGATCATCTACATACTTTGTCAAGCCATATTGATTTGTTGAAAGGCATAGCAACCAAGCAGCATCAGAAAAGGAGTAAATTAACTTTTTGCTTCAAATGACATATGGTTATTAGATTGATGGTCTAAGGGAGGTAACACTTGGCAGAGACTCTGCCAAGTGTTACCTCCCTTAGACCATCAATCTGAGTATTATGCAAGGGTTGTTATTGAAAGTGAACAAGCCATTATGACATGATTTGTCATGGACATGAATGTTCCTTTGTTGATCCTCTTTCAAAATTGTGCAAAGACTTGCATTCTATGTAAAACTTTGGTTGCTGCAGCATCAGAACATGAGTAAAACGACCAAACTTTAAAATCCTTTTCCTCCATAATCTGCTTGTCAGACTCCAAGATAATTCAGTAGAAAGAATCCTTAAGTGACCCTCTAAAAAAATCTGTTCCAGCCATATTGGTTTATATTAAAAACAGATCAAGAAAGGTGCAAAATGACAAAAACTTTATAATTCAATTCTAATTGAAGTTCTTGTTAGATTTCAAGATATAAATGACCTTTACTTATAAGCTGTTTCTTGAGAAGTGTTCACTCCTTGATCTTTTTCCCAGATATTTCTACTAATTTACTATCAATCAGGTGATCGATTTAGGGTCATCTTGGCCCTCTTGTTTAAAATTGCCATTTCATTCTTGTCCGGCCTTCATCTCACAACCCCTTTGCCACATTTCTATGAAACTTCACAGGAGTCATCGGTACAATGTGTTGTTGCGCATATTACGAGGGCGTTTAATTTGACCTACTTTTGGATGAGTTATTGCCCTTTTTTTAAATTTGTTTGTCTGTCTGTCTGTCTGTACGTCCACATTTCTTGTCCGGCCCTTATCTCATAACCCCTTGGCCACATTTCTATGAAACTTCACAGGAGTCATCGGTACAATGTCTTGTTGCGCATATTACGAGGGCGTTTAATTTGACCTACTTTTGGATGAGTTATTGCCCTTTTTTTAAATTGCCATTTCATTCTTGTCCGGCCTTTATCTCACAACCCCTTAGCCACATTTCTATGAAACTTCACAGGAGTCATCGGTACAATGTCTTGTTGCGCATATTACGAGGGCATTTAATTTGACCTACTTTTGGAAGAGTTATTGCCCTTTTTTTAAATTGCCATTTCATTCTTGTCCGGCCTTCATCTCACAACCCCTTGGCCACATTTCTATGAAACTTCACAGGAGGAACGGTACAACGTCTAGTTGCGCATATTACAAGGGCGTTTAATTTGACCAATTTTGGTTGAGTTATTGCCCTTTTTTTAAAATTGCCATTTCATTCTTGTCCGGCCTTCATCTCACAACCCCTTTGCCACATTTCTATGAAACTTCACAGGAGTCATCGGTACAATGTGTTGTTGCGCATATTACGAGGGCGTTTAATTTGACCTACTTTTGGATGAGTTATTGCCCTTTTTTTAAATTTGTTTGTCTGTCCGCTGTCTGTACGTCCACATTTCTTGTCCGGCCTTTATCTCACAACCCCTTGGCCACATTTCTATGAAACTTCATAGGAGTCATTGGTACAATGTGTTGTTGCGCATATTACGAGGGCGATTAATTTGACCTACTTTTGGATGAGTTATTGCCCTTTTTTTAAATTGCCATTTCATTCTTGTCCGGCCTTCATCTCACAACCCCTTGGCCACATTTCTATGAAACTTCACAGGAGTCATCGGTACAACGTCTTGTTGCGCATATTACGAGGGCGTTTAATTTGACCTAATTTTGTTGAGTTATTGCCCTTTTTTAGATCACCTTAGCCGAAGGCTGAAGGTGAGCTATTCTGATCACTTTTTGTCCGTCGTCCGTCGTCCGTCTGGTGTTAACTTTTAGCTTTAAACATCAACTCCTCCTAAACTCCAAGGACAATTTTCGTGAAACATCACAGGACTGTTCCTCTGGTTGGCCTCTTTCAAAGTTGTTCAAAGATTTAAATTCCATTGAGAACTTTGGTTGCTGCGGCATCAGAAAGGGGACAAAATGTCCAAACTTTAAAAATCTTCTCCTCCGAATCTGCCTGTCAGATTCAAATATAATTTGGTAGAAATGTTCCTTGGGTGACCCTCTATAGAAATTGTTCAAGCCATACTGATTGGTCGAAAAACATGGCAGTCAGGCGGCATCAAAAAAGGGGCAAAATGACAATACTTTAATAAAGCATCCTTATAAAAGTGCTTGTCTGATTTAAAGATAGTTTTGTAGAAATGTTCTTTCATTGATCATCTACATACTTTGTCAAGCCATATTGATTTGTTGAAAGGTATAGCAACCAAGCAGCATCAGAAAAGGAGTAATTAAACGTTTTGCTTCAAATGACATATGGTTATTAGATTTATGGTCTAAGGGAGGTAACACTTGGCAGAGTATTATGCGAGGGCAATCTCCTTCGCAGAGTTGTCGTTCCTTACACTCACCATACATGTATCAGAACATGAGTAAAACGACCAAACTTTAAAATCCTTTTCCTCCATAATCTGCTTGTCAGACTCCAAGATAATTCAGTAGAAAGAATCCTTAAATGCCCCTCTAAAAAAACTGTTCAAGCCATATTGGTTTATATTAAAAACAGATCAAGAAAGGTGCAAAATGACAAAAACTTAATAATTCATTTCTAATTGAAGTTCTTGTTAGATTTCAAGATATAAATGACCTTTACTTATAAGCTATTTCTTGAGAAGTGTTCACTCCTTGAAGTTCTAATTGCCCTCCTTGATCTTTTTCCAAGATATTTCTACTAATTTACTATCAATCAGGTGATCGATTTAGGGTCATCTTGGCCCTCTTGTTTAAAATTGCCATTTCATTCTTGTCCGGCCTTCATCTCACAACCCCTTTGCCACATTTCTATGAAACTTCACAGGAGTCATCGGTACAATGTGTTGTTGCGCATATTACGAGGGCGTTTAATTTGACCTACTTTTGGATGAGTTATTGCCCTTTTTTAAAATAAATCACTAACTGACAAAATACAGTCAGCCAGACAAATACCCCTTGGGGGAGACATACGTTTTTCCCAAAAACAACCTCTAGTTCTTTACTGGATCTGACACATATTCGAACTTAGGCTAGATATCATACAAGCAAATATTCTGAGAAAATTTCAACATGCTCAAGTAAAACATGCGGCTTCCAGAGTGTTAACTAGATTTTCCTTTAATTTGAGCAAACCAACATTGTGGATTCTGTGTAAAGTATCGATCCGGATCAGCCTAAGCATGCCACACAGGCTTACAAGGATAGACAAATTTCTCCTGTGGATTTTCTGTCAAATTGACCTGTAACTTAACCAACAATGTCCAATTCTCTAATACAACCAAAATACATCAAAATTTATACTTTTTACCCCCCAAAATAGGCTACACTCAGCCTATTTAGTATACAATGAGAAGAAGGATATTAGATGAACAAGTTTTCCAAGTCTCAAAGTATTAGGTAATAAAATAGTTTGATTGATTAATTGGGGTTTAACACCATTTTCATCAATCTTTCAGTCATATCACGGCAGCCAGTTCAACTACTCATATGTTTCTTGGCTTTCTCATACCAGTACTTCACACAACATTCTTTTCAAGCAACTGGCTGCTTTTCCCCGTCTGAAACCGCATCGGTGGTAGTCATGTCAAACCTTGAAGTTTGCAAAAAAATCAACAGGTCAAAATGTACAGTTGTGTTAAAAATTTCAAACTTTTCTTCCCATTACTATGTTCAACAATTGAACAATTGGGGACATATTTTGTACATGTAAATTCTGTTGCATGATGAGTACATATCAACTTGAATATACCAGAGACATATAAACACATATATACATAGAAAAAAATAGTAAACTGACCTTTGAATGTATATAGGCTGTGGACAATAATGATGCAATAGAAAATCTTTAAACTTTATGTCAGAAGTTAAATCTCATAATGTGCTTTTTCCTTTTGTGATCAATAATTTCATTGTAAAATTAATTATTCTTATGAACATGTTCCAGTACTCTATGGAATCTAGACAGAGAAAGCTTTGATCAGATTTAAAAAACAAGAGGCCCAAGAGGGCCAGTCTCGCTCCACGGCCATTAGGCAAAAAATTAATTTCCAAACAGCCCCGCCCCCTGATGGCCATGTTTTTGACCAATCAACCTTGTTGAAGGAATCTGATAGAGGACCATCCTAGGAACATTTCTACAAAATTATTTGAAAATCGGCCCGAAACTTTCGTAGAAGATTTTTTAAGTTTTCACTATAGCCATATAAGGCAAAATAGCCCCGCACCCTGGCAGCCATAGTTTTCAACCAATCAACTTGGCTTGAAGGAATTTGATAGAGGGTCACCCAAAGAACATATCTACAAAATTATTTGAAAATCAGCTGGACACTCTCGGAGGAGAAGATTTTTTAAGTTTTCACTATAGCCATATACAGCAAAATAGCCCCACCCTCTGACGGCCATGTTTTTCGACTAATCAACATGGCTTGAAGGATCTGATAGTGGGTCACCCAAGGAACATTTCTACACAATTATTTGAAAATTTGCCTGAAACTTTCGGAGGAGAAGATTTTTTAAGTTTTCACTATAGCCATATAAGGCAAAATAGCCCCGCCCCCTGGTAGCCATAGTTTTCCACTAATCAACATGGCTTGAAGGAATCTGACAGAGGGTCTCCCAAGGAACATTTCTACAAAATTATTTGAAAATTTGCCAAACACATTTTGAGGTAAAGATATTTTAATTTTACATTATAGCCATATAAGGCAAATTAGCCCCGCTCCCCTGGCGACCATGTTTTTCGTCCAATCAACTTGGCTTGAAGGAATCTGATAGAGGGTCACACAAGGAACATTTCTACAAGATTATTTGAAAATCGGCCGGAAACTTTCGGAGAAGAAGCTTTCACTATAGCCATATACGGCAAAATAACCCCACACTCTGATGGCCATGTTTTTGACTAATCAACTTGGCTTGAAGGAATCTGATAGAGGGTCACCCAAGGAACATTTCTACAAAATTATTTGAAAATCGGCCAGACACTTTCGGAGGAGAAGCTTTTTTCCCTATTTTTTTAAAAATTTGAATGAATTTAGTAGAAGACATTAAGACGATGGTTCCTAGGAAGTTTCATCTTAATTGGCCAAGTGGTTAGGTAGGAGAAGTCGTTTGCAAAAAATTAACGCATGCACGACGGACAATTCGCCATGACATAAGCTCGACTAGCTTTCAGCCAGAGGAGCTAATTATAATATTTCAATCGCCCTTTCCCTCAAATAGACACTTTCTGACGCCTATGCAGCAGACAGCTTTTTGAAAACATGGAAGCAGAGGAGGAAATTGCTCCATACGAGCAATTTCTCCTTTTGTCACAATGCTTTTTACTCATGCCTCTTACTGTTGACAAATGCTAGTAAACTTACAGTTTTACATCTTGGGTCATTTAACAAACCTTTTACATCTTGGGTCATTTAACAAAACAAATGATCTGCCTGATCAAAATTATCAACAGGTTCACCCTGTGTGACACAATATGTAGTTCAAAATGATCTACTTAATGTTAGTTATCATGTACAAGTGTCTTCCTGGAAGGCTGTGTTATAGCTCAAAATGATTTACTTGAATGTCTTGTTCATAGTAATTAGTTAATTACACAGTTATCTTCCTGTATTATAGTAAACAAAAACAGATCTCATTGTGCATCCTTGATTCGTATTTGTATCGTTTACAACATTACATTCCGTTACTGTTTTCCGAGTTAAAACAAACACTTTCATTCAGAATACTTGTCACAACGACTCGCTGCTGTTACCAGCTTTGAAGAATGTCATTAACGTCGTTTTGTTTTTGTTTTCTACCCGTTTTGTTGCGTCCAGGACTTGCCATTTGTCTTTTATTTCTCTGATTCAACTAAAAACGAAACCGGAAATAACAGTAAATATACCCCAACTTTTACAATACATAAAAGTTGGTTGTAAAAATGTCCCATACACTGACATTATGAATCTTCTTCACAAGTAACGCTGCGCATTAATATAATCTGTCAACATTTCCATGATCTGAAACGAAACAAAAATACATACAGTTACTGATTGCACAATAAAAATAAAATCAAGATGTGTATACATGTCTGCACAAAACCATTCTTTATCAATATATATGTATGCTATGATTTGAATAATAAAATAGTCCGTTTATAATAGATACTTTGCAATTATTGATATGCATTAAGTTATTTGGGGTTATAATGCATATGTATCCAGTGAAGACTCAGGAGGAGCCTATGTATCATAGTATGCAGTCTCACCAGTCTTAACTGACCATACACATGTAATTTAGACCTAGAAACGGCGTAGCATCACTACTTTTATGTCAATATAACTTTATAAATGACGCAAGGCAAAGTGTCAGTTAGACATGGATTCACTAGACAATTTATAACATAACGTACACAAATATATATATGTTTTTGTGCGTTAATTGAATAACATTTTTGGCAAAGCATCATGCATATGCTCCATCTAAGTATAGACTAAATCTGGAAAATTCATTTATCAATATACATTGTATGTCTTCATTCTTTTCAATAATCAAACTTGTATACATAATATCCAATACAAATAACTGTACACACTTAAGTTTGAAAGCAGTTTTCACATCACTTAACCACTTTTGTCTCCTAAGTCCTTAAATGAGCCTAAAT
>JASEVX010000107.1:582466-604966 GCA_031761405.1 Serripes groenlandicus
ACTTCAGCAGTCCGGCCTTGTCATTATTGCGCCCTTTTTGTGCAGCGGTAAAGGCAAATAGGAAACATTAAATTATAAAGATATGAATAATGATGAAATCCAATCGAATTAATTGTCTAACAGTGCACAAACTAAACACATAGATTAAATAAATATATTAAAATAAGCAAATAAAGTCAAGGATTACGTAAACAAAAAAATCCTCTCTTTTAAGAAAACCTTTTTCTCCTTGTTCACACTGACCAGTCAAAACAGGTAACCGTTACAGTCAGTCATTGTTCACTGCACAACAATTGAATGCATGTAGCTCCAAATAAACCCTGTAACGATCGTGTTACGCCATAAGATACAGACAACATTTAAAGAATTTAAAATCATATTTACTCTTTCCCACCTATAGACGCATTTGACGCACATGCAGTAGACGACTTTTGAAAACATTGAGACAAAAGCAGAAAATGCTCCTTTTGGCACGATGGTTTCAATTTTTTTCAGTAATTATACCTACGATAATAGAGAATTTCCATAGTTTTTAGTAGACATTTTCAAAGTCGTCTGCGACATATTTGCTGTATGTTGGAAGGGGTTAAATCAATTTACACAAGATTACTTTTTTACAAGACTTAAAACATGGTAGTAATGGCTCCCTTCCCTTTCCCACAGGTTTGCGGGGATATTATTACGGCAATATTATAATACTATCAGTAGTACTGGTAATTTAGCACGCCGTGATATAACTGTAATACTGTTCAAAAGCGGTGTAAAACACCATAGCATGAAACAAAAAACGACGAGTAATACTCGTCCTTTTAATGAGTTAGAAAATAAAATGTTTTCTAAGAGATCGACCTAAAAAAGTGTAACAGTGTTAACATCAATTATATATATGTAAAGGCGTTTTAGGTTTACCTGATGATTTGATATGCTTCAGAGACGTTCGATTTGTTGTGGAAAAAATGCACTTTTGCTACAAAATTGAACAAATTGTGCTGGAACCTTTATAACATGATCATTTTGCCATTATCGAAATTATTATGTTTCCAATTAGTATTTCCCTGTCTTTGCAGAACGTTACATATAATTGAATTGTTCAAAACAAAATATTTCTTTTTTAGTCTTAAACAAACATAACATTTCACTGAGTTATGTATTTTCCTAGCGACTGTAGAGATAACGGAAAATACCTAGAGAATGCATTTTTTAGGAAAGCTGTCGGCATTTTGACACGCGCCAAATCGGTACACTATGCGGCCTGTCGACAACAAGAGGTAAGGTATTACTGTTTGGTAAATTGTTTGTTCAACTTAAATTTACAAAGATCACTGTGAACATTTCTAAAGATAAAAACTCAAGACGGCCATGATGGCCCTGGATTGCTCACCTGAATTATGCAATGTGATTGTGATGCCTACCACAATAACAATTTTTTACCAACCAACATGCCTAGAAGTAATGTTCTAGAGTCACCAAAGGAACATTTCACGAAAATGATTTGGAAATTGGCCAAATATGTTTTGGAGAAGAGGATTTTTAAAGTTTTCAATGTAACCATATAATGCAAAACTGCACCCACCCCCTCCCCCTCATCGACGAATTAACAGGGCTTGAATGAATCCAATAGAGGGTGGTTACGCAAGAAACATTTCTACAAAATTCTTTAAAAAAAAAAAAAAAAAACGGCGATAAACGGCGATCAATATGAGAAAACACTAAGTAATGAAACATGCTCATATTATTTGACTGGAATATCAGCAAGTTTTGGTAATAAACAAAACAATCAGTTATTGTCCATGAATTTGCGCAATAATCTATATGTATACTAAAGGCTATGCGGCCATCTCCATCCAGCTTCAGTTTCTATAAAAAGATTATCAAGGCCGAGAATACGTCACATGACTGGAGATTACGCGAGGCTCGCAAGAGGTATAAGTTTCAATTGACGATAAATAAGTGAAAACTTACCATGTTTCAACAATAGTTAATATTGTGCTCTTAAATATATTATATTTCATACGTTTTCACTGATATTTTTCACTGAAATTTATTTCTTAAGGAAAACGGTTAGTATGCAGAACATTTCATTTTAAAACTTCATCTTATTAGTGCCTCTCGTAGCATCGCCAACTTAACTATGAACCAATCAAAACGTTTCATTCCCATTATTTCTTCGACATTATTCATTAAATACAACATTTGATTTGTCTACAATCTAGATCATTTGTTCAACATCTAGGTCAAAACTAAGGTTAAACAGCTATCGCCGAAAAATTGCAAGATTCTTTTTGAGAAGTAGATTTTAAACGATATCACTATAACCATATAAGGCAAAACAGGCCCGCCCCCTGGTGACCATGTTTTTTAACCAGTCAACACGGCTTGAAGGATTATGATAGAGGGGCACGCTAGGATAATTTCTACAAAATTATTTGGAAATCGGATAGAGACTTTCGGTTTTCACTGTAGCCATATAAGGCAACACAGCCCCGCACTCTGATGACCATCTTTTTCACCAATCAATATGGCTTGAAGAAATTTGAGAGGGTCACCCTAGGAACATTTCTACAATATAATTTGTAAATCGGCCAGATACTTTTGAAGGCGAAGATTTTTAAAGTTTTCCCTACAGCCATATAAGGCAAAACAGCCCCGCCCCCTGGCGGCCATGTTTTTTCCTAATCAACGTGTAATCTCAAAGAGGGTTACCAAGGAATATTTCTAAAGAATTATTTAAAAAATGGGTCAACCAGTTTGTGAGAAGAAGAATTTTAAAGTTATTTTTTTGTTACCATGCAAACCAGAAATCTACATGGTTCTAAAAAAATTGAATGAATTTGGAGAGTACACTAAGAGGATTTTGTTGTGAAGTTTCATCCCAATTGACCCAGAAGCTACGGAGGAGAATATGTTAACGGACGCACAACGCATTGCGCACGACAGACGACGCACAACGCACGACGGACATAGGGCGATCACAATAACTTACATTGAGCACTATGTGCTCAGGTTAGCTAAACACTCTTAAATGACCATCAAACTGAGTCGAAGTCCATCTGAAAAATCAAAATACCTAAGTCATTATATTAGTACTTCTATCATTAGTGTTATGTTAATTGTTTTTATTATGATTATTATTATAAAAAAATCTAAGTATATGTATTAGTTGTCGTAGTAGTAGTATCACATAAGTATATCTCAAGCAGGCTTAGTGAATTTACCTAAAACAAATTGATTGTATTTTCCCATCACCGCTTTACTGTCCATACACAATTAATTTTATCTTTGAATCTTTACTCATTACGCCTTCAACATAAAAGGAATCGGTCTGCACTTTGACAGTTTCTGTGACGTCACGTTGGCAACCGTAAGTAACATTTCCACATATTCCATTCCGTTGTAGGCTCGAGGAAAAGAGATGATTAAAATTGTAATTCTTGCAATCAGAATCGCGAAGAGGATCAGTTATGCCAAATATAAGCTGACTATCCTCAAGCCGGCTGCCTGCGCTGTATCCCCAAATGACCACCACCCGCCGTTTTTGGGTGGATTCAATTAGCCATGATACGGAGGTAAATTTTCTGTTGGTATCCGAATTTAGTTGTGAATATAATATTGGTGAAAACTCTACAGTATCCCTTTCTCCAGGATCGGCCTATCCTGCCGGGGTAGATATACTGAAATCTGCGTAGTCAAGGTTTATCTGTCCATCGTGGAGAAAGTAGAGAGTAGAGTTCTTTATTTCAATGGAACAAACTTGGTCTAAAAGATTGATATAGTTATGTTTAATGTATACATCACATGTTTAAGCTGTATATAACTTGTAATGGTTGTGAATAAATGAAAATCAAAGGATGTAAAATAAACTGATTAATTTAAAGACTGATTGAGTATCATTTTAGACCGTGTTTCAATATTATTGATGTCCTGTAACAGTGGCTATGTCATCAACCAATGCATTACAAGACTCTCCTTGCACTAGTACACCACACAGCATTCTTCCCGTGTAGATTGAGAAATTTCGGCCGATTAGTGTAAGGTGAATGACGCTGGTCGCATAGCTGTTTGTGAGTCGTTGGAATCAATATAATACCGTACATAGGCATCGTTTATATAAAGCCCCGTTAGCTCAGTCGGTAGCGACGCGGGCTGTCAATTCAGGGACTGTGAATTTAAACCCCAACTCGGCCAACATTCTTTCCGACGTTTGACAAAATGCACTGTGATATGCATCATTCATCCTCACCAATTGGCTAACGGTTTATGTGGAAAATCAGCCAGTTTCTTTGAAAGTATGTTGTGTGGGGTACTGGTGAGAGAAAGCCAGGACACTCATGAGTTGGTGAACTGGCCACCATGACGTGACAGAAAAAATGTTGAAAACGGTGTTTAACCCTAATCAATCAGTCTTTATTAACTGATTTATTGGACTTCGATGTATATGACAGAAAGACACTAAATTATCCAAGACCGATGAAGGGAAATAACTCGTGTTGAACTGGTGATGAATACATTTCAGACCACAGATCGAGTATTACGAAGTTTCCTAATGAACTCGGCGATATCCGTGTCAGGTCGTTGGAGATCGGTTATGTTCGTGTCAGGTCGTTGGAGGTCGGTTATGTTCGTGGGCTTGTCCAATATTTCCAACGAAAAGCGTGTGATTAATTTAGTGCATAAATTAATGAATTACCAATATTTTGTTTTGACCCTGGTATTCGAAAAAGGGAAGAAAAACTGTACTACCAATGTAGACTAGGCCTATCATTGTACCAAACGTTACTCACAAATAAGAAACACGCGACTTTAGCTAATTTTGTTTGGCTAGACGAATATAAGAAAAAGAAATCCGATTTTTAGGATGGCGAATTTGCCTTGGCCGAGTGGTTAATGTTTGGGATTGGAAATTGGGCGTCCGAGGTTCGATCCCCAGTCGCGGCGGTCATGGTAAAGTGCCCTTGGACAAGGCACATCTTTTAGCTTAGTACTAGTTTGTTCACATAGGGATCATGAATAAATGAGCTCCCTGCTTTGACTATCAATGCAACTGTAAAAGACAACAAGTAAAATAACAAAACTTTAACATTGAGCTAAACACAATTGTAAACATGACAAATGACCAAAAGTACACACAATTCATGAAAGAAAATCTAAATGTATGACCCCAAAAACAATTTAATATTTTTAAAAACATTATTTATTAAATGTGTGTCCAAAATTTGTAGTCAATCTAACACAAAATGGAGAAGGTATGAATCAATCAAAATCCACCAAAATAGGTAACACTCATTAGCTACCACATACAATGTGT
This sequence comes from Serripes groenlandicus, assembly GCA_031761405.1. Classification (NCBI taxonomy): domain Eukaryota; kingdom Metazoa; phylum Mollusca; class Bivalvia; order Cardiida; family Cardiidae; genus Serripes; species Serripes groenlandicus. The sequence goes on from JASEVX010000107.1 coordinate 587,772, forward strand.
CATGAAGAGTATAAGATATAACTATGACTGAAGTTTGAAAACCCCAGCACTTGTACTTTTGAGGAAATGTAAAAAAAAAAAAGAAGATAAATTAAAAAAAAAAACCATGAGATCAACGCAAAGTTCAAAAATACAAGAAATTGAAAAAAGAAAAGAAAAATGAGCTAATCACAAAGTTCAAAAATACAATAAATTCAAAAAAATACAAATGCGCAAGTTCAAAAATACTAGAAATTCAAAAAAAAAAATGAGCTAAACGCAACTATGAAGAAGCTATGTCCAATTATCAAAATCCACCAAAAATCAAGTGTTTTACCCCCTAAAAGGGTCACACTCAGCATCTTCAGACTACGATGTGCAGAAAGGTATTAGATGTAACTATATTCCAAATATGAAAGCCCTAGAACCAGTATTTATTGAGAAAAATACAAGAAATTAAAAAGAAAAAAATCCAAATGTTTGACCCAAAAACCCGTTTGATATGTTGAAGTACATTATTTATGAAATATGTGTGCACAATTTGAAATCAATCTAACACAATTAAAGGGAGCTATGACCAAATCTCAAAGTCCACCAAAAACCACCAAAATCATGTTTTTTACCCCAAAAAGAAGGTCACACTCAGTATCTTTAGCATACAATGTGAAGAAGGGTATTAGATGTAACTTTATTCCAAATATGAAAGCCCTAGTACCAGTACTTATTCAGAAAAGTAAAAAAAAATCGTAACTTTAACGTTGAGCTAAATGCAAATAGTTGACGCCGCCTTCGCAATCGCCAGAAAAGCAACACCTTAGTCTCGCTTTCGCAACTTCGTCGCAGCGAGACAACAATGAATAGACCGTTTTAATGGTGGCATAACATTACGACTATATTTGGTGTGAAGCTAAACAATTTGGAATAGCCTACCTACCTGTGATTTGAGTAGCCATATTGGTAGGATATTCTTTTTTCAAGACTTTTTTGAATATTCAAAGGTTTATGAGTAATCCCGCCTGACAGCAGTCTAATCTGAATAATAAAAAGTCATGCAAAGTTAATTTAATAATTTTCAAAGTCAATAACGAATGTAAATCAACGTCTAGACGTCTGGTATCAAGGAAACTATTATAAATGAATGTTCGTCCAAACGATCTATCTTTGTACTCCCCTTGTATATAATTACTTATAAATTCACTCCACTCCCGAAATATATTTCAGAAAAGATAAACGGCGATTATATAGGTGTTTGCGGTTTGATAAAACAGTACTAAACAAGAGCATCGCCGACGATACAAATGCCCTCCCATGGTCATTTTGTAGAGACTTAATAGAGTCGCAGTGATCTCGACATTTTATCTACTGCAGTGATAAATTGTGTATGGAGTATGAAGGAATTCCGTCAACAAATGAAAGTGTTTTAACAATGACCCCGTTTCGTACATAGATATTATAGTCACTGTGTCATTGATCTTCGACCTAAGTTAGTAAAAGTTCTATGAACTGCACCTGTGTATGAGGCATGAAGAATTCCAACCACAAATGAAAGAAGTAGAGTGACGACGCCTTTTAAAACAGACGTTTTATAGATCGTTAAGAGATGCGTGCTGTAAACTTAACGAACGTTCTTGTTTCATAAAGGTTAACTAAGGTCACACTCGAGCATATATCAACGTCAAGGCAGCGTAACGTCAACATACCGTAAATAAAAGTCTGCAGCAAATCATGCCGTAATTTATTTGATGTATTATTTTTTCTTATTCATGTACTGTTTTCTTATCATTATATCACTGTTTTTTCAGGGAAAACAAACAGCAACCCGTTAAATCTTTAATGTATTACCTAGGGCCGCTACACTCCACACTTTAATAATATCCGATAAAGGCAGTACTTCAAATCAAATATATATATATATATATATCCATTTCATTATCTCAAATAATAATTGTAGATAACGCATTGCAAAATGAAAATTAAATGGTAATTTGTTCCACCAGTACTAACGATCAGTTCAACACTTCAAGACTTTTGTTTCTGTTTTGCATTCCTATGTTGAATTTTCATCTAATCCATATTCGACCATCTCTTTTAATTTTCAGAAAATGTTATTTAGTCAATCGTAACATACCTGTTCCCATTTGATCACCGTATATATGTATTTCTCTCTCTCAATAACTTAACATATTACGTGTTAGAAAGATACATTTTCCATTTGTATTTAAATTTAAAAACATTTTCAGATTGTTTCAAGTTAAGTGGCAAACTGTTCCAAAGACTTGCACCTGACTATTTAAAGCTTCTTTTATATAACTCATTTCTGTATGAAGGTAACTGAAGAAATAAATTGAAAACAATCATGTGCCCTATCTACAAAAACATCATTAATATATACAAATTCGCTTTACATTAATATTACAATAATCAAACATGTCGCAATAGTTATATAAGGCAATTCTTTTCAAACTTTAGTATATAGTAGAGCATGTATCATATCAGTTACATACAAGACGAATAGTTGATGCATAGCATCAAAGAGAAGCCGCAATATTTCGTTTCACATGAAGAAATTAGAAAAAAGAACATTTAAATCCACACAAATTAATACAATCTATTCTGCAGTCAGTATTGCTGATATCGGTTTTGGAAGATATAAGTTTTCTGTAGGATATTTAACCTGGCAGGGTCTGTATTTTAAGTGAAAGAGATGATTTAGAGTTAAACTGATCATGAAAAGTGACATATAATACTAAAGCCAAATGGACAAGAGGTTATGATAATTTTAAATTAGTACCAACAAAATAACTATTTGTATTGAACACACGCCCTGTTATGATAATGTTTTATCAAAAATTGCTGACACACAGAAAAATCTGTTTTTCGCTTGTGAATAAGGGTTTCCCACATAAAACAAATCTGCAGCACACGACTTTGAAATTATCGAGTAAAACATATAAAAATTCTCTATAAATTATCGTATGATAATTGAAAAGTGTTGAAATTACTTTGGCAAATGCAGATATTGCTCATTATGATTATGAAATTATTGTGGCAAATTGAGCAAATGAAAATCAAAGCTATCGGATTCTAAACGAACAATCTCGAACAATCTCGAACAATCTCGAGTGGACTAAACTGATGTGAACTCGTGTCGTGATTAGCATTTAGAAAATCAAGGAAACGTATTTCAATGTACGCATAATCCAAAAAACTGACAAGAGCTGCAGCGACTTTTGAAAACATTGTGACAAAAAGAAAAAATGATCACGTGGAATATATCCTTTTGCTACAATGTTTCCACTTCATGTCCATAAATTATACCTTCATTTAGCAAGATGTTCCAATGTTTACTTAATGTGCTACATTTGTTGTACGTGGGAAAGGCCTAATATAGGACCTAATTTCAATTTTTTGGAAAACGTTAAACCAGTGCATGAAAATTTACTTGAATTTATTTCATCTAAATATATATTATAAATAAAAACCATAGGATTGGAAAACCTTGACACGAAATGATGTCCAATTATGTCGACTGCATGTGCGCTGAAGGTCGTCTGTTTTATGTAAAGTAAACAATGATAACCGTATCTGTTATTGGTATTGAACGATCTTTAAAGTACTGGATTAAATTAAAGCGAAACAACGGTAGTTCTATTTTGTATGATATGTATGTACAACAATGTAATGTATTATGTATGAACGACACTAGCTGGGCGTTTACCATAAAAAAACAACTTGATAATTTAGGTCTTTCACATGTATGGGACAATTTTAATCCAGATATAAACTATTTTCCTATAATACAAAGACGATTACGGGACCAAAATATCCAAGAATGGAGCGCAGGTTTAATTGCATCACGCAAATTGGAATATTACTATAAATATAAAAACACTTTAGAATTCGAATCATACCTACATAACATTACTAATGATACATCTAGAATTCAACTAACAAGATTTCGGTTGTCAGCACATCATTTAGCAATAGACACTGGTAGATACAATAATATTGAGAGAAATGATAGGTTATGTATATTTTGTAATCAAAAACAGATTGAATCTGAATATCAATTTTTACTTGTGTGTCCGAAATATATTGACATTAGAAATCAATTACTTCCTAGATACTTTACATGTTGGCCTTCTTTAAACAAATTTATATCTCTTATGAAGAATGATGGGAAAAAGGTACAAATTAAATTAGCAACATTTATTAAAGAAGCTTTTAAAATTAGAAAATTATGTATTGAACAAAATGAATATTTTAATAATCCTTAACGATTGTTTGATAGTTATGTTGCATGTATATTAATATGTATTGACTACTTGTGTATTGGTCATGAATGTATATTGCTGTGTGTCTTTGCCATATTTCACTTAAAGTTGTTTGTAAATGGCCAAAGGCATTATTTTATGCCGATTGCTAATAAAGTTGAATTGAATTGAATTGAATTGATAACTAGGCCATGTCAGCGGAAATCCTACCTTTTGGACAATGCAATAAGCAGAGATCAATAACAGCCTGTACCTCCGCATTTTAATTACGATATTCCATGTAAGTCAATTAGCACTACAAGAAACCTAAAAGTTACGAGAGATAGGCTATAATCGACTGACTAACTACATATACAAGTGCATGATTCAAAATTAACATTCATTTAAAAATATCCACGTTTTCACCCGACTTGTTTAATTATTTACGATAAAAAAGGGTCAACGATATCTTACAAAATGACTCCCATATTATCTAACAGGGTCACTTCAAACGAAAACCGACCTTAAGAAGTCTCGGAAGTAATATTAATTACTGTCATGACTCATGAGCTATACAAGTACTTGTATTATGAGAAGGTCTCCAACATCGATCTCCAGACCATTCCCGGATGTGTGCACCGCTGGATGGGGAGGGGGAAGGACACTACGCGAAGACGCATGAAGATCCGGGTATTCGCTGAAAGACGTCTGATGAATGTCATTACGCATACATAATGACAGTTTAATAAGTCCACTGATGAAAGTATTGTCACTTTCTGACATACCATGAACTTTAGTTAAGGACAGATGATTTTTTGTTTGAGAATTGTAGAAGTGTTCCAAACTGAAGTCTAATTATTGAAATATCCCCACAGACTCCACTGCTCTGATGTGAACAAGCTGCGTAATAAATCAGATCGAAGATGGGTATATTGCCACACTCTTGGTATTTTTTACACAACATTTGAACGAACCCATTATCTCATTAGATCATTTCAGTTTCATACAAATGCATCGTAATTCAAAAAGAAATGTTAGAAAATCTGCACAAACGAAACATAACTTGTTATACCTAGCGAGTGAAAAAGAATCATCCTTAAGTCTAATATTGTCGACTGTAGGTGCGTCGAATGCCGTCTGATTTAGGTGCATGGTAACGTAAACAATGATAACATGACCACATCACACGAAAATCTATCTTTCAGACATTGCGACCAGCAAAGTTCAACATCAGCCTGCGCGTCCGCATTCTGGTCAGGATATTCACAGTAAGTCATTAATTCAACAAGCATAATAGAAGTGACAAGGGAAAGGCTATGACAAAATACAAATACATGTATGCAATTTGATCGTAAAAGCCATTCATTTCTAAATCTCCAAATGCATATTTTTGCACTACGTGTTCAATTATGATAAAAAAAAAGATAATTTCTTACAAAATAACTCCAATATTATCTAACACTGTCACATCACACGAAAACCGACCTAAAGAAGTATCGGAAGAAGTGGTAATTACGGTCATGGGCTGTACAAGTACTTGTATTTTGAGAAGTTCTCCAAAATCGTTCTCCAGATAGAGAAAAGTTTGTAGTGCTAGTTTGGGAACAGATAACTATACGAAGACACATGTGGATCTAGCATCAGAAAGACAGTTGATAGGTGACGTGACGCACCAACGGTTACATTTACCGAATTACACCCAAACCAAACCATAGCCAGGATTTATTACTATCATCTAGTATACACTTATCCAACATACAGACCAATTCAACACATCTGCAGCAGAACCATTTAGAAAACATTTTGGCAAAAAATAGATATTGCCCATAATGGGTCACAAATTAAATAAATTCAATACTAATACTTTCATATATAGAGACTTTCTATACATTTGCCGAGATATTTTTAAAGTTGTAAACTAAAGATTTGTTGAATGTGAGAAAGCGTTTATATAATGTAACGATTGGGCAGAGTTATACAAATAGAGCCATTACACATTCAACTACAGCATGCTGATACGCAAACAGGTCAGTTTACAATGCGGTTATTGGTATTATTCTCCCAAATTAATCTGATGATGACCTTTATGCAAATAGATTATATGAACAGGACGTACTTATTATTTCACAAACGTTAAACGTCGTGTATGATGCATTCTCAAAGCCACAAGGGTCACTTAGTTTTGGAAAAACATTTAAAACGCTTAAGAGTAAGACTTTTCCTGTAATATTAATGAAAAATCATCCGTTTAAACAAAGTCCAATCAGGATCGTAACAGGGTCATGTGGGATAACAAATAAGGTCACGGAGTCAGGTTTTAGATAAAACAAAACACCTGGTAAGCTCACTTGCTTAGGAACTGTTATACCAAAGTTGTCCAAATGCTCTTTTACAAATTTAAATCGAATGTATAATGTCTAAATGGGCAAATAGACATTCGTGTTGTGCATGTACAATGACCAACGACGATGCTGGAACCTAAATATTTGAAGTAAAGAATGTTAAATCGAATGTCGTATGTCTTACTGTCCAATTATGACCTACTACACATGTACGCATTTGGAACCAAAACCTCGTAATTTCGGAATATCTAATCGAATGTTTAATGTCTAACTGACGAATTAGACGTTCTTTTTTTACATGTACAATGACATCCAACGAATTTGGAAACTAAATCTTATAATTTGCGATTGTTTAATCGAATATCTTATGTCCAACTAACGAGTTAGACGTTCGTTTTTTACATGTACAATGACCTACGAATTTGCGAATGTTTAATCGAATGTCTAATGTCTAACTTCCCAATTAGACATTCGTATTTTGCATAAACAATGACCTACGACGAATTTGGAGTCTAAACCTTGTAATTTGCGAATGTCTAATAGAATGTCTTATGTCCAACTGACCAATTCGACATTCATGTTTGCATATACAACGACCTCCGATGAATTTGGTACTTAAATCTCGGAATTTGTCAAATCGAATGTCTAATTTCTAACTGACCAAAAGGACATTCATTTTTTGCATGTTCAATGACATCCGACAAATTTGGTACCTGAATTTCGTCATTTTCGAATGTTTTATGTCTAACTGACCAATTAGACATCCATTTCTTCATGTACAATGACCACCGACGAATTTCGAAGCTAAATCTCGTAATTTGCGAATGTCTAATCAAATGTTTTATGTCTAACTAACCAATAAGACATTTGTTTTTTGCATAAGCAATGACCTACGATGAATTTTGAACCTAAGTCTTGTAATTTGCGAATGTCTAATGTTTAATTGACCAATTAGACATTCGCTATTTTCATGTACAATGATCTCCGACGATTTTTGAACCTAAATCTCACAATTTGCAAATGTATAATCGAATGTCTTATGTCTAACTGACTAAAAGGCATACAGTTGTTGAAGTGCTCAATGACCTACGACACATTTATTACCTACATCTCGTAGTTTTCGAAAGTCTAATGTCTAACTGCCTAAATAGACATTCGGATTTTGCATGTACAATGACCCCCGACGATTTTGGAACCTAACTCTCGGAATTTGCGAATGTCTTATCGAATGTCTAATGTTTTTTTCACCAATTAGATAATCAAATAGACATTCGGATTTTGTACAAACAATGACCTCCGACTATTTTTGGAACGTAACTCTCGAAATTTGCGAATGTCTAATCGAGTGTCTAATGACTAACTGACCAAAAGGGCATTCGGTTTTTGCATGTGCAATGACCTCCAACAAATTTGGTACCTAAATCTCGTTATTTTCGAATGACTAAAGTCTAACTGACCAATAAGACATTCCGTCGAATTTGGAACTCCTAAATCTCGTAATGTGTGAATGTCTAATCAAATATTTTATGTCTAACGAACCATTTATACATTTGTTTTTTTTGCATAAACAATGACCTTAGACGAATTTGGAACCTAAGTAATGTAATGTGCGAATGTCTAATCGAATGTTTAATGTCTAACAGACCAATTAGAGCAAACCATTCGGTTTTTTAATGTACATATATATTTCTTTATTTCCTCCATAAATTGAAGATTTACAAAAGCACATGTGTATACAAGAAATTCACAATTCAATGGTAATGAGAATAATATTAACATTCATACACCCACATACACGCACGTACAACCACATTTTCGCACATAAACCTCACACATAATCAATAACTGTCAAAAATGAATATTATTTACATATAACACGTCCCATGGCTAATCCAACTACCAAAATAGTAATTGCAGCGGTTAAATAGAGATAAAACTCACATTAGCCGCTGCATACTTAAAGCGAAAGCGAAAATAAAGTTGAATAACCCATGGAACGTGTCAGTGCTTTGAAGAGCAAAATTCATATTTAATTACAAGTATAAAGTTTCCACGCAACCTTTTTTTTTTTTTTTTTACATATAACACGTCCCATGGCTAATCCAACTACCAAATAGTAATTACAGCGGTTAAATAGAGATTAAAGCTCACACTAGCCGCTGCATACTTAAAGCGAAAGCGAACATATAGTTGAATAATTTATGGAACGTGTCAGTGCTATGGGAAAAAAAATTCATATTTTATTACAAGTATAAAGTTTCCACGCATGATGGACAAATCTGAAGCATAGCTTTACGAAAACATCGTATCGATCTCCAAGAACAGAGTACAGCGGAAAACAAGGGGTGCCGAGCAGAATACTCACATAATTATAACCATCAAGGTTAAACAATATACGTGGGATATCATGACCAAAATGTCCCGTAATCATACTTCTAAATTTTAATCTAGCTGTGTTAACAACCTGACAGTCCAATATTACGTGAAACGTAAGATTTGACTGTAAGTTTGAACTTCTGCATTTCAAACATTCCGTCTTATAGTACATAAGATTAGCGACTAGCTGAGCTACCGATGAACAGTATTTAAGCATGCTTGGATATTTCAATGCGAAATTCCATATGTCAGACGAGTAAAAACAAGGTTGGATTTGTCTGTACAGTGCGAAGTCTACTTCAGCAGTATTTCTTTCCCACTCATATACATAATAATTGTTAACTTTGTTTAAATACAGCTTTTTCCACGATGACTTACTAGGAAAGATCCCACTTTTTATGTACGCATCAACAATGTACCCTAGATTGTATTTGTGCAAAATTATAAAAATGTCAACAATGAATCCAATTGTCGATACACCTGACATATAAGAACATAGGCGAATCAAAAACATGGTTTTAGCCGCTGAGTCATTAACCAGTGTACAAAACTGCCCAAATAGGTTTAGTTTCCTCTTTTCTATTTCAGATTCGATTGGCAGACATGACATGAGACCCAGGACAACGTTTGTCCTGGATCTCATGTGCATGCCCTGAATATGTTTCAAACATAGGCGGTGCGAACGCTCTAACAATATCATATCGTTGTTTGAAAAGGGAATCAATTCAGTCCCAAAAAGTGCCTTTGGAAGAATAACTGCGTTATATATCTTCTTACTTGTAGACATGTATTGTTTGCATGTACAATGACCTTCGAATTTGGAACCTAAATATAGTAATTTGATAATGTCTAATGTCTATCTGACCATTTAGACATTCGTGTTTTGCATAAACAGTGACCTCCGACGAACTTGGTACCCAAATCTCTTAATTTGCGTATGTCTAATATCTTACTGACCAATAAGACATTCGTGTTTTGCATGTACAATGACCTACGAATTTGGATACTAAATCTTGTAATTTGCGAATGTCTTATTTCTAACTGACCAATTACACATTCGTTTTTGCATGTACAATGACCTATGACGTAATTGGAATCTCAATCTTGTTAATCGAATGTCTAATTTCTAACTGATAATTTAGACATTCGCTTTCTGAATGTAAAATGACTTCCGATGATTTGGTACCTAAATCTCATTATTTGCGAATGTCTAACTAACCAATTAGACATGTATTGTTTGCATGTACAATGGCCTTCGAATTTGGAACCTAAATATAGTAATTTGATAATGTCTAATGTCTTTCTGACCATTTAGACATTCGTTTTTTGCATAAACAGTGACCTCCGACGAACTTGGTACCCAAATCTCTTAATTTGCGTATGTCTAATATATTACTGACCAATAAGACATTCGTGTTTTGCATGTACAATGACCTACGACTATTTTGGAACCTAAATATTGTAATTTGCGTATATCTAATCGAATGTCTAATTTCTAACTGACCAATTAGACATTTGGTTTTACGTGTACAATGACCTACGACGAATTCGGTGCCTAAATCCCCTAATTTGTGAATGTCTAGCGTATGATGTCTAATTGACCAATTAGACATTCGACTTTTGCATATACAATGACCTCCGACGAATTTGGTACCTCATTCTCGCACTTTTCGAATGTCTAATTTCTAACTGACCAATAAGACATACGTATTGTGCATGTACAATAACCTCCGACGAATTTGGAACCTAAACCTTGTAATTTGCGAAATGTCTAAAGCCTAATTAACCTTCGATAATTAAATGTTGCCAATGTCTCATAGAATATCAATTAACTAATTAGACATTCGCTGTCTTTGAAAATCGGTTTTAACAAGGCTGAAAACATTGAGCTAGTCCACAGAAAATTCTGCAAGTGGTTAATTATTGTAAAAAGGTCAACAAACTCGCTAGCTTTATACTCATAACTTAATAGATTCCCACTTTACATAAATAGCCAGATCCGTATAATTAAATATTGGTTAAAACTGTACGGGCCGAGAGCATCTAACTGTATATTATCTACCATAGTTACTCCCCAACGTAGAGAAATAACGAGAAACAGTGAGTAGTATTACTCGCCTGTTTAGGTCAAAGGGAAGTAAATCGGATCGGCTTGCCGGGCAGACAATTTTGTCCAGGGAATTTCAGATGAATATTTAAGACTGAAATGGTCACCCATTTGGCAATAATGATTTTGCTGAAAGTTGAATTATTTTTTTGAAAACTATATTATCCTGTGAGTGATTTGTATAAAACCCTGGTTTGCTTTTGACTGTATTGACACCTTCAGAGTGATTTTTAGAACATCCTGTATTTTCTGAAATTTAAAGTGAAATTCAGTGCGGGACAAGGGTGACCTTTCATTTGACGTCATGGCTAAAAAAAAATGGTGGGATGAGCCCTGAGTTTCTGGTGCTGTAATGGTAGATATAAAAATGGACTTTGATTTAATACAGGTTTGTGGCTTCAATGAGATGTTGGGAAAGAACCATAACCCATAATGCTACAATGGTCGCCTATGTAAAATGAATTGCTTCCCTTTGACCTAAACAGGCGTTCATTTTAAGTAGGTTTTCACCGTTTTTGCTCATTTTAGTCCGTTGTACTCATAATAAACAGACGGAATTTTCAGTGAATGCTCATCAACCACTGCCCCCAAGAATTATTCCAAAACATTTGTAATTAAAGTTCAACGTTCGATTGAAAAACTCTCCAGGGAAGGCTATCCTGTCAAAACGGTGACTTAGCCAAGTGGTAAATGTACACAGAGCCGGGTTCAGCGGCTGGTGATGATGCTGATCACTGGCACTGAACTGGCAGAGGTTAACAGGCATGGAAATCCCATGGATGTCATCCACCTTTGCCACAATAAGCTATGTATTAGGGAAAGGCATCTTACCATTGGATCGAATCATGTCAACACTGGTAGACGCCAGTGTGTGGCAATAGGGTCCTGCCTTGGGCACAAGCCTGCTTGTATCTTTGGCTGTAGGTGAATTTGTCGTTGTTAATCTTCTTCTCATTTTCAATGATGTTCGGGCGTATGCTTCATGGTCGGTATTGTCACCGTTTTGTCGGGAGTGTGGCACATGTTGTTTCTTTGACCGAGTTTTCCTTAAACTCCTTGTCAATTGATTTTTGACATATTTCTTCTGCTCCCGATGCTTTTCGTACAAATTGAACAAACGCTGTCGTCGTAGCCTGCGCTTCATTTTGAATGCCATTGACTTTTCCCTCTTTCTTTTCATTTCAGAGTCACTTTGAAAAGAGACTAGCTGAGTGTCAGCATTACTTCCTGGTGGAATGGGACAACCAGCAGCAGAACACAGTTTGCGCAAGGAATTTCCTGGGCCGTTATTGACGGAGTGTAAAGCGCTGTGTGCACGTGACTCGAAATTCCTTGAAAAAGTCTTGTCTTTAGGTAAAGAACGTTTTATAGCTCTATTTGTCCCCTCAATTTTCTGTGAGTTAGTATTAAGTATGGTTAGATTTACTGTGTTATCTGCAAGGCGATATTCTATAATTTCCATTAACACTTTCTAACTCTCCTATATTCGTACATTTATTTGGAATGAGCTTGAGAGGAAAATACTGTTTGAAAGCCAGTTGTCGTTCTTTCTTCCTTTGCACAGAGCAGAATTGATCTTGCACAAACTGTGATTCCCCCGCGTAGCATTGCTTGATAGTAGACTTTTCTTAATTATGCATTGAAGCTCAGCATGACATCTCCGGCTCATGTCTAAGGCGAACCTGTTTTGGAGGTATTGGCGGTAAGCTTTGGTTTTCCCCGACATGATTTCTGTAACACTTGAAGACCCTTTTATAAAAAAAGTATTGTTTGCACTGAGATGGCGTGTGTCTAGATTATGAATCTGAGCGGTCTTAGTTACTCCAGACAGGTAAAGTTGGTTTGCCGCTTCAAAAGATTTGCCATCGCCATCTTTGGTGACATATTTTACCTTTATTCCTTCATGTTTGAGCTTGCGGAAACACTTTTCTGCCCATTGTTGCTTATCCCCAATGTTTGTCTCCATGCTGGCAGTGGCAGAGCAATTAACCGTCTCCACTGCAATTATCTGCTTACGTGGGGTAATATTTTCAGCCACAGTCACAGTGCACTGTGTTGCCGGCTGAAATGGGGTTTTTCCCACACCCGAGTATAGGTTGTTATTGTAAACTCCGTCTATCTGCACAGGAATTTCATTTTCTGGTCGTCCTTGCCAGCGGTTTATTTTTTCCAACTGTTGCAGACGAATGGACATGTCGCCTTTATTTTCCGAAACAATAACATCCCCTGCCACTTTGCAACTATTTGCAAAGCCCCGGTGTGAAGGCCCCCCAATATTACCACCAGCCAGAAGGTGAACTAAAGTTGAGCCCCTAATTGGGGTTTAGGTCAGTGCTATATTCAAGCCCAGGTTTGCCGTGGCCATCTTTCGACCTCTTCTCTTTGTTGCTGAAGACACCTCGGCGTAAAGCTTGAACATTTTGGTCGTGTACGTACATGTGCCACAGGTCATCCTCTCCCGCCAAACCATACCTCTCTTCCTTTGTATTGTCGAATTTAAGACTACCTCGATAGTTGGGAAAGCTGTTCTATGCTCCAAATAGAATGTGTTGAACATTTCTAACAGTTTTGCCACATGAAAAACTTTATAGCAGTCATGCTGCAGGCTGAAATTAAGTATAAAAAACATTTTAAATCCAAAATTTGGACCGGTTCTTCCACAAAAACGCCTCTGCAGCAGGAAATTGTGGGAAAAGGAGGCATTGCTCATACTCTGCAGTGTTTTGTCTCTCTCAAAGTTAAACTGTCACACGCATGCAATGTAGTTTGCTGTATTTTCTGTAGGTTTTTTTTTACTTTGAAAGTGTATGATTGTTAAATAAGCTATGTTTGCATAAGTATGCAAGAGTTTTCTCCCTTTGACGAAATATTGGGAAATGAATGCATTTCAGTTTCCTTCATATTGACAAAACACAATTTAATAAAATATTTGTCCATTTTATACAGTTAAATGTTCCTTCTATATATGTGTAAAGTGCTTTAGAATGTATTCTCACCTTGACGTGCATGTGTTTTGGCTGCCTGTACTCTTGTATTGGGGGTGTTTCGTCTAGGACGCAGAATCATGAAATCCGACTTCTGGTCATCTGAAGTTGATGTTGACGCCATGGCGTTATGAATGACTGGGTCTTCATCAAGTAATTATGCTTCTTCAACAATTGGTCTGACATATTCACTGACTCACTTTCAGGTAACATTTCCCTCCTGGTCCAGCCATACATCCAGGTTTGAACATTGTTTTTCTCTTTTTCAGGTCCCCTTTCATAATTAAAATCCTCAAAATACATAGCTTATATAAATAAAAATGTATATATCCTCTATGTATGTTGCCTAAATGCTTGCACACAATGGAATGAGTCATGTCTGTGTCAGAAAACAGCCTTGCCATGTTGGTCAGTTGGTATCTACTTATCTTGATACATAAATCTTTGGAGTCTTCATGAAGTTTTACTCAGAGCCCTGGTCTTTATTTCCTGTAAAATAAAAGAGATGGGGGTGTGGGAGAAGGTATATCTTTTGGGATCAGTTCATTGAAATAGTGTTGCTAACATTTGAAATAAAATTGTCCCATAATGGCCTGTTTAAAGGGCATTATTGCAGAAAAACCCTTATTTTTTACCAAAAAAGGGTTATGTAATTAAAATTTAATTAAAATCACTAAATTTGATTTGTAATTACATTATTCGTCATTTGACATGTTAAATATACTATAACAGACTCAAAACTATGGAAAACCCCCCAGTAAAGTTTGGTATTATAAGCTACTTTTTAAGGATAAAATATTTCATTCTTTCTCAAGGGAGACAATGCTATAACAAGTATATAGCATAGTTATATATTGATAGGGTTAAGGGAAACGGCTACTTTTCCATAACCGTTTGACAAAATGTATTGAAACTTTGTATGCAAGTCCGCTATAGGCTACCATATACTAAAATGTAAAAAAAATGCCGTTTAGCGAAAACCAGAATTCCCTTTAGGTCAAAGGGAAGTAAATCGGATCGGATTGCCGGGCAGACAATTTTGTCAGGGGAATTTCAGATGAATATGTAAGACTGAAATGGTCACCCATTGGACAATAATGATTTTACTACTAGTTGAATGATTTTTTTGAAAACTATATTATCCTGTGAGTGATTTGTAATCAAACCCTGGTTTGCTTTTGACTGTATTGACACCTTCAGAGTGATTTTTAGAACATCCTGTATTTTCTGAAATTTAAAGTGAAATTCAGTGCGGGATAAGGGTGACCTATCATTTGACGTCATAGCTAAAACAAGAAATATCTTTAAACAAAAATAAACGGCGATCAATATGAGAATACACTAAGAAATGGAACAAGCGCATATTATTTGATATTTTATCTTACTTTTTAGAATGACAGAAAACAATAACGTTAAATATGTAATATTTGGTTTATAAATGTTTTAGTTCATATATATGATATATACTTTGGTTTTGATATGAATAAGGGAGAGAAAAAAACTTGCCTCTGCCGGGAAGCGAGCCACAGACCTTTCACTTGACAATCCAAGTCAACATCCATTACACTACCGCGACATCACGTTGCTCCGTTCAAGGCCGAGAATACTTCCCATGACTGAAGATTATACGCAAGAGGTGTACAAGTTGCAATTGATGATAAATAACTGAAAACTTATCACGTTACAAAAATAATTAATATTTTACTCTTAAATATTATATTTCATACGTTTTCATTTTTTTTACTGAAATTTATTTCTTAAGGAAAACAATTAAAGGTAAGTATGCAGAACATTTCATTTTAAAACTTCACCTTAATAGTGCCTCTCCTAGTATCGCCAATTTAACTATGAACCAATCAGAACGTTTCATTTCATTTATTTCTTCGCCATTATTCATAAAATACAACATTGGATTGGTCTACAATCTAGATCATTTGTTTAATAGCTAGGTCAAAACCCACGTTAATCGTCTTCGCCGAAAAATGGTGGGATGAGCCCTGAGTTTCTGGTGCTGTAATGGTAGATATAAGAATGGACTTTGATTTAATACAGGTTTGTGGCTTCATTGAGATGTTGGGAAGAACCATAACCCATAATGCTACAATGGTCGCCTATGTAAAATGAATTGCTTCCCTTTGACCACATGTGAACATAGCAACGGACATATTACTCTGCCGTTTCTTAAGTTACGAAAAGGAATATAAATGTGTACAAATGATAACAAAATTAAATCAATACTTGTCATTTACTTTTTAATTTAAATTGAAACTTGAAGGAAATGGAATATTTATTATATTATTTTCACGAATACAATATCAAAGTATACAATAAAAAGGTTATTGCATCTGAAAGGGAATATATTGTGTTGGACTCGTTCTTTGGCGGAGGATTTCCTCGCAAGCTCGGGCAACTCAGCCAAAAAACTATATTCCTAAACAGATGCCATAACCTATAATATTACTTCATAACCGCTTTAAGAGTGTCGATCCCTCGTACTTATAAGTTACGTTCTGTTTCGTTTACGTCCTCACTACGTAATCTGTTAACATGTTCAAAGTTCAGCCACGTTCTCCAGGTCCGTAATAACCATACCACGCTCTTTCCTGTATACACTATGTTCCTCCTAGGTTTTACAATTTCTTATTTATTTATTGGGGATTTACGCCATCTACTATGTTCCTGCTTGGTTTTACAAGTTCTTACTGTGTCCGACTTTTTTTTTTTGAAAACGAACTGGGAAATTGGTCTAATGTGATATGGGTTTAAAAGTGTGAAAAAAGCTTTAAAATCTATTTGAGCCATTCCAAGAGAAAACCAATATTATGGAGTCCGTGCAGGCTAATCCGGACCGACACATTCTGTCTCATGGGGATAGAGAGGATAATGATTCCTTAAACAGAAAAACCACAAGAGACGAAAAGTGTCTGCCCGGATTAGCCAAATGGTTGGTTTTCTCGTGGAACGGCTCATTTATAAAGGAACAAACTAGACATTTAAAATAAATAATGTTAGGTTGACTGGTCTGAATGTCGTAATCAGCACCCTGGAGGAAAGCTATCGTGTACATCTGTTTCGTACCAACGACCAAATATCCGGCTATTGCTGGACTACTCCTAAGTATGGGCAGATTAGTATCGCGGTTTGAAATACAGTT
>JASEVX010000107.1:609966-613751 GCA_031761405.1 Serripes groenlandicus
AAGCAACCATGATACAGTGGTATATCTTCTGGCAAAAGTACCTTTGCTGGATTGGTTGTAAAAACTCTACAGTATCGCTTTCTCCAGGATCGGCCCCAACTTGGCGGCGTAGATATATGCATATTGTCGTCATTACGGTTTGTCTGTCCATCGTGTAGACGGTAGGACGTAGTGTAGTTCTTTATTCGAACGGAACAAACTTGCAAAAAAGATGGATATAAAAACGATTAATGAATACATCGCATGTTTAAGCTATATATCTTGTAATAGTAGTGAATAAATGAAGATGAAAAGAAGTCAAATACAGCTGATTTATTTTAATATTGATTGTCATTAACTTTTAATGCACATATCAAATGTTATAAGCTGTTTGCAGTATTGATCTTGTAATGGTATATGAATAATTGACATCAAAGGATGTAAAATACAGTTGATTTATTTAAAAATTAATTGGCATTTATCTTTTATGTTTTGATGGTGAGCGGTTAACGTTTGCGATTTGGAACAGGGTTGTCCCGGGATCGAATCGCAGTCGCGGCGGTCATGGTGGGAGTACCCTTGGGACATTGCACATTTTCTAGCTCAGAACTGATTTTTTACATAGGGATCATGAATAAGTGAACTGTCACCGTGATGTAAACCCCAATAAACCAATCAAACTGTTTTAAATGGTGGCATCAAATTACGAGTATAATCTAAAAGTTTGGAATAGCCAACTTACTTATCATTGGAGTAGCCATATTGGTAGGATATTCTATTTTCAAGACTATCCTGAATATTCAAAGGTCTATCTGGTATCCAACCTGACAGCAGTCTAATCTGAATAATAAAAAAAACATGTAAAGTTAATTTCATAATTTACAAAATCAATAACGAATTGTAAATCAGTAACCTATGCCCAATTGGACGTCAGGCATCAAGGAAACTATAAAATGAATGTTCATCCAAATACTCTATCTTTGTACTCCCCTTATATATAACTATTTATATATTCACTTCTCACTCCCGAATTATATTTCAGAAATTATAAACGGCGATGATATAGGTGTTTGAGGTATGATAAAACGGTACTAGAATAAGAGCATCGCCGACGATACAAATCCCATCCCACGGTCATGTTGTAGAGGACGTATTTAGTCGCTGTCACCTTGACATTTGACCTACTTCAGTGAAACATGAACCAGTCCCAAATTGTGTATAGAGTATGCAAGTAATTCCGTCCACAAATTAAAATGCTTAAACAATGACCCCGTTTTGTACAGAGATCATATACCCAGCAAAACACATGACGTTGGATCAACGTCGGATATACGTTGGATTTAGGTCGCGACGTCGGCGACTTAAATACAACGTTTGTATCAACGTCGAAATCACGATGTCAGTTCGACGTCGCAATTAGACGTCGAACCGACGTTGTGTTTTGATCATAGTTTGTAAAAAGTTTTTTACACATGAAAGGTGTCAAAAGGTTGCCCAAATAATCGTGATACTGCAAATGAATACTAAAACTCGATCATTTTTATTTATTCAAGTTGCTTCCCTTGCTTGTGACCTTGGTTTCTGAAATTAGAATTTCCACGTGGTTGTCGCATTTTTTTTTTTGACTTTTTCCTTTCTTTTAAAATATTTTGTATTGAATTCAATCTTGTTGAACAAAGATTTGAAGAAATATTTATAAAGATAGCTTCTTAGCATGTAATTTCGATAATTCCGAAAAAGATCATGTTTACTTTCCTAAAAATAGATCGACGCGCGCGCTCGCGTTTGAACCAATTTTGACCGCCAGTTTATGAACCGTGTGCGAGAGAGAAAGATTCAAATTACAGCTCTACTGTTCATATTTAAAATAATACAACTAGGTAAGTTGATGCAATGTATGTTTAAATGTATATAGCTCTCATGTTCTGTTGTTTTACACGGCTGTTTCAATGAAAACTTAGCGTAAAGTTCCTTGCACAATTCAACCCGATTCGTACCATTTTGTGTGAGAAAACAATTTCTCTCTTAAATAAGCCATAAAATCTCTATCTAGAGATAAATATTAGTCATGTTTGTTATATAATGAATGTAGTAAATCCTGTACTAATTACAGTCTGGGATACTGTCCAGATATAGGAAATAAGACCGTGCGGATAATTCCTTATTACATGATGCCTGTGTGGTATGCATGTTTTATACGGTTGAATTTTGGTCGTTATCACGACGTTGATACAACGTCGTGATTCCGACGTTGTTCCAACGTCGGAGTCTGACGTCTTACAAACTTTCATTTTCAACCAATATACAACGTCTATCCAACGTCAGTTGTTGACGTTGTTACAAAGTCTATCCAACGTCAATTGTTTGCTGGGTAGTCACTGTGACATTGATCTTCGAACTAGGTTAGTAAATCTAACAAATTCCCAAGATATCTTTACACTGCAACTGTGTGTGAGGCATGTAGAAATTCCATCCACAAATGAAAAGGCGTCGACCTTTTTAGATAGACATATTATAGATCTTTGATGAGATGCAGGCTGTATGCTTAGCGAACGTTTTTTGTTTTATAAAAGTTTTAAATAAGGTAATACTCTAGCATTATATCAACTTTAAGGCAACGTAACGTCAACATTAAACGTTACTATGTATACGCAACGTAAATCTACCCCGTTTCGATTAGTAATTTTATGTCCATAAATTCAAAAGAGTGTTAATTGTTTTCTTAGTTTGTCATTTTGAATACTTAGTAGATATGATTCAAGTTTTGGAGATGAATCAATTACTGCATGCCAATTTTGGATATATTTGTCTCGAATTCTCTGCTTAATTAATTTTATTGTTTCTGCAGATACATTCTGTTCTAACCATATGTTGCTCATACCTACTATGTCTAAATACCGTTTTTACTCTTTGGTCGACCACAAAGTATTATTGCCTTTTGAAATAAAGCATTGCTTAAGGAAAAACATCTTGTACTATTGAATTTTGATTAGTTTTTTTTATTTTTGATCAGAACTTAAAGTGAATCGTTTCGATTGCCTATAATAGATAACGGAAATCTCCCTAATTATTCTAGTACTGCTGCATTTGTTGTTGGTTGTTTAACTCTAAGGATATTTTTTTCAAAAAAATTATATGTAACTTGTCAATTTTGTTTACTTTTTTTATTTTTGACCAGGAACTTAAACGTGTACGTTCGATGACTATACTAGATAACGGAAATCTCCCTAGTTTTCCTAGTACTGCCGCATTTGTTGTTTGTTGTTTTAACGCCAAGGATAAAATTGAAACTTAATATGTCAATTTCAGATAATTGATAAATGCCTAAGACTTCGGAAGGCATTAAGAGAAGAATAGGTGTTACCATCCTGTCAAAAAGAAGTAATTTAGTTTTGATGTCGAACTTTATACGCTTAAATAGTATTAAAAGACCATTCATTGCTTTTGAGGCTTGTTCAGAAAGGGCTTTTGAAGCCATATTGAAATTTCCATTCTTTGTAAATTTGATTCCAAGATATGTGAAACTGTCCACTACTCCAGTATGGATAAAACCAATCATAATTTAAGGATTGTCTCCCCTTTTTTCAAAAATAAATTCTTTAGTATTCTTAACATTATGGGTTAAAGGGACTGTAAACTAGACTTATCAGTCGTTTAAAAGAGCAATGTCGTCCACAAATATCAACATATATATAGATAGAAGATTTAAATCAGATTCAGTGAGATAATAAAAATTCATATTCCTCGCTTATTTCATTAACAAATAAAAATGTAAACAATAGGTGAGAAAGAGGTCCCCCTTGTTT
>JASEVX010000107.1:618951-642322 GCA_031761405.1 Serripes groenlandicus
ATTTTTGCCTAGATGTTTGCATAGTCTTCTAAATTACACCCATCTGTCAAGGATACATCATGTTACTCAGTCTCTATGTTATTTAGTCTATCTTATATGGCTCTGGCTTTCTTAAATGCAGACGTAGTTCAGGCATCTGCAGCAGACGACTTTTGAAACATGTTGGATTTTTTGTTTAAATAATCATGACCAGGAAACGGACACGAGAGTGACACATATCAGCATTCTAAGAAAATGACCATTACTAGAACATTCTCACGGCTTTAACCCTTTTCTACATACAAACACTTTCTGACGCATTTGCAGCAGACGACAATTGAAAACAATGTGTCAAAAGATTAAATTGCTCAAAACGCGCAAGTTCTCCTTTTCCCACAATATTTCAACTTGAATAGGTAACAATGTTTCATTTACAGACATTGTTCACACCCGTCTGCTGTAGACACGTCAGTTGTGGACAGTATAATGGGAAGTGACAAACAGCACCTGCCTGCCAAGGACATAAACACATCCTGTAACCCAATTTTCGCGGGGCTAAACACACGTGCACCGTGTATAGCGATGTTGGATCTTAATGTATCTGCACAATCTCATCAGTTAACTCGCTTTTGGTCAAGATGTGATATAGACATTAAACCTTTTCCACATACAACAAATCTGTAGTGAACAATTTCTCCTTTTGTAAAAAAAAATTTTCAAAAGTCATTTGCTGAAGAGGCTTCAGATTGATCGGAAGATTAATTTCACGTCGGAGTGTCAATAAGGCCGCAAGTCGCCTGACGCGGTTCATATTAGAGTAGAAATAGACTGCGTGTGTCTAGGCACGAGAAAATCTGTTATAAATTATTATTATAACTGTGACGTTTGGTAATCAGGATCAACCGTAGAATCATCTCGTAAATATAGCGAAAAGTCCGCCAATTGTCTGTTTGAATGTGAACTGTCTGATCGATAACTGAGCGTCTTCACAAGCTGATTTGAACCTTGGTTGAGAATCGATGTGTATTTGTTAGGATGGAGTCTTTTGACGGTGCACACAATTTTGCGTATTAAACCTGTATCATCATTCGTAAAAACTGTACTTGTTTTCGTAGAAGACGCATATTTAAAGTAGATCCTTTGAAAAGAAAAATATGCGTTTCAGAAACATGAGAATGCAAATAATGAAATATGAACTGTCTGATCGTAATTGTGCGTCGACACGTATCTAAGCCTTTGTTATGCACCGAGATGTTTTCGATTGGTAGGCCTTGGGGGCATATTAAACCTGTATCATTATACGTATTAACTTGAGTTCCTTTCGTAGAAAACGCTTATTTAAGGTAGGTTCATTGAAAAGAAAATAGTCATTTACGAAACATGAGATAAAGTCGTTCTTTTTATACGGTATTCATTGGTTTACGTACTTCTCGTCTTACTTATCACGTAGCTGAGCCCCGGTAGCTCAGTCGGTAGCGACGCGGGTTGTTAATCCAGGGGTTTTGAGTTCGAACCCCAGCTCGGCCAACATTCTTTCCGACGTTTGACAAAAGACACTGTGACAAGCGTCATTCGTCTTTCACCAATGGGCTAACAGTCTATGTGGAAAAGCAGCCAGTTGCTGGGTGACTATGTTGTGTTGGGTACTGGTGTGAGAAAACTAGGAAACATATGAGTAGGTGAACTGGCCGCCGTGATACAACTGAAACAATGTTGAAAACAGCGTTTAACCCCAATCAATCAGTATTTATCACATAGGACTGATTTATCTTCAAACGTGTCTGCAGTAGACGACTTTTTAAGTTTGGGAAACAGTTGGAAATCGGGGAGAGAGGAGATATTACTTGTATTAAACATTTCCTCCATTTACAAAAGTGTTTTCATCAAACGTATAAAACGTGTTTCTTTACGACAATATTCTCTATAATGTATCATTAAGAAGTTTCAGACGTGTCAAACTTTTGTAAAAAGTTAAAAACAGAATAAAATGGAAACACATCATCATTCTAAATTTGAACAACTCAGCAATCAAGCAACAGATTCCTAGAAAACCCTACTTGATACAAATCTCGCGAAATGCTTTGCACGTTTTATGAAAATACTTAACAATTAAACATATTTAAACTTTTTCCCACTTACAACTAATCAGCAGCAGACGACTTTGAAAACCTAATGGCAAAATGTATGTAATTAAAAACAAAACAAAGACAACCCCCTAATTGATTATAATTGAAAAAATAGTGGCAAAAAAAAAGAAGAAAGTGTTCATCATGAGCATTCTCCTTTCTGCAGAGGCGTCAAAATACGTCTAAAAGTAAAGATTGTATTTATCAGACACTTTTTTTACCTGAAACTGTTTACTGCCAGAGTTATATTTTGTTCAAGGCACCGCGCAGACAGGCTTTTGGTACCATTATGTAAGTAGCCGGCGGCTACCAAACTGGCCATACCGCTGGGATTCGAACCTTCGACCTGCCACTCCCGAATCGACTGTCTTTACCGGTAGGCTATCGAATCGGACGGAGGGAAAGGGTTAAGTGAAAAAAGTTTACAACTGTTGGTTACATGATAGTGGATATTACTAATCTCTTTTCAGCCCACCGATTTCCGAACGTCCTTGACATTCTACAGTTGGTGTAACCACTATGTTAATATATTTATAATTGTACAAATAACTGACAATTCGTAAATGATATATTTCAAGAATTGAGTAATTAAATTTGCTTCTCACATTTGAGCCCGTTTGTGCGAAAGGTATACGTTCGCATTCCTGAACAGTATATATCCAGATCAAATTGTTTAATCAGCTTGAATTCGTAAAGTTTCAAAAGTGCCTTAAGGGTGTACTGATCTGAGAAGTAGATATTTATTTATAATATTTTTTTTTTTTGTAACATTGTTTTTTTAAAGTTAGATGTATGGATAATAAAAAAAAAGAATAAGAAAATTGGTATGTGGCGGTGCTTAATTTTATGCTAGATTCATTTTGTGGTATAAATCACATTCTGGAGTTATTTTATCCATATCGTTGGAGGTTCACATGCTATGTTGTAATTAAACCTCACAAATATACGCTATTTTGCCCTGATGAGAACCAATATCTGTCAGGTGTAAACACAGACAGGTTCAAAACTTTGAAATAAGGAAAAAACATATTTATAATATTTCACTTTTTCTAAAACTTCTTCAGATTATTGAAATATCTATCATTTATCAATATTTGAAAAGAAAAGTATATGTCCCTGAGAAAATCTTTAGTTTTTTCCTGTCTAAATACTTGTCTAAAAATTGATAAATATGAATATATATATTTTTTCTTTTCAAACATTTCTTCAATTGTAATAAAAATATTCCAATGTTTTCTTCTTATTTTCAAAAAGCATATGATAATATTAACGTTCTAGATTAAAACTTTTATACATGGATTTTAATATGTCCTTTTTACCCAGCTAATTTATATAATAAAACATGGCGTCTGGACAGCGCTTGGAAGGTTCACGAAGGATATTTTGCCCTTTATCGCAAACAAGTTTAATCCACTCTGTTTGAAACTTTGAAGCATTATAAAAAGGCATATTGACTAAACATGTTTTAATTTACAACTAAATCAGAAGAGTTCATAACAATGTTACAGACAAATAAATATATATACAAATCCACTTCTCAATTCAGTACATCCCTAAATGTCAGTCTACATATTATTTAGTCATAGGTGCATAATTTGACAAATTTTTATTCGCAAATCGGCATCTTGCCTTTGGACCATTTACAAATTGTATAATTGATGATATGACCAAGACACACTCGTTTATGCAGCAGACGACGGGGCCACATACAACTAGATGGGCTAAAGTTCTAGTTCTAGTTCTTACTGCACTGTTCAGTAATATATTTACATATGAATGTAAACTATTTATTTTGTTAATTACATTGCAATAATTGTGTAAACATAGCATATGAAAGTGTCTGTATGTAGGAAAGTGTTATTTTAAAGGATAATTCGAGACGAAGGTATCAATGCAATAGCAACCGATGATAGAAAATAGCGCTGTGCAAATTATTCTAAAATCATTTCCTCAAATACAACATGTACTATGACACCCTATGCATCAGACGACTGTTAAAAACTTGAGAAATTGTTTTACACAAGTACGATTTCAAAAGGTTAAATATTAAGATTTTATTTTGGTGTACAATATTTGTTTAGCCAACATACACACACACACACACACACACACACACACACACACACACACACACACACACACACACAGGCATACAGACAGACAGACATACAGACAAACAGAGAGAGAGAACGACAGGCAGACATGCAGGCAGGCTGACACTGCTACTTGTCTTATATGTTATATAAACTTACATATATACATAAACATAAAGACATAAATACAGATAGACATAAATTCAGATACGCATAAATTCGAGACACATGAATAAATGCAGATATACATACATAGTTATAGACATACATAATGATAGACACACGATAATACACATGTATGATGGTAGACATAACTGATGATAGACATACATAAACAGATAGAAACACAAACGCATAGACAGATACACATACATATTGACATACACACGTATATACATGCAGACATACAGGCAGATTGACAGTTAAACCAACAGATAGACAAAGAGATAGACGGACATACATATTAGTAGGAGACCAGCCTGTAGGTCCCGTGACCAATTTCTGGGAACAAAGGTTTGAAAGTGTTTTTGTGTTCCCTGATGAATACTGAACAATTTTGACTTGGGCTGCCCCCTTGAAAATGTCAGGCATTTTCGGGAGGCGTCAACAAAGGTCAAACAGGGGTCAAATTTCAAATATATTCCAATCGTGTCAATATACATATCAAAAAAAAATATCATATTCCAAAAATGTATAGTTTATTATACCTCCTACCTTTAATGAGGGCGCTATGGTCAAAAACGTTGAACGGTCAACACACTTTTGACTGGCGGTCAAATTCACCAAAACAGTTAACATTATCCGATTTTAATGATTTTAGTGTCTAATAATATGTTTTCTGACATGGCAAATTCAACTAAGCAACTTTTAAAAGTAAGAGTGATTGCCATAACCTTGAAACTTCAAAATGGCTGCTAAAAGGTTAACATAAATTAGCCTCTTACCTTAAATGAGGGCTCTATGATCAAAAACGTCGAAAGGTCAACGCACTTTTGACAGTTGGTCAAATTCACCAAGACAGTTAACATTGTCCGATTCTAATGATTTTAGCGTGTTATAATATGTTTTCTGACATGGCAAATTCAACTATACAACTTTCAAAAGTAAAAGTGCTTACATTGACCATGGACATGCCAAATGGCTGCCATAAGGGCGAGAATTCCAGGAAACGCATGATAATGTAAATTAACTGCGTGACGTAATTGAAAACTACTGAAAATGGCGTTTAACGATAGTCATTATTCATCGGTGCTGTCCAACCAGAGTATACCGTATTTATGAAGTCTTTAAGCCAATCAAGTATTACCCGGGATAATCTGGACCAGCGTGTAGCTCGTGCACCGTTTCCTGTGTATAGTGGTTAAAGGGTCCATCTTGGTGTTTTCAATTGTAGTGTCCGCCGTAGGTGCGAGAGACCAGCGACTAGATTACAAGGAACCTTGGAAGCTGGACACCAGTGTTCAATCCGTGGTCGGATTTTACAAATTAATAAAAATGGTAGCAATGACTTGCCTCCTTGATCTCCATTCTTACGGGAAGTAAGACTAGTTCCTAGATAAATGATATCGGTATAGGGGGAAACATACTCAGTTTCTTTTGCCACAAAGTTGTCAGTAGTAGTCTTTTTTATATACATTACATTGCTTCTGAACGTGGAAATTGGTCAATGCAAACCATTATCAACCCATACTCGGAACATGCTGCACTGCCGCACACACGTGACATCTGCCTTTTGTCACAGTAGAAGTGCCATAAAGTTAATGACCAAATAATTGAATAATAGATTGGGTTTTAACTAATGTATTTTGTCCAGCATTCACGTACGAATAGTACATACAATTTTCTTCCCAGACATCTGGCTACCATCCTATATATGTTACAGTCAATCTATGAAATCAGCCATTTCATGAAATGGCTAAATTTTTTAGCCTTTTCGTGAAATGACCAATTCACTCAGGCATTTCATGAAATGGCTAAATATTTCAGGCTTTTCATGAAATGACTAAAAAATTGCTCCGGCCATTTCATGAAATGGCTAAAATCAAACGTCTTTGGTCAATTGGGACAAAATATAAGAAATATACCTTTAAGAAACAAGACTAAGACTAATGTTAACAGCATCATTTATTTTGTATAATAGGTTTTGCACATGCACAATATTGTCTATTTCCGCTTTAGACTTAACTAAGAACAGCTAGCATGATAAAAGCACAATATAGTAGTGTACAGTTTCAAAATCACATACAATGTTCATGGAGCTATTTATTCTTACATGTAAGACTGCTGTGGCATCTGCTATTACACATTTTACCAGCCTTAAAGCACTTACATCTGTTGGTTTGACATTGTTTTTTACCATTTCCACAATCACATCGAAAAAACCCTTGCCCACCTGATGTGGTTGCTTTCACAGGTTGGCGAAGTGTCACTGTACATTCCGTGTTAACGTTACAATTAGTCAGGAGCTTTTGCGGACATAGATCAAAGATGTTTCTTGGGTCACCCCTACCCCTGTCAACCATAGGTATATGTATAGCAACATTGTCTCCTACTTCGCCGGTCTTTAGCTCTACACGTGATCGTTTGACCATTCTCTCCGCTTGTGACAACTGAGAATCACGGGCCCTTTTTCACTGCTCGAGTATTGACTGTTGCCGTTGATCCAGGTTGGAAGTAGATGTAGGCGTACTGGTATTGGAAGTAGCTAGTGGTTCTTCTATAGTGGTAGGCGTGGTAGCTAGTGGCCCGTCGAAGTGGTAGGCGTGGTAGCTAGTAGCCCGTCGGTAGTGGTAGGCGTGGTAGCTAGTGGCCTTTCGGTAGTGGAAGACGTGGCAGCTAGTGATTCTTCTGTAGAGGTAGACGTTGTAGCTAGTGGACAGTCCTTAGTGGTAGACTTGGCAGCTAGTGGTTCTCCTGTAGATGTAGACGTGGTAGCTAGTGGTTCTTCTGTAGAGGTAGACGTGGTAGCTAGTGGCCCTTCGGTAGTTGTAGGCGTAGCAGCTAGTGGCCCTTCGTTAGTGGTAGGCGTGGTAGCAGAGAGTAGTGTAGCCTGGGGTTGTTGGTCGAAGATAGCTAGTAGATCACTTAAACTATGATCAAAGCAATCATTGTAGGTAATTATATTGAGCCCCTATTTTACAATCCAGTTAGTTTGCATTTATTAAGATTAATTACATATGACAAAGTCATTTCACGACAAGGCTAAAGATTTTATCCATTTCATGAAAAGCCTGAAACATTTAGCTATTTCATGAAATGACTGAGTGAATTGGTCATTTCACGAAAAGGCTAATTTTTTAGCCATTTCATGAAATGGCTGATTTCACAGATTGACTATAACATATGTCATCATATGTGAAACAAAATTGACAAGGTGCAAAACAAGAATTATATATAACATTTATTATTGAGTATGAATATAATAAAGATATACAATGTACATGCTGTTATATTCATTTTATCAAACAAACTATACTTTTCATGATATAAAACATCTTATACACAGATTGGCTGAATTTGCACCAGCCAATCTGTGTAACATTGGTATTGAAATTTCAGCCATTTCATGAAAAGCTGAAATATTTAGCTATTTCATGAAATGACTGAGTGAATTAATCATTTCACGAAAAGGCTATTTTTTTTAGCCATTTTATGAAATGGCTGATTTCACAGATTGACTGTAACATATATACACTTTAACTTGTAGGTGCCAAATTACACAATGACTTTTGTCAATCAATTACAACACGAAATGTCCAAGCCGGGGTTCAAACTTACCTCTGTATTTATACCGACTAATCTATCTCGGTTCGCCGTAAAACCGTTTCGGAAGGCTAAAAATACTGGTTATTACCGAACGTTAACTGTACGACTGACAATATACTCCGAATATAAGAACTAAACAAGAGCGCCAAATGTCACAAAAAAAGTACAGTGATAATTGGTTGTACGTCAGGCAAATTTAGAGAGCGGACACTGTTAATACAGTTTTGGCCATTTCGAGGTACATAAGTGTGTAGTGACTAAGATATTGGGTTATTCATCGAACCTGACCAAGATATTCTGCCTATCAACGTATTGTTTAAATTTGGTGATGATCGGACAAAGGCTTCACAAGTTATTGATCGAACTAGACCGATTTGAGGTAATTTCTATAGTTAAAGGGCAATAGCTCTCCAGTGAATAACACGATATGGCTGGTAATCGGACTTATCCGAGATATTTTGCCAATACACATTCTGACCAAATTTGGTGGTGACTGGACAATAGCTTCTTAAGTTATATAGCGGATAAGACCGATTTAATATCTTGTCCGAGATACTTTGCCCATACACATTCTGACTAAATGTGGTGATGATTGGATAAAGGCTTCAAAAGTTATTGATCGGACAATACCTATTTGAGGTAATTTCTATAATTAAAGGGCAATAACTCTCGATTGACCTACAACGATATGGCTCGTTATCAAACTTGTCCAAGATATTATGCCAATACACATTCTGACCAAATGTGGTGATGATTAGACAAAGGCTTCTAAAGTTATTTAGCTGACAACATACTGGACACCGCCCGCACGCCAGCTCGTACGCCGCAAGTAAAACTATAATACGTTCCGTTTTTTCAAAACTGGCGTATTGAAAGTGTGCAAACTCCGTTTAAAACATTTAACTGTTTTCATTTTCTGAAAAGATGGACTATCTTATCTGAGCCAGTGACGGTTATTATACTCGCCTACAAGCACACTGGGTCATCCTACACCGGAAGTATTTTCCAACAACATCCGGGCACGTTTTACCACTACGAGCCTTTAAGAAATTTACAAGACAGAATCAGACGACACATGTCAGTACAGTATCTGAATGGCTCACACAGGTAATCAATGCCGATGTTTTGATGTCGATATGGATCGGTATTGTCCGTGGGATTGTCGGTCATTTCGGCCATTCATACAGACAGACAGACAGACAGACAGACAGACAGACAGACAGACAGACAGACAGACAGCCATACAGACTGATAGGCCGGTATTGCTAAAATAACAAAATATTTAAATTTCACATTTCTATTCAATATTAATATGAAGTAAATAATGGCGTAAGTGCTTGCTAATACAAATTGCATCTTGTTATTGCAAAACCACTGATTATACTATAGATTTATTATCGGCGCAGAAACCTAAACATTAATTATCAAGCTATTTCATTTCACCGCTACATAATGTGGTTCGTGAAACTCTTTCCCACATACATCAAATCAGTAGCAGACGACTTTTGCCACAACGATTTCAACTTTTTTTCAGCAAGTATACCTACAATTATAGAGATTTTCCATATGTTTGAGTAGACATTTTCAAAGTCGTCTGCTACAGATTTGCTGTATGTAGGAAAGAGTTAAATAAATTTACACTAGATTACTTTTTTACAATACTTAAACCATGGTAGTAATGGCTTCCATCCTATTCGCTTAGGTTTGCGAGCATATGATAATGGCGCCAGGATTAATACTATCAGGAGTACTGGTAATTTATCATGGAAACGCCGTGATATAACTGAAATACTGTTATAAAAAGCGTAAAACACCTTTCAAACAAAACAGAAAACAGAAAACAAAAATCGACAAGTAATAAAAGTCCTTTTAATGAGTCAGAGAATAAATTGTTTTCTAAGAGATCGACCAACATCCGATCCAAAAGGTGTAGCAGTATTAACACCGATTGTATATGAAAAGACGTTTACGGTTTACCTGATGATTTGATATTCTTCAGAGACGTTCGATTTGTTGTGGAACACTTTTGCTACAACATTGAACAAATTGTGTTGGAACCTTTATGACATGATTATTTGGCCGTTCTTGCAATTATTATGTTTCCAATTATTATTTCCCTGTCTTTGCAGCACGTTACATATACACACTTGTGGGAAAAGGATGACTTGTTCAAAACAAAATATATATTTTTTTGTTATCTTAAACAAACATGACACTTGACTGAGTTACGTATTTTCCTAGCGACTGTAGAGATAACGGAAAATACCAATTTAAACAGAACATGTAAATTTAAGGAAAGCTGTCGGCATTTCCAGACGCGCCAAATCGGTAAACTATGCAGACTGTCGACAATGAGAGGTAAGGTATAACTGTTTGGTAAATTTAAATTTACAAAGATCACTGTGAACAAATCTAGAGATTTTTTTTTCATGATGGCCCTGGATCGCTCGCATGAATTATGCAATGTGATTGTGATGCCTACCGCAATAACTTTTTTTACCAACCAACATGCCTAGAAGTAATCTTAAAGAGAATCAACAAAGGAACATTTCAGCAAAATGATTTGAATATTGGCCAAATATTTTTTGCAGAAGAGGATTCTTTCAATTTAACCATAAACGGCAAAAATGCTCCCACCCCCAATCGACGAAATGACAGGGCTTGAATGAATCTAATAGAAGGTTACCCAAACAACATTTCTGCAAAATCATTTTGAAATTTTCCAGATTATTTTGGAGAAGTACATTTTAAACGATATCACTTTAACCATATAAGGCAAAACAGCCCCACCCCCTGGTGGCCATGTGTTTTAACCAATCAACAAGTTATTTCGTTTTGTTACCATGCAAACCAGAATTCTGCATGGTTCCAAAAAAAAATATGAAGGAATTCTGGAGAGTACACTGAGAGGACTTTGCTTTGAAGTTTCATCCCAATTGACCTACTGGCTACCGAGGAGAATCTGTTGACGGACGCACGACACGCTGCATTCGACGAACGACGCACATCGCACGACGTACGACGGACATAGGGCGCTCACAATAACTCACATTGAGCAGTATGTGCTCAGGTGAGATAAACACTCTTAAATGACAATCAAAATGAGTCGAAATCATAACACACAAGTTATTATGTTAGTACTTCTATCATTGTTGTTATAGTAGTTGCAGAAGTATAAGTAGTAGTAGTATCACATAAGTATCTCTCAAGCAGGCTTAGTGAATTTACCTCAAACAAATTTATTTCTTTTTCCCAGCACCGCTTTTCTTTTCATACACAATTAATTTTATCTTTGAATCTTTACTCATTACGCCTTCAACATAAAAGGAACCAGTCTGCACTTTGACAGTTTCTGTCTCGTGACGTTGGCGACCGTAAGTAACGTTTCGAGATGTTCCTTCCTGTTCCAAGTGCGGGTCAAAGAGATGATCAAAATTGTAATTATTGCAATCAATATCGCGAAGAGGATCAGTTATGCCAATACTAAGCAGACTATCCTGAAGCCAGCTGCCTGCGCTGTATCCCCACATGACCACCACGCGCCGTTTTGCGTTGGATTCAATTAGCCATGATACAGACGCATATTTTCTGTTGATCTCCATAGCTGGTTGTAAATGGAATAATGGTGAAAACATTACAGTATCCCTTTCTCCAGGATCGGCCCATCCTGCCGGGGTAGATATATAAAAATCTCCGCCATAAAGGTTTATCTGTCCATCGTGGAGAAAGTAGGCAGTAGAGTTCTTTATTTCAATGGAACAAACTTGTTCTGAAAGATTGATATAGTTATGTTTAATGTGTATATATCTTGTAATGGTAGTGAATACTTGACAATCGAAGGATGTAAAATATAGCCGATTAATTTAATTTAAGTTAATCAACCTATGTATTCCAAGACACTCATTGCACTAGTACACTACACTACATTCTTCCCGAGTAGATTGAGACATTTCGGCCTATATGTGTTAGGTGAATGACGCTGATCGCAGAGCTGTTTGTGAGTCGTTGGAATCAATAAAATGCCGTACACAGCCATCGTTTATATAAACCCCGGTAGCTCAGTCAAAAGCGAAGCGAGTTGTCAATATAGGAGTTGTGAATTTAATTCCCAACTCGGCCAACATTCTTTTCGACGTTTGACAAAATGCACTGTGACATGCATCATTCGTCATCACCAATTGGCTAACGGTCTATGTGGAACATCAGCCAGTTTCTTTGAATGTATGTTGTGTGGAGTACTGGTGAGAGAAAGCCAGGAAATGCATGAGTAGGCCAACTGACCACCATGACGTGACTGAAACAATACTGAAAACGGTGTTTAACCCTAATCAATCATTCTTTATTAACTGATTTATTGAACTTCGATGTATATGACAGAAAGACACTAAATTATCCAATACCGATGAAGGGAAAGAACTCGTGTTGAACTGGTGATGAATACATTTCAGACCACATATCGAGTATTACGAAGTCAAGATATAATATTCCTAATGAGCTCGGCGATGTCCGTGTCAGGTCGTTGGAGGTCGGTTATGTTTGTGGGCTTGTCCGTGATTTTCTAACGAAAAGCGTGTTATAAATTTAGTGCATAGACAAAAAAATGTAAATTAATGAGCTCGGCGATATCCGTGTCAGGTCGTTGGAGATCGGTTATGTTCGTGTCAGGTCGTTGGAGGTCGGTTATATTCGTGGGCGTGTCCGTGATTTCCAACGAAAAGCGTGTGAATAATTTAGTGCATAGACAGGGAAATGTAAATTAATGAATTAACACTATTTTGTTTTGACTCTGGTATTCGAAAAAGGGAAGAAAACGTTATTACCAATGTAGACTAGGCCTAACATTGTACCAAAAGTTACTCACAAATAAGAAACACGCGACTGTAGCTAATTTTGTTTGGCTAGACGAATATAAGAAAAAGAAATCCGATTTTTAGGATGGCGAATTCGCCTTGGCCGAGTTGTTACCGTTTGGAATTTAAAATTGGACGTCCGAGGTTCGATCCCCAGTCGCGGAGGTCATGGTTAAGTGCCCATGAACAAGGCACATTTTCTAGCTTAGTACTATTTTGTTCACATAGGGATCATGAATAAATGAGCTATCGCCGTGATAACTGAAATAATGTTGAAAACCGCGTACAACTCTAATAAAATGAACAGACCGTTTTAATGGTGGCATATAATTACGACTATATTTGGTGCGAATCTTAAAAATTTGGAATAGCCAACCTACCTGTGATTTGAGTAGCCATATTGGTAGGATATTCTATTTTCAAGACTATCCTGAATATTCAAAGGTCTATCTGGTATCCAACCTGACAGCAGTCTAATCTGAATAATAAAAACACACGTAAAGTTAATTTCATAATTTACAAAATCAATAACGAATGTAAATCAGTAACCTATGCCCAATTGGACGTCTGGCATCAAGGAAACTGTAAAATGAATGTTCATCCAAATACTCTATCTTTGTACTCCCCTTATATATAATTATTTATATATTCACTCCACTCCCGAATTATATTTCAGAAATTATAAACGGCGATGATATAGGTGTTTGAGGTATGATACAACGGTACTAAATAAGAGCCTCGTCGACGATACAAATCCCATCCCACGGTCATGTTGTAGAGACGTATTTAGTCGCTGTAACCTTGACATTTGACCTACTTCAGTGAAACATGAATCAGTCCAAATTGTGTATAGAGTATGCAAGTAATTCCGTCCACAAATTAAAATGCTTAAACAATGACCCCGTTTTGTACAGAGATAATATACGTCAGTTCGACGTCGCAATTAGACGTCGATCCGACGTTGTGTTTTGGTCATAGTTTGTAATAAGTTTTTTACACATGATGTGTCAAAAGGTTGCCCAATAATCGTGATACTGCAAATGAATACTAAAACTCGATCATTTTATTTATTCAAGTTGCTTCCCTTGCTTGTGACCTTGGTTTCTGAAATTGGAATTTCCACGTGGTGTCGCATTTTTTTTTTACTTTTCCCTTTCTTTTAAAATATTTTGTTTGAATTCATCTTGTTGAACAAAGATTTGAAGAACTATTTATAAAGATAGCTTCTTAGCATGTAATTTCGATAATTACGAAAAAAATCATGTGTACTTTCCTAAAAATAGATCGACGCGCCGCTTTTGAACCAATTTTGACCGCCATTTTATGAACCGTGTGCGAGAGAGAAAGATTCAAATACAGCTCTACTGTTCATATTTAAAATAATACAGGTAAGTTGATGCAATGTATGTTTAAATGTATATAGCACTCATGTTCTGTTGTTTTACACGGCTGTCTCAATGAAAACTTAGCGTAAAGTTCCTTGCACAATTCAACCCGATTCGTACCATTTTGTGTGAGAAAACAATTTCTCTCTCTTAAATAAGCCATAGAATCTCTATTTAGAGATAAATATTAGTCTTGTTTGTTATATAATGAATGGAATCCGCTGTGGTCGAGTGTTAAGCGTCGGGGATTTCGAAACCGGGTGTCCCGGGTTCGATCCCCAATCGCGGCACTACGGTCATGGTGGAGTGCCCTTGGGCAAGGCACATTTGCTAGCCTAGTACTGGTTTGTTTACCCAGGGATCATGAATAATTAAATTTAATTGCGTGCTAAATGACCTTAGCTGTCGATGCGCCATAAAACAATATACATTCATTCATTATATAATGAATGTAGTAAATCCTGTACTAATTACAGTCTGGGATACTGTCCAGATATAGGAAATAAGACCGTGCGGATAATTCCTTATTACATGATGCCTGTGTGGTATGCATGTTTATTATATGACAACCAATGAATTTGCTGTTTATCAGAGTGAAATATAACCCTATATCTTTTCAAAAATCCACACTGTGGAATATGAATAAATGACGTCAGAGGGACTAACATTATGACGTTAAACCGCTGACGTGACGTCATATTCCTAGTATTCGGTCATGTTATTCTACACAAGTTATACATAAAGAAATACATAATGGGTATATTATTTGTTTTTCATCAATTTGTCATTAAATAAAAAGAAAATTTGTTTGTTTTGAGTGTATATGGAATATATTTCAACTCGAAGTGATACAATTTAAACATTTTCACTCGCGCTACGCGCTCGTGAAAATATTCAATTGTATCACGTCTCGATGAGATATATTCCATATCCACTCAAAACAAACAAATATCCTCTATGTATACGTTGACTTTTGGTCGTTATACAACGTCGTGATTCCGACGTTGTTCCAACGTCGTGATTTCGACGTTGTTCCAACGTCGTGATTTCGACGTTGTTCCAACGTCGTGATTTCGACGTTGTTCCAACGTCGGAGTCTGACGTCTAACAAACTTTCATTTTCAACCAATATACAACGTCTATCCAACGTCTGACGTTGTTACAAAGTCTTTCCAACATCAATTGTTTGCTGGGTAGTCACTGTGACATTGATCTTCGAACTAGGTTAGTAAATCTAACAAATTCCCAAGATATCTTTACACTGCAACTGTGTGTGAGGCATGTAGAAATTCCATCCACAAATGAAAAGGCGTCACCTTTTAGATAGACATATTATAGATCTTTGATGAGATGCAGGCTGTATGCTTAGCGAACGTTTTTGTTTTATAAAGTTTAAATAAGGTAATACTCTAGCATTATATCAACTTTAAGGCAACGTAACGTCAACATAACGTTACTATATATACGCAACGCAAATCTACCCGTTTCGATTAGTAATTTATGTCCATAAATTCAAAAGAGTGTTAATTGTTTTCTTTGTTTGTCATTTTGAATATTTAGTAGATATGATTCAAGTTCTAAAGTAGTCTTAAATTTGCGGTAATAATCAAGTTTTGGAGATGAATCAATTGCTGCATGGCAATTTTGGATATATTTGTCTCGAATTCTCTGCTTAATTAATTTTATTGTTTCTGCAGATACATTCTGTTCTAACCATATGTTGCTCATACCTACTATGTCTAAATACCGTTTTACTTTGGTCGACCACAAAGTATTATTGCCATTTGAAATAAAGCATTGCTTAAGGAAAACATCTTGTACTATTGAATTTTGATTAGTTTTTATTTTTGATCAGAACTTAAGTGAACGTTCGATGCCTATAATAGATAACGGAAATCTCCCTAATTATTCTAGTACTGCTGCATTTGTTGTTTGTTGTTTAACTCTAAGGATATTTTTTCAAAAAATTATATGTAACTTGTCAATTTTGTTTACTTTTTTATTTTTGACCAGAACTTAAACGTGTACGTTCGATGACTATACTAGATAACGGAAATCTCCCTTGTTTTCCTAGTACTGCTGCATTTGTTGTTTGTTGTTTAACGCCAAGCATATATGTCAATTTCAGATAATTGATAAATGCCTAAGACTTCGGAGGCATAAAGAAGAATAGGTGTTACCATCCTGTCAAAAAGAAGTAATTTAGTTTTGATGTCGAACTTTATACGCTTAAATAGTATTAAAAGACCATTCATTGCTTTTGAGGCTTGTTCAGAAAGGGCGTTTGAAGCCATATTGAAATTTCTATTCTTTGTAAATTTGATTCCAAGATATGTGAAACTGTCCACTACTTCAGTATTGATAAACCAATCATAATTTAAGGATTGTCTCCCTTTTTCAAAAATAAATTCTTTAGTATTCTTAACATTATGGTTAGGCCCCATTTTGTAGAATATACCTTCAAACTATCTAAAAGGGACTGTAAACTAGACTTATCAGTCGTTAAAAGAGCAATATCGTCCACAAATATCAACATATATATAGATAGAAGATTTAAATCAGATTCAGTGAGATAATAAAATTCATATTCTCGCTTATTTCATTAACAAATAAAATGTATAAAATAGGTGAAAGAGGTCCCCCTTGTTTCAAACCTAACGAAACATAAAAGAAATCGGACAAATTGAGATCAGTAGATCTTACACGTGAAGACAATTTATTATATATATATTTCATAATGTTTACAAATTTGTTACTAATACCAAGTTTCAGTAGTTTTTGCAATAGATAGCTATGAGGAACAGTATCGAAACATCTTTTGTAGTTCACAAAAGTGCAAAATAATTAGCTTTTACTTGCAAGTATGTTTTATTTGATGCTATGAAGAATAAAATTGCAATCAACTGTGCTCCTTTTATCTCTGAAACCAAACTGACAATCATCGTATACATATAGATTCATTTTCACAAAAAGCATTAAGTCTATTCCTCATACTCAATGAGAATATTTTACCGACAGCACATTATTAATGGTATTCCCCTATAGTTAGAAGGGTCATCTGAGTCTCCCTTTTTGTAAATTGGAACTATTATTTCTTTCGTCCATAATTATGGATATTCTCCGCTTTCATAAATATGGTTAAATATGATCACTAAAATCGGACATTGATCGGAATGTTACGTAAGGTCCTTCACTTCAAATGTCTAATCTTATCGAAATTATGATATCCCGTGATTAAAAAAACAATCAAACTCGCCCCTAAAACGACACCTTTAACTGAATAATATGTACATAAACCATCGTCTTTTCTACCGTTAAAAATGTGTTAATCATTTTCCTTACAGAGGGTGA
Organism: Serripes groenlandicus; assembly: GCA_031761405.1. NCBI lineage: Eukaryota > Metazoa > Mollusca > Bivalvia > Cardiida > Cardiidae > Serripes > Serripes groenlandicus. The sequence goes on from JASEVX010000107.1 coordinate 636,501, forward strand.
GCAGTTTTAACCCAAACTTATTTAAAACTTTGTCATGTGATTTTCGAGGTGACAATGAACTACTGTTTGCTCAGGTAAGTCAATATAGTTGTGTAATTCCAAATGTCAACAAAATCATTACGTTCGCTTATTCTACTTTTCATATCACCCGTTATGTAAACTTCATCCAAATCACAGTAGCTCCTTATATCGTCACTAATCTGTGCAAAGAAATCATAGTCAAATAGATCTGATTCCACATTTTTATATACAATCGAATCTTCTGGAGGTATATACGTAACACAAACAAATAGTCATTATCAGCATTAAAGAGACTTTTGTGTAACCTAAACCATAACATTCCATTATGATTCACTTTAATAAGGTCAATTGTCCAGCTTAACCATGTTTTGTTATATACTATAATACCACCACTAAATCGTTTAGCCTTTTTGTTCGATCTTGGTCAATGACAACTAAATTGAAGCGTTGGATATTCCTGCATGCCATGTTTCTGTAAGCAAAAGTAGGTCGTAATAAATAACCAATTTAATGAAGTCATTATCATCAACTTTTGTCCGTAAACCGTTAACATTCTACTGTAAAATAGTAAATTGCCGTTTGCTCGTTTGTCATTTTCTGGTACCAGAAGTACCGGTATCTGTGCTAAAACCAGGTGGAGGGTAATTGACTGAGAACATCTGTCCGTTGATGTACAGTTTGCCATAAGAGAGAACTGCTTTTCATTATTGTACTTGCTTTATAGTGTTTTTAAACAAGGTTACATATATCTGATCATGAGAGAATAAACAGGTCTTTCAACGAAGAAAGACAGTTCATGAAGTAAGACTGAACATGCATATTAAATGTGATCTATAACGATATTCTTTTTGATTTGTAATATGTTGAAATGTAATTAAAGCAATAATAACTTTATTTCTCCATTTTATTTGTGTTTGTTCATTGCTTTGACAACTATCCTTTCAACTTATTTAATCCGTTCCACGGGAAAACCAACATTATGGACTCTGCGTAATGTATAGACCCAGATCAGCCTGCGCAGTCAGCGCAGGTTAATCCGGGCCGACACATTCAGTCTCAGGGGGATAGAGGTATTGAGAAATGATTCTTGAAAAAGAAAATGCACAGGAGGCGAAAAGTGTCTGTCCGGGTTAACCTGCGCGGCGTGCTTTAAACAGAGTCAACACGTTTGGTTTTCTGGTTGCACGGCACATTTATATTTTAGAAAAGTAGTTCCAGGAAATATATCATTTTTAAAAATAAGTACACATGTAAACAAATTGTTTATTATACCAGTGTAATATATCTCATATGCTCATTTCAAGACAAAACTCAAACATAAGAGATGCTAGACTTATTTCCTTTATAGTGTTATATTATTCTGGTCAATATGTATAAGTGTTGCAAGTGTGAACTTAATCCTACTTCAAAAGAAATACATCATAAATTCATGCAACACTTGAATGACAGACGGACAGACAGACGGACGACAAACAATTGATCCGTAAACATTTTTATAAAACGTACCCCTGACACAGTCTGTCAGTACTATCTGAAACTATACAAATTTAATAATGATACAGAGGTTACCATACTGTTGGGAAAGGAGTAATTGTTCGGTTTCTTATATTCTCACAGTGTTTTTAAACGTATTCTGCCGTAAAGGAGATCAGAAGTCGTGAATATCATGTAGAAGATTCAATTAACCATCAAATTAATACATTTCAAACCTTTCGTGAATAAAAACATTATTTTACGCCAATTGTGTTTTTCTATAGTGTCTTGTACTTCCTCAAACAATGATTTATATCAAGATGCTTTCCTAATTAGAGGAAACTTATATGTCATAGACGAGCAGGTAAACAAATGGGCCACATATTTTTTTAGGTTTCACTATATGAAAATGCGAGTAATTGTTTATTTTGATATTATTCCTTCTTGATTCGATTCGAAAAGCGGATGCAGTATATAACTACTTTAACACACATACACGTTATAAAGAGCCCCGCTTCTAAATGTAATGAGTTTTACTATTAGCCTACTAGTTTTACATTGTAAACATTTATGTTTGTCGTCGCACGCATTGTCATATCAATAGAAATCTACCCTTCATGTCTATATATAGAGATAGCTTTTTGTATACAGAAACTTTCTGGTATTACGTGGTGTGTATTACCTACACGCCAGTGACTACACTCTATCTAGGGCCCGTTTGTTGCGCATACACTAGTTTCGGTTTAAAACTAGTTTCGTAAACCATACACAAACTTAAAACTGTTTTCTTTAACCGATCAAACCGCTCTAGAATGTGGTTTAGGAGGTTTGGTGTATCCGAATACATGTTCACTTGGAAGAGAGAAAATGGTGACTGAACCTCTTAAATTAGCCCTAACATGTGGAAATGCATTAGACTGGGTTCAGACATAGTCTGATAATGGTCATAATAATATATTTGGATTTTTAAACATATAAATACTTTATTTACTCGTTTTATTATGTAATTATGACCAGAAAATTAAAAGATAAAAACATTTGTATCAAAGTCAATCCATGTTGTTCTCAAAACCGGCCGTTTGTGGCGAAGAAACATTAAACCACAAACTAAAACCAGTTTAAGTGAAACAAATTGGCTCACAGTTTCACTCTTCTTATTGGCACAGTACGGTATTCAGTAGTGACTTGTATGAGTTATTGGCGGTCTAAATAAGTTTATTTAATACAGTGTCAACAAAATTAAAATGGATTTAAGAACTTCTACGCCGATTTAGCAGAGTATGTGTTTGACTCGTTCTTTTGTAGAGTTTTTCTGCCAAAAGAACTGACACAACGCAAAATAATGTGCAATGACCTATAAATAGCCCAACGAAGTAAAATTAAATCGCACGATCAAAAGGTCAAACAGAGGACAGAAAGTAACCGTATCGGTGATAATTCAACATATCAATGTAATGTAGTGTGTATGAAATCGAACGCAGAAATGATCTACGAGTCGCGTACGGCGAACTGAGGCTGGTAATCTCTATGTTTGGTATACAATAGAGTAATGCAGTTGAGAATTTAGGTGGGATTTCCATCTTATTGCTTTCGTCAGCGATAACATGTACACGTACTATTCTCAACTCAATATCAATTGTGTATTGTATTGTATACTATATGTATACAGTCACTTAAATCACCCAATATAACTTCTAACAGCAAATAAAAGTGTCGCCTTTTCAGTTGTACGTCCATATATAATTTAGTTTAGCTTAATAATCTTTCATTTGGCCTACCCATGCCACAATGATGCCATTACGGTGGTGCAACAAGATTCGTCTTCCCCATACATAACTCATTAATGATATCAAATAAGTGCAAAACAGTTCTAAGGGTGATGATTTATTCCATGTAATCTTTGAATGATAGAATAACACGCAAACACGACAACTTAAGAATTGTCGTTCTGAGGTAGTGGTACATTAGCGCACCTAAAGCACACACACACACACACACACACACACACACACACACACACATACGTGTATACCAGTGTTCTGAGGACTGGGTGAAGCAGCCTCTTTAGCGGAAAATAGAAAGTGTTTTAACGTCGGTTTTATGTTATACTATATAAGTGCCCATCATATCTATCTTTTTGAGGACGACAAAACGAGGACCTTTATTTGCATATTTTACAGACCTGATTTTATGTATTGTAATGAGAAGGTTGTTTTGTGTATCATTAAGAAGACTTTAGTCGTAGAATTGCAAATCTTTCTATGTTGGAGAAACCATTCTACTTAAGCACAAATCAAGGTCACGTGACGAATAAAAATGTGCGTAGTGTGTGTATGACTACCTGTAGTAGCCGTGAAATTGAGGACCTTCGGATTATTACAGGAACCGACTTAAATCCTTAAAACGAATAGAAATAAAGGAAAATATTTCGAGTGTAAGTTCTCACAGTGGAGGTAGGTCCTATTTTTGTTGGAGTGCAGTCAAGTCGAAGTCCTCAAGTTGCTGTATATACACACAGACACATACATACTCACACACACACACACACGTTTATGCTGTATATATGAGGACGTTGACAGAGTTCTGCTCTTAGAGGGTCAACAAGAAGGAAGGCGTTAAGGCTTTCAGAAATGTCCAGATTGCAGCTCTGTAGGCCTTATTATGAGCCTTACAGGTACAATCTATGTCCTCCCAAACGTTTTTTTAAAACTCCTTAATGGAACTTGGTCTATACTGCCATACCGTCAGAGGACTTTCAGATTATACCATCTGAGCGAAGACAGTGTCTATTTTGTCTATTTTGTCTATGTATAGCATCTTTAGAGAGACAAAGACAACAGTGTTTTCCATCTGAGCGAGCACAATGTCTATTTTGTCTATTTATGACAAATCAAACACATACTCCTAGTTTTCCATTTGAGCGAGGACAGTGTATATTTTGTTTATATATATAGCATCTTTAGGAAGACGTATAAAACACACACTTAGTGTTGTCCATCTGAGCGACGAGAGTGTATATTTTGTCTATGTATAGCATCTTTGGGATAACAAATAAAACACACACTCATAGTTAGTGTTTTCCATCTGAGCGAGGAGAATGTATATTTTGTCTATGTATGGTATCTTTGTGAAGACATATAAATCAGACTCAAGAGTGTTTCAATCTGCTTCATACGATAAATGCGTTTGAAAGTTGTAAGCTTAACATATTGACTGGAGGACAATTAACCTTGGTTTAAACAATATTTCATTCAGTCGAATTTACATATAAACATTATAATAAATATCATATTGACTATAAAAAGGATTTCGCAGAAAGCATTAAGCTTATTTAGGCTTTGATCAGATGGTGTGACACAATGTTATGTGTTTTGCATTAACCTTTTCCCACCTGCAGACGCTTTCTGACGCATATGTAGTAAACGACTTTTGAAAGCATTGTGGCGCATTTGCATTTGTGGGAAAGGGTAAATTAAATGCAGAAAAGCGTCCCACGGACCAGGGCTCGGTGATACGAGTTCACACAAATATTAAAATACAATGTATTTTCGTTTAGCAGCTTTCATATTATTCGTAAATACACCTTAGCCTTAAACCTGTACGTAGTAGCGGCTTAACGAAAAAACAGCCATAGGATATATTTTAGGCATCTGCAGCATTCGACATTTGAAACAGGTAGACAAAAGTGAAATATGTTACATAATTTAGACTAGAGAAAGGACCCGAGAGTGATTCATATCAGCATATTAATGTTCACCACTCTGTCAGCACCGAATTCCATAAGAAGACTGTTCCATGTTCAATATCGGACGATAACGTTTTTCATGTATCAAAATTTTACTTAAGAAAACGGACTCTGGAAATGTTGAGTTAATTACGTTCTCCATATATTGGTTCATGGATTTAATTCACAATGACAAAACAGGTATTTTAATGTTTAGTAACTTGATACACACCTTAGGCAAAACTGAATGTAATTATCTGGATGCATTGAAGACATGTTTTTATACAGACGTAAAACCGCCGTTTTATTGGGTTTATATGCCGTTTTCAACATTATTCCAGTTATATCGCGGCGACAGTTAGCATATTTATGATCCCTGGACAAACAAACAAGTTCTAGACTAGGAAATGTGCCCTGCACAAAGGCACTCCTACAATCCCCGACGCTAAATCAGTCGGCCACGGCGGATTTCTTATAAACATATAAGGCAATACTGAATACTGTTATTATCTGGATTGAAGACGTGTTTTTATACAGACGTGAAATCATCGTGGATTATGGAGAACTTCTTCATCGAGAGCAATATCTCGTGTTTTCCCCTACA
>JASEVX010001070.1:0-26579 GCA_031761405.1 Serripes groenlandicus
CATTTCTACAAATTTATTTGAAATCGGCTGACACTTTGGAGACGAAGATTTTAAGATTGCACTATAGCCATATAAGGAAAAATAGCTCCGCCCCCCTGGCGGCATGTTTTTCGACCATCAACATGGCTTGAAGGAATCTGATAGTGGTCACCCGAGGAACATTTCTACAAAATATTTGAAATCGGCCTGACACTTCGGAGGAGAGATTTTTAGTTTGCACTATAGCCATATAAGGAAAAAAGACCCCGCCCCTCCTGGGGCCATGTTTTCCGACCAATCAACAGGCTTGAAGGAATCTGATAGAGGTCACCCGAGAACATTTCTACAAAATTATTTGAAAATCGGCCTGACACTTTCGGAGAGAAGATTTTTTAAGAATTTGAAGTTTTTTCATTTCGTTGCCATGGTAACCAGAATTATGCATGGATCCCGAAAATTTAAGGAATTCTGTGAGGACATGAGAGGATGCTTTCTGTGAGTTTCATCCAGTTGACCCACCGGTTACAGAGGAGAAATGTTGACGGACGACGGACGACGGACGACGACGACTGACGACGGACGACGGACAACGGACGCCGGACATAGGGCAATCACATAATCACCTTGAGCACCTCGTGCACAGGTGAGCTAATAAAGGCTAAATAGCCCGCCCCTGGCGGCCATGTTTTTTGACCAATCAACATGGCTTGAAGGAATCTGATAGAGGTCATCCAAGGAACATTTCTCCAAAATTATTGAAATCGGCCCGACACTTATGGAGGAGAAGATTTTTAAGTTTGCACTATAGCTATATAAGGCAAAAAAGCCGCCCCCCTGGCGGCCATGATTTTCGACCAATCAACATGGCTTAAAGGAATCTGATAGCGGGTCATCCAAGAATATTCTACAAAATTATTTGAAAATCGGCCTGACACTTTTGGAGGAGAAGATTTTTTAAGTTTTCACTAATAGCCATATAGGCAAAAAAAACCCCGCCCCCCTGGCGGCCATGTTTTTCGACCAATCAACATGGCTTCAAGGAATCTGATAGAGAGTCACCCAAGGAACATTTCTACAAAATAAGTTCAAAATCTGCCAACCAGTTAGGAGAAGTAGAATTTTGAAGTTTTTTCTGTTTCGTTGCATGGAAACCAGAATTCTGCATGGATCCCAAAAATTTGAAGAATTCTGGTGAGGTCATTGAGAGGATGCTTTCTGTGAAGTTTCATCCCATTGACCCACCGGCTACTGAGGAGAAGATGTTGAAGATTTTTTAAGTTTGCACTATAACCAGAAAAGGCAAAATAGCCCCGCCCCCTGGCGGCCATGTTTTTGACCAATCAACATGGCTTGAAGGAATCTGATAGAGGGTCACCCAAGGAACATTTCTACAAATTTATTTGAAAATCGGCCTGACACTTTTGGAGAAGAAGATTTTTTAAGTTTGCACTATAGCCATATAAGGAAAAATAGCCCGCCCCCCCCCCCCCCCCCCCTGGCGGCCATGTTTTTCGACCAATCAACATGGCTTGAAGGAATCTGATAGAGGGTCACCCGAGGAACATTTCTACAAAATTATTTGAAAACGCCTGACACTTTCGGAGGAGAAGATTTTTAAGAATCTTGAAGTTTTTTCATTTCGTTGCCATGGAACCAGAATTCTGCATGGATCCCGAAAATTTAAGGAATTCTGGTGAGGACATTTAGAGGATGCTTTCTGTGAAGTTTCATCCCAGTTGACCCACCGGTTACAGAGGAGAAAATGTTGACGGACGACGGACGACGGACAACGGACGCCGGACATAGGGCGATCACAATAACTCACTTGAGCACTTCGTGCACAGGTGAGCTAAAAATGTATGATTGAATAAATTTAATCTACACAAATCTACGCACATTCAGATTTATAACTTACAAAAACAATGTTTACAACTCTATCAATAATAATATTTTCATTTATAGAGATTTTCCATATTTTTGTCTAGATATTTTTGAAGATACCAGATGCCAGCAGCAGATTGGCTATATATGTTGGAAAGGTGAGTTAAACGTCAATAATACATGCGTGGAAAAAGACCAGGCTCAAATTCACCAACCATACTAAGCGCTATGTAATTATTAAATACGTAAAAGCATATTTCATCAATTTTGTTTCCCAAATATTTTGTAAAACACTAATGGTTCAATTTGTTTAAGTAAATGACTAAGTTGACATAAATTGTACCTAGCTGAATAACAATACTTGTTAAGAAATGAAACATTTTTGCATTTTTATTAGGAAACATTTAAGTATTACAGAGGTCCAGATAAGGAGGGTAGTCAGCTCATTTTCCCACAATTTCTCTCTTATTATTAGCGCGAACCCTATGTTGTGAGTACTCATAGTAGCCACAATAATTGTTTTTAGAGGATCAAATAAGGATTTTAGAAGATACAAAACGCCCCTTATCTATAGTTCTTGTATTACCCGGCGCTAAGTAAGGTTGGCGGAAGTGGACCAAGTTTGTTAAGACGAACGGATCTTATTGACTATCCATAGCGATAAGAACCCTTCCGTGGGAAAAGGTACACATTGGCTTTTGTAAACAGTATAGATCAAAATCAGCCTGCGTGAAACCACTTCCTGTTACAACAGACTTTTGTTTTATAAAGATTGTTGATTGTTTGAAAACTGGACAGACATTTAATATACAGACCTGTACTTTTAACGAGTAATGTCACGTTATTTTTAAATGATTTCTTCAGAGATTGCAAAAGACCAAACTTAGCATACATCAGGAAAAAGGTGATCTATAATGACTCATTGATCATTAATATTGTCAAAATGGACCAGTAATTATAAAAAATGAAATTTCATGCACACAGTGACACTAGTCACTTCATTGAGGGTTTTTTTCATCTCATTTTTTTAAATGTATATTAAAATATTTCTGAACATCATTGAAGCTAATAGTTAATTTGAAACCATTATATTTGACAGCCAAGTACATGTAGTGCTCATCGTCTGTACCAACCATGCAATTAAATGAAGTTTCATGGATGATTGGAATTTGGAAGATGATATACTTATTACATGTAGGAACAGGAGATATTAATTAAACAAGAGGGCCATGATGGCCCTTGAATCGCTCACCTGATTTTTATTTTTGTTCACTTTAGCTATATAAGCCATGCCCCCTGGCAGCCAGTTTCCGACCAATCAACTTGGCCTGAAGGAATCTGATAGAGGGTCACCCTAGGAACATTTCTACAAAATTATTTGAAAATCGGCCAGATACTTTTGGAAGAGAAGATTTTTTAAGTTTTCACTATATCCATATAATGCAAAATAGCCCTGCCTTCTGGCGGCCATGTTTTTTGACAAATCAACATGGCTTGAAGGAATCTGAAAGTTGGTCATCCAAGGAACATTTCTACAAAATTATTTGAAAATCGGGCTGACATTTTGGAGAAGAAGATTTTTTAAGTTTGCACTACAGCCATATAAGGCAAAATAGCCCCGCCCCCCCCTGGCGGCCATGTTTTTCGACCCAATCAACATGGCTTGAAGGAATCTGATAGAGGTCACCCAAGGAACATTTCTACAAAATCATTTGAAATCAGCCTGACACTTTCGGAGGAGAAGATTTTTTAAGTTTTCACTATAGCCATATAAGGCAAATAGCCCCGCCCCCCCCTGGCGGCCGTGTTTTTTGGACCAATCAACATGGCTTGAAGGAATCTGGTAGAGGGTCATCCAAGAAACATTTCTACAAAATTATTTGAAAATCTGCCAATCAGTTTGGGAGAAGAAGAATTTTGAAGTTTTTTCGTTTCGTTGCCATGGAAACCAGAATTCTGCATGGATCCCTAAAATTTGAAGGAATTCTGGTGAGGTCATTAAGAGGATGCTTTCTGTGAAGTTTCATCCCAATTGACCCACTGGTTACTGAGGAGAAGATGTTGAAGATTTTTTAAGTTTTCACTTTGGCCATATAAGGCAAAATAGCCCCCCGCCCCCTGGCGGCCATGTTTTTTGACCAATCAACATTGCTTGTAGGAATCTGATATAGGGACAACCAAGGAACATTTCTACAAAATTATTTGAAAATCGGCCGGACACTTATGGAGGAGAAGATTTTTTAAGTTTTCATTATAGCCATAAAAGGCAAAATAGCCCCGCCCCCTGGCGGCCATGTTTTTTGACCAATCAACATGGCTTGAAGGAATCTGATAGAGGATCACCCAAAGAACATTTCTACAAAATTATTTGAAAATCAGCCTGACACTTTTGGAGGAGAAGATTTTTTAAGTTTGCACTATAGCCATATAAGGCAAAATAGCCCCGCCCCCCCTGGCGGCCATGTTTTTCGACCAATCAACATGGCTTGAAGGAATCTGATAGAGGGTCACCCAAGGAACATTTCTACAAAATTATTTGAAAATCGGCCTTACACTTTCGGAGGAGAAGAACCAGTGAGGTCATTGAGAGGATGCTTTCTGTGAAGTTTCATCCAAATTGACACACTGGTTACTGAGGAGAAGAAGTTGACGCACGACGGACGCCGGACAAAAGGCGATCACAATTAGCTATATAAGCCATGCCCCCTGACAGCCAGTTTCCGACCAATCAACTTGGCTTGAAGGATCTGATAGAGGGTCACCCTAGGAACATTTCTACAAAATTATTTGAAAATCGGCCAGATACTTTTGGAGGAGAAGATTTTTTAAGTTTTCACTATATCCATATAATGCAAAATAGCCCTGCCTACTGGCGGCCATGTTTTTTGACAAATCAACATGGCTTGAAGGAATCTGAAAGTGGGTCATCCAAGGAACATTTCTACAAAATTATTTGAAAATCGGGCCGACACTTTTGGAGAAGAAGATTTTTTAAGTTTGCACTATAGCCATATAAGGCAAACTAGCCCCGCCCCCCCCCCCCCCCCACCCTGGCGGCCATGTTTTTCGACCAATCAACATGGCTTGAAGGAATCTGATAGAGGATCACCCAAGGAACATTTCTACAAAATTATTTGAAAATCGGCCTTACACTTTCGGAGAAGAAGATTTCTTAAGTTTTCACTATAGCCATATAAGGCAAAATAGCCCGCCCCCCTGGCGGCTGTGTTTTTGACCAATCAACATGGCTTGAAGGAATCTGGTAGAGGGTCATCCAAGAAACATTTCTACAAAATTATTTGAAAATCTGCAAACCAATTTGGGAGAAGAAGAATTTTGAAGTTTTTCGGTTTCGTTGCCATGGAAACCAGAATTTTGCACGGATCCAACAAATTTGAAGGAATTCTGGTGAGGTCATTGAGAGGATGCTTTCTGTGAAGTTTCATCCAAATTGACCCACTGGTTACTGAGGAGAAGAAGTTGACGCACGACGGCCGACGCATGACACACGACGGACGCCGGACAAAAGGCGATCACAATAACTCACCTTGAGCAAAGCTCAGGTGAGCTAAAAAAGGGCAATAACTCAACCAAAATTAGGTCAAATTAAACGCCCTCGTAATATGCGCAACTAGACGTTGTACCGATGACTCCTGTGAAGTTTCATAGAAATGTGGCCAAGGGGTTGTGAGATGAAGGCCGGACAAGAATGAAATGGCAATTTAAACAAGAGGGCCATGATGGCCCTGGACTCGCTCACCTGATTTTTTGTTTTCACTTTAGCTATATAAGCCCCGCCCCATGGCAGCCATAGTTTCCGACCAATCAACTTGGCTTGAAGGAATCTGATAGAGGGTCACCCTAGGAACATTTCTACAAAATTATTTGAAAATCGGCCAGACACTTTTGGAGGAGAAGATTTTTTAAGTTTTCACTACAGCCATATAAGGCAAAATAGCCCCGCCCCCCCCTGGTGGCCATGTTTTTCGACCAATCAACTTGGCTTGAAGGAATCTGATAGAGGGTCATCCAAGGAACATTTCTACAAAATTATTTGAAAATCAGCCAAACACTTTCGGAGGAGAAGATTTTTTAAGTTTTACTTTGGCCATATAAGGCAAAATAGCTCCGCCCCCTGGCGGCCATGTTTTTCGACCAATCAACATGGCTTGAAGGAATCTGATAGAGGGTCACCCAAGGAACATTTCTACAAAATTATTTGAAAATCGCCCGACACTTATGGAGGAGAAGATTTTTTAAGTTTTCACTATAGCCATAAAAGGCAAAATAGCCCCGCCCCCCCTGGCGGCCATGTTTTTCGACCAATCAACATGGCTTGAAGGAATCTGATAGAGGATCACCGAAGGAACATTTCTACAAAATTATTTGAAAATTGGCCTTACACTTTCGGAGGAGAAGATTTTTTAAGTTTTCACTATAGCCATATAAGGCAAAATAGCCCCGCCCCCCCTGGCGGCCATGTTTTTCGACAAATCAACATGGCTTGAAGGAATCTGATAGAGGGTCATCTAAGGAACATTTCTACAAAATTATTTGAAAATCTGCCAACCATTTTGGGAGAGAAGAATTTTAAAGTTTTTCGGTTTCGTTGCCATGGAAACCAGAATTTTGCATGGATCCCAAAAATTTGAAAGAATTCTGGTGAGGTCATTGAGAGGATGCTTTCTGTGAAGTTTCATCCAAATTGACCCACTGGTTACTGAGGAGAAGAAGTTGACGGACGACGCACAACGGACGCCGGACAAAAGGCGATCACAATAACTCACCTTGAGCAAAGCTCAGGTGAGCTAAAAAGGGCAATAACTCATCCAAAAGTAGGTCAAATTAAACGCCCTCGTAATATGCGCAACTAGACGTTGTACCGATGACTCCTGTGAAGTTTCATAGAAATGTGGCAAACGGGTTGTGAGATGAAGGCCGGACAAGAATGAAATGGTAATTTTAAACAAGAGGCCCTGGAATCGCTCACCTGATTTTTTTTTTTTTACTTAAGCTATATAAGCCCCGCCCCCTGGCGGCCATAGTTTCCGACCAATCAACTTGGCTTGAAGGAATCTGATAGAGGGTCACCCTAGGAACATTCCTACAAAATTATTTGAAAATCGACCTGACACTTTTGGAGAAGAAGATTTTTTTAAGTTTTCACAATAGCCATATAAGGCAAAATAGACCCGCCCCCCCTGGCGTCCATGTTTTTTTACCAATCAACATGGCTTGAAGGAATTTGATAGAGGGTCACCCAAGGAACATTTCTACAAAATTATTTGAAAATCGGCCTGACACATTTGGAGGAGAAGATTTTTTAAGTTTTCACTATAGCCATATAAGGCAAAATAGCCCCGCCCCCTGGCGGCCATGTCTTTTGACAAATCAACATGGCTTGAAGGAATCTGATAGAGGGTCATCCAATGAGCATTTCTACAAAATTATTTGAAAATCTGCCAACCAGTTTGGGAGAAGAAGATTTTTTTAAGTTTTCACTATAGCCATATAAGGCAAAATAGCCCCGCCCCCCTGGCGGCCATGTTTTTCGACAAATCAACATGGCTTGAAGGAATCTGACAGAGGATCATCCAAGGAACATTTCTACAAAATTATTTGCAAATCTGCCAACCAGTTTGGGAGAAGAACAATTTTTAAGTTTTTTTCATTTCGTTGCCATGGAAACCAGAATTATTCATGGATCCCAAAAATTTGAAGGAAATCTGGTGAGGTCATTGAGAGGATGCTTTCTGTGAAGTTTCATCCCAATTGACCCACTGGTTACTGAGGAGAAGAAGTTGACGCACGACGGACGACGCACGACGCACGATGGACGACGGACAAAAGGCGATCACAATAACTCACCTTGAGCAAAGCTCAGGTGAGCTAAAAAGGGCAATAACTCATCCAAAAGTAGGTCAAATTAAACGCCCTCGTAATATGCGCAACTAGACGTTGTACCAATGACTACTGTGAAGTTTCATAGAAATGTGGCCAAGGGGTTGTGAGATAAAGCCGGACAAGAAATGTGGACGTACAGACGGACACAATTTTAAACAAGAGGGCCATGATGGCCCTTGAATCGCTCACCTTATTTTTTATTTTTTTTTCACTTTAGCTATATAAGCCTCGCCCCCTGGCAGCCAGTTTCCGACCAATCAACTTGGCTTGAAGGAATCTGATAGAGGGTCACCCTAGGAACATTTCTACAAAATTATTTGAAAATCGGCCAGATACCTTTGGAGGAGAAGATTTTTTAAGTTTTCACTATAGCCATATAATGCAAAATAGCCCTGCCTACTGGCGGCCATGTTTTTTGACCAATCAACATGGCTTGAAGGAATCTGAAAGTGGGTCATCCAAGGAACATTTCTACAAAATTATTTGAAAATCGGGCCGACACTTTTGGAGAAGAAGATTTTTTAAGTTTGCACTATAGCCATATAAGGCAAAATAGCCCCGCCCCCCCCCCCCCCCCCCCCCCCCCCATGGCGGCCATGTTTTTCGACCAATCAACATGGCTTGAAGGAATCTGATAGAGGGTCACCCAAGGAACATTTCTACAAAATCATTTGAAAATCAGCCTAACACTTTCGGAGGAGAAGATTTTTTAAGTTTTTCACTATAGCCATATAAGGCAAAATAGCCCCGCCCCCCAGGCGGCCATGTTTTTTGTCCAATCAACATGGCTTGAAGGAATCTGGTAGAGGGTCATCCAAGGAACATTTCTACAAAATTATTTGAAAATCTGCCAACCAGTTTGGGAGAAGAAGAATTTTGAAGTTTTTTTTCGTTTCGTTGCCATGGAAACCAGAATTCTGCATGGATCCCTAAAATTTGAAGGAATTCTGGTGAGGTCATTAAGAACAGAACAGAAATTTTATTTTCAACTTAAGCATATACAGCCCATGGTTGATATTCACAAATATACATACAGAAATGGTTAAGACAATGAAATAGTTGAGAAATAGTACTTAACTAAGTTTAAATTAAATAAGTTTAAATAAGTTTAAATCAAGTTTATATGCATATGTATAAATACACATATATACACAAGTAACTATATAATTATATATATATATACACATACCCATACACATACTTACATATATATATATATATATATATATATTAATTTCAATATGAAATTAATTATATCAAGAAAGAAAGTGGGACTGTTAACGCCCGTCTAATAAGGATGCTTTTTATTTTCAAATAGAGAGTTTTCTCATCTCAAAAGCTTTGAGGCAAAATGACGCAAGATTACATAAATATTTTTTTCTTTCTGTGTTTAAGAGTTCTATGAACTTGTACATACTCGGACGTTGTGCGTAATAGCGTGGTATGAATTGTTTTCTTAATGTTTCATAGAACGGACAAACTAATACAAAATGGAACTCATCCTCCAAATCATTCAAATTACATAAGGTACAAATTCTTTGGTTCCTTTCAATGTTTTCATGACGACCAGTTTCAATTCTTAATTTATGGGATGTCAACCTTAGCTTAGATATAATGTTTCTATACTTTGGAAAAGTTAAAATGTCCAAATAGCTAGACCGTTCAAATATTATTTTAAACTGTCTAAAAAGTGAAAGTGATGAGTAATATTTGATACTTTCTTGCCATGTACATATATATATATCCCTTAATCTTTGCCGTAGCAGAGGTACAAATACATTAGCATTTACAGACTCCGGATACAACCAAATCTCGCGAAATCCTGCATTTTGCAGGATATCGCGAACTTTGGATGACCAGTTAACAATATTTACATCCCTTTCTGCTCGAGATCTTTGATCCAATGTCAACGTTCTGAGGATACAATTATGTGACTTTTCCTGGTATAATTTTAGCCAGTACTTAACAATACGTATATATCTAGATATTTGTAGAGGATAACGTCCAAGTTCAGCGTATATAGCCAGAGTCGAAGTGCTGGTTTTAACATTTAGTATCCATTTACAGAATTTTTTATGCACTAATTCTAGGTTTTCAGCAGATAAATGTCCCCAGACCTCACAACTATAATTCAAAACAGACTGGACATGAGAATCAAATAAATCAAGCATGATATTGATAGGCACGTCCAATTGATTTGTGACATTAAACAAGGCGTTCATTGATCGCAACGCTTTGCCCTTTAATTCGTATGTTGCTTGTACAAATGAGCCCCTTAAGAGGATGCTTTCTGTGAAGTTTCATCGCAATTGACCCACTGGTTACTGAGGAGAAGATGTTGAAGATTTTTTAAGTTTTCACTTTGGCCATATAAGGCAAAATAGCCCCCGCCCCCTGGCGGCCATGTTTTTCGACCAATCAACATTGCTTGAAGGAATCTGATAGAAGGTCACCCAAGGAACATTTCTACAAAATTATTTGAAAATCGGCCTGACACTTATGGAGGAGAAGATTTTTTAAGTTTTCATTATAGCCATAAAAGGCAAAATCGCCCCGCCCCCTGGCGGCCATGTTTTTTTACCAATCAACATGGCTTGAAGGAATCTGATAGAGGAACACCCAAGGATCATTTCTACAAAATTATTTGAAAATCAGCCTGACACTTTTGGAGGAGAAGATTTTTTAAGTTTGCTCTATAGCCATATAAGGCAAAATAGCCCCGCCCCCCCTGGCGGCCATGTTTTTCGACCAATCAACATGGCTTGAAGGAATCTGATAGAGGGTCACCCAAGGAACATTTCTACAAAATTATTTGAAAATCGGCCTTACACTTTCGGAGGAGAAGATTTTTTAAGTTTTCACTATAGCCATATAAGGCAAAATAGCCCCGCCCCCCCCTGGCGGCCATGTTTTTCGACCAATCAACACGGCTTGAAGGAATCTGATAGAGGGTCATCCAAGGAACATTTCTACAAAATTTTTTGAAAATCTGCCAACCAATTCGGGAGAAGAAGAATTTTGAAGTTTTTTCGGTTTCGTTGCCATGGAAACCAGAATTTTGCACGGATCCCAAAAATTTGAAGGAATTCTGGTGAGGTCATTGAGAGGATGCTTTCTGTGAAGTTTCATCCAAATTGACCCACTGGTTACTGAGGAGAAGAAGTTGACGCACGACGCACGACGGGCGCCGGACAAAAGGGGATCTCAATAACTCACCTTGAGCAAAGTTCAGGTGAGCTAATAAGCCTCGCCCCCTGGCAGCCATAGTTTCCGACCCATCAACTTGGCTTGAAGGAATCTGATAGAGGGTCACCCTAGGAACATTTCTACAAAATTATTTGAAAATCGGCCAGATACTTTTGGAGGAGAAGATTTTTTAAGTTTTCACTATAGCCATAAAAGGCAAAATAGCACCATCCCTTGGCGGCCATGTTTTTTGACCAAAAAACATGGCTTGAAGGAATCTGATAGAGGATCACCCAAGGAACATTTCTACAAAATTATTTGAAAATCGGCCTGACGCTTTTGGAGGAGAAGATTTTTTAAGTTTGCACTGTAGCCATATAAGGCAAAATAGCCCCGCCCCCCCCCCTGGCGGCCATGTTTTTCGACCAATCAACATGGCTTGAAGGAATCTGATAGAGGGTCACCCAAGGAACATTTCTACAAAATTATTTGAAAATCGGCCTTACACTTTCGTAGGAGAAGATTTTTTAAGTTTTCACTATAGCCATATAAGGCAAAATAGCCCCGCCCCATCCCCCGCCCCCCTGGCGGCCATGTTTTTCGACCAATCAACACGGCTTGAAGGAATCTGATAGAGGGTCACCCAAGGAACATTTCTACAAAATTATTTGAAAATCTGCCAGCCAATTCGGGAGAAGAAGAATTTTGAAGTTTTTTCGGTTTCGTTGCCATGGAAACCAGAATTTTGCATGGATCCCAAAAATTTGAAGGAATTCTGGTGAGGTCATTGAGAGGATGCTTTCTGTGAAGTTTCATCCAAATTGACCCACTGGTTACTGAGGAGAAGAAGTTGACGCACGACGCACGCCGGACGACGGACGCCGGACAAAAGGCGATCACAATAACTCACCTTGAGCAAAGCTCAGGTGAGCTAAAAAGGGCAATAACTCATCCAAAAGTAGGTCAAATTAAATGCCCTCGTTATATGCGCAACTAGAAGTTGTACCGATGACTCCTGTGAAGTTTCATAGAAATGTGGCCAAGGGGTTGTGAGATAAAGGCCGGACAAGAAATGTGGACGTACAGACAGACAGACGGATAGACAGACGGCGCAGGCAAAAGCAATATGTCTCCTCCGGAGGGGGGAGACATAATTAAACGCCCTTGTAATATGCGCAACTAGACGTTGTACCGATGACTCCTGTGAAGTTTCATAGAAATGTGGCCAAGGGGTTGTGAGATGAAGGCCGGACAAGAATGAAATGGCAATTTAAAACAAGAGGACCATGATGGTCCTATAGCGCTCACCTGATTTAATCAAACTTAAACAGTTTTCATTGTTCTTTGTCTATACATATATACGGAAAACAAGCAACACCCCCCGGTGGCCATGTTTATCATCCTATCAAAATAATTGGAAGTCTTAGTAGAGGGGCACCCAAAGAACATTCATGGCAAATGGACAAGAATATTTTAAAATTGTTTACCTTAACAAGTCTATGTAAAACAAGTGATCCCCAGGGTGGAGCCATGTTTGACACCAGGGCTATAATAATTTGACCAATCTTGGTAGAAGTCCACTAGATGAAGTTAGATTTCAAATATTAAACTTTTAGACAAGAAGATTTTTATAGTCTTTCCCCTCTATGAGTATATGTAAAACAAGTGACCCCCGGGATGGGATCATTTTTCACCCCAGGGTTATAATTTGAATAATCTTGGTAGAGGTCCAATAGACGAAGCTACATATCAAAGGCCGGGGCCCTCTACTTTCAGAAAAGAATTTTTTTTTAAATTTTTCTATATGAGTCTATGTAAAACAATAGACCCCAGGGCTATAATTTGAACAATCTTGGTAGAAGTCCACTAGATGATTCTACATACCAAATATTAAAGGCCTCTACTTTTAGACAAGAACATTCTTAGACAAGAATTTGTTTAAAGGTTTTTCCCTATATGAGTCTATGAACAAGCTCCGCCCCCTGGCGGCCATGTTTTTCAATGGATCGGAAATATTTGAACAATTTTGTCAAAGGGTACCCCAAGGAACATTTGTGCAAAATAATTTTCAAATCGGGCCAGTACTTTTGGACAAGAAGATTTTTTAAAGTTTTAACAATGCACATATAAGGAAAACAAGCTCCGCCCCCTGGCGGCCATGTTTTTCAACGGATCAGAAATATTTAAACAATCTTGGTAAAAGGTGCCCCAAGGAACATTTGTGCAAAATAATTTTCAAATCAGGCAAGTACTTTTGGACAAGAAGATTTTTAAAGTTTAACAATGCACATGTAAGGAAAACAAGGTCCGCCCCCTGGCGGCCATGTTTTTCAACGGATTGGAAATATTTGAACAATCTAGTCAAAGGGTGCCACAAGGAACTTTTGTGCAAAATAATTTTCAAATCGGGCCAGTACTTTTGGACAAGAACATTTTTAAAGTGTTAACAATGCACATATAAGGAAAACAAGCTCCGCCCCCTGGCAGCCATGTTTTTCAACGGATCGGAAATATTTGAACAATCTTGGTAGAAGGTACCCCAAGGAACATTTGTGCAAAATAATTTTCAAATCGGGCCAGTACTTTTGGACAAGAAGATTTTTAAAGTTTTAACAATGCACATATAATGAAAATAGGCTCCGCCCCCTGGCGGCCATGTTTTTCAACGGATCGGAAATATTTGAACAATCTTGGTAGAAGGTACCCAAAGGAACATTTGTGCAAAATAATTTTCAAATCAGGCCAGTACTTTTGGACAAGAAGATTTTTAAAGTTTTAACAATGCACATATAAGGAACACAAGCTCCGCCCCCTGGCGGCCATGTTTTTCAACGGATCTGAAATATTTGAACAATCTTGGTAGAAGGTACCCCAAGGAACATTTGAGCAAAATAATTTTCAAATCGGGCCAGTACTTTTGGACAAGAAGATTTTTAAAGTTTTAACAATGCACATATAATGAAAATAGGCTCCGCCCCCTGGCGGCCATGTTTTTCAACGGATCTGAAATATTTGAACAATCTTGGTAGAAGGTACCCCAAGGAACATTTGTGCAAAATAATTTTCAAATCGGGCAAGTACTTTTGGACAAGAAGATTTTTAAAGTTTTAACAATACACATATAATGAAAATAGGCTCCGCCCCCTGGCGGCCATGTTTTTCAACAGATCGGAAATATTTGAACAATCTTGGTAGAAGGTACCCCAAGGAACATTTGTGCAAAATAATTTTCAAATCGGGCCAGTACTTTTGGACAAGAAGATTTTTAAAGTTTTAACAATGCACATATAAGGAAAACAAGCTCCACCCCCTGGCGGCCATGTTTTTCAACGGATCGGAAATATTTGAACAATCTTGGTAGAAGGTACCCCAAGGAACATTTGTGCAAAATAATTTTCAAATCAGGCCAGTACTTTTGGACAAGAAGATTTTTTAAGTTTTGGTTAATTTTCCCTTTTTTATTGCCTGCAACCAAAGTTCTGCATGGAATAGAATTCTTTGAACAAGTTTGAAAGAGATCCACCCAAGGAACATTCCTGTAAAATTATTTTGAATTTGGTTAATTGGTTTAGGAGGAGAAGTTGTTTGTAGGAAAATGTGAACAGACGGACGACGACGACAACGACGACGACGACGGACGACGGACGGTGAGCGATCACAAAAGCTCACCTTGCACTTTGTGCATAGGTGAGCTAAAAAAAGGGCAAAAACTCAACCAAAATTAGGTCAAATTAAACGCCCTCGTAATATGCGCAACTAGACGTTGTACCGATGACTCCTGTGAAGTTTCATAGAAATGTGGCCAAGGGGTTGTGAGATGAAGGCCGCCAAGAATGAAATGGCAATTTAAACAAGAGGGCCATGATGGCCCTATATCGCTCACCTGATTTAATAGAACTTCAATAGTTTTTAAAGTTTTTACTCTTTTTAGGCCAATACTTTGGACAAGAAGATTTTAACAATGCACATATAAGGAAAACAAGCTCTGCCCCCTGGCGGCCATGTTTTTCAACGGATCAAAAATATCTAAACAATCTTGGTAAAGGGTGCGCCAAGGAACATTTGTGCAAAACAATTTTTAAATCGGGCCAGTACTTTTGGACAAGAAGATTTATAAAGTTTTAACAATGCACATATAAGGAAAACAAGCTCCGCCCCCTTGCCGCCATGTTTTTCAACGGATTGGAAATATTTGTACAATCTTGGTAAAGGGTGCCCCAAGGAACATTTGTGCAAAATATTTTTTAAATCGGGCCAGTTCTTTTGGACAAGAAGATTGTTAAAGTTTTAACAATGCACATATAAGGAAAACTAGCTCCGCCCCCTGGCGGCCATGCTTTTCAACGGATCCGAAATATTTGAACAATCTTTGTAAAGGGTGCCCTAAGGAACATTTGTGAAAAATAATTTTCAAATTGGGCCAGCACTTTTGGAGAAGAAGATTTTTAAAGTTTTGACAATGCACATATAAGGAAAACAAGCTCCGCCCACCCCCCCCTGGCGGCCATGTTTTTCAACGGATCAAAAATATTTGAACAATCTTGGTAAAGGGTGCACCAAGGAACATTTGTGCAAAATTATTTTCAAATCGGCCCAGTACTTTTGGACAAGAAGATTTTACAAAGTTTTAACAATGCACATATAAGGAAAACAGGCTCCGCCCCCTGGCGGCCATGTTTTTCAACGGATTGGAAATATTTGAACAATCTTGGTAAAGAGTGTCCCAAGGAACATTTGTGCAAAATAATTTTCAAATCGGGCCAGTACTTTTGGACAAGAAGATTTTTAAAGTTTTAACAATGCACATGTAAGGAAAATAAGCTCCGCCCCCTGGCGGCCATGTTTTTCAACGGATTGGAAATATTTGAACAATCTTGGTAGAGGGTACCTCAAGGAACATTTGTGCAAAATAATTTTCAAATCGGGCCAGTACTTTTGGACAAGAAGATTTTTTAAGATTTGGCAATTTTTCCCTTTTCTGATGCCGCAGCAACCAAAGTTCTACTTGGAATTAATTTCTTTGAACAACTTTGAAAGAGGACTACCTAAGGACCATTCCTGTTAAGTTATTTTAAAATCTGTTCATTGGTTTAGTAGGAGAAGTCATTTGTAGGAAATTGTTAACAGACGCTGACGACGACGACGCAGACGACGACGCCGGACGGTGAGTGATCACAAAAGCTCACCTTGCACTTCGTGCTTAGGTGAGCTAAAAAAGGGCAATAACTCATCCAAAAGTAGGTCAAATTAAACGTCGTAATATGCGCAACAAGACATTGTACCGATGACTCCTGTGAAGTTTCATAGAAATGTGGCAAAGGGGTTGTGAGATGAAGGCCGGACAAGAATGAAATGGCAATTTTAAAACAAGAGGGCCATGATGGCCCTGGAATCGCTCACCTGATTTATTTATTTTTACTTTAGCTATATAAGCCCCGCCCCCTGGCGGCCATAGTTTCCGACCAATCAACTTGGCTTGAAGGAATCTGATAGAGGGTCACCCTAGGAACATTCCTACAAAATTATTTGAAAATCGGCCTGACACTTTTGGAAAAGAAGATTTTTTTAAGTTTTCACAATAGCCATATAAGGCAAAAAAGACCCGCCCCCCCCTGGCGTTCATGTTTTTTTACCAATCAACATGGCTTGAAGGAATTTGATAGAGGGTCATCCAAGGAACATTTCTACAAAATTATTTGAAAATCGGCCTGACACATTCGCAGGAGAAGATTTTTTAAGTTTTCACTATAGCCATATAAGGCAAAATAGCCCCGCCCCCTGGCGGCCATGTTTTTTGACCAATCAACATGGCTTGAAGGAATCTGATAGAGGGTCATCCAATGAGCATTTCTACAAAATTATTTGAAAATCTGCCAACCAGTTTGGGAGAAGAAGATTTTTTAAGTTTTCACTATAGCCATATAAGGCAAAATAGCCCCGCCCCCCTGGCGGCCATGTTTTTCGACAAATCAACATGGCTTGAAGGAATCTGACAGAGGATCATCCAAGGAACATTTCTACAAAATTATTTGCAAATCTGCCAACCAGTTTGGGAGAAGAAGAATTTTTAAGTTTTTTTCATTTCGTTGCCATGGAAACCAGAATTATGCATGGATCCCAAAAATTTGAAGGAAATCTGGTGAGGTCATTGAGAGGATGCTTTCTGTGAAGTTTCATCCCAATTGACCCACTGGTTACTGAGGAGAAGAAGTTGACGCACGACGCACGATGGACGCCGGACAAAAGGCGATCACAATAACTCACCTTGAGCAAAGCTCAGGTGAGCTAATTAAATAGAGGATCATTACAGTAAGATTCGTATTATATTTTCTTAAAATCAGACAAGCATTTGCATAAAAATGGAATTTTCAAATTTTGTCATTTTGCCCCTTTTTTGATGCCGCCTGACTGCCATGTTTTTCGACCAATCAGTATGGCTTGAACAATTTTTATAGAGGGTCACCCAATGAACATTTCTACCAAATTATATTTGAATCTGACAGGCAGATTCAGAGGAGAAGATTTATAAAGTTTGGACCTTTTGCCCCCTTTCTGATTCCGCAGCAACCAAAGTTCTCAATGGAATTTAAATCTTTGAACAACTTTGAAAGAGGCCAATCAGAGTAACAGTCCTGTGATGTGTCACGGAAATTGTCCTTGGAGTTTGGGAGGAGATGATGTTTAAAGCTAAAAGTTAACGCCGGACGGACGACGGACAAAAAGTGATCAGAATAGCTCACCTTGAGCCTTCGGCTCAGGTGATCTAAAAACTGTAAAACAATGTAATTGTTGTTGTTTGCTTTAAACAGTTAATTAAATAACAATTATGTTGTTTGGATAAGTTTCTTATATTAATAGAGTTATAGCAGGGAAAATAGTGATTTGGCCAAAAGATCCTAAAAAATATGGCTGGCCAAAAGGTCCAGGCCAAAAAGTGCCATCCGTTGGCCTAAACGTTGTCAAATACATATTTGTCAAGTCAGGTAAAATAGGTTTTTAACCCTTTCCCACAAAACGATGCTTACTGATGCCTCATTATAAGAAATTTCTGCTATTGCCACAACGTTTTCAACTGTACATACTTATTATACTTTCATTTATAAAGATTTTCCACAATTTTACATAAACATTTTCAAAGATGACTACCGGTACTGCAGATTTGTGGATCTTGGAAAGCGTAAATGTATATGCAACTGGTGTCTTACATAGTCTTACCAGCCTTCATTAAAATATCCCTTTATGTCATATCAAATGGCGTAATGTAACAAGAAAACATTATATATGATGCACGAAAGTTCCCACATGATCAAGATAAGAATATGGATATGGATCTGCAATTCAAAGTACACTGGCAGTTCATGTAAAAGGTATCAAGAAATTAACAGTGATCAACTTTACCTGTGGGAATAGTAGAGTGTAAAGTGAAGTTCTACAAGGGTACACAATCAATGGTATGGAGACAGCAATGAAGATAACGAAACACAGCTTAATGGCATCCGAGACATTGTTCTCGTTAAAATGATTGATGATATCACCAGTTAGGTCCTTCTCATTACAGAATGCTATATATCCAAAAAAAACAACCTGAAATTAGATAAAACAAGGAATTGGTGGAACCGAATGATGCTCCCCATAAGGGCTTTGTCAAGTGATAATAGGCATTGTCTGATAGAACTATCTTTAACTAGTGATCATACCTGCAAATTAGTAGCATAAATTTGTACAGATATATTATTTATTTTATTTGTTATTTCATTGTCGTGTAAAGGAAAACTTCCGCTGATCCATTGCCTTATTTCATTGTCGTGTAAAGAACCTTTCAATTTCTTAATACATATGCAAACAAGAGGGCCATGATGGCCCTGGAATCGCTCACCTGATTTTTTTTTTCACTTTAGCTATATAAGCCCCGCCATCTGGCGGGCATAGTTTTCAACCAATCGACTTGGCTTGAAGGAATCTGATAGAGGGTCACCCTAGGAACATTTCTACAAAATTATTTGAAAATCGGCCTGACACTTTTGGAGGAGAAGATTTTTTAAGTTTTCACTATAGCCATAAAAGGCAAAATAGCCCCGCCCCCTTGTGGCCATGTTTTTTGACCAATCAACATGGCTTGAAGGAATCTGATAGAGGGTCATCCAAGGAACATTTCTACAAAATTATTTGAAAATCGGCCAGACACTTTTGGAAGAGAAGATATTTTAAGTTTGCACTATAGCTATATAAGGCAAAATAGCCTGGCCCCCCCTGGCGGCCATCATTTTCGACCAATCAACATGGCTTGAAGGAATCTGATAGAGGGTCATCCAAGGAACATTTCTACAAAATTATTTGAAAATCGGCCTGACACTTTTGGAGGAGAAGATTTTTTAAGTTTTCACTATAGCCATATAAGGCAAAAAAGCCCCGCCCCCCCTGGCGGCCATGTTTTTCGACCAATCAACATGGCTTCAAGGAATCTGATAGAGAGTCACCCAAGGAACATTTCTACAAAATAAGTTCAAAATCTGCCAACTAATTTGGGAGGAGAAGAATTTTGAATTCTTTTTCGTTTCGTTGCCATGGAAACCAGAATTCTGCTAGGATCCCAATAATTTGAAGGAATTCTAGTGAGGTCATTGAGAGGATGCTTTCTGTGAAGTTTCATCCCAATTGACCCACTGGTTACTGAGGAGAAAATGTTGAAGATTTTTTAAGTTTTCACTATAACCATAAAAGGCAAAATAGCCCCGCCCCCTGGCGGCCATGTTTTTCAACCAATCAACATGGCTTGAAGGAATCTGATAGAGGGTCACCCAAGGAACATTTCTACAAAATTATTTGAAAATCGGCCCGACACTTTTGGAGGAGAAGATTTTTTAAGTTTGCACTATAGCCATATAAGGCAAAATAGCCCGCCCCCCCCCCCCCCTGGCGGCCATGTTTTTCGACCAATCAACATGGCTTGAAGGAATCTGATAGAGGGTCACCCAAGGATCATTTCTACAAAATAATTTGAAAATCGGCCTGACACTTTCGGAGGAGAAGATTTTTTAAGAATTTTGAAGTTTTTTTCATTTCGTTGCCATGGAAACCAGAATTCTGCATGGATCCCAAAAATTTTAAGGAATTCTGGTGAGGACATTGAGAGGATGCTTTCTGTGAAGTTTCATCCCAGTTGACCCACCGGTTACAGAGGAGAAAATGTTGACGGACGACGGACGCCGGACATAGGGCGATCACAATAACTCACCCTGAGCACTTCGTGCACAGGTGAGCTAAAAAGGGCAATAACTCAACCAAAATTAGGTCAAATTAAACGCCCTGGTAATATGCGCAACTAGACGTTGTACCGATGACTCCTGTGAAGTTTCATAGAAATGTGGCCAAGGGTTTGTGAGATGAAGGGTAGACAAGAATGAAATGGCAATTTAAAACAAGAGGGCCATGATGGCCCTGGATCGCTCACCTTAATTATACAATGTACTGTTATGCAAAACACATCAAGACAATTATTCTGAATTCAACCTCCAGTGTTAACAAGATTTTCCTTCATTTGGCCTAGTGATCTATATTTTTTCCCTAATATGATCGACCCATATTCCAACATGGTCTATATATCATCAAGACAACATTCTGACAAATTTTCAACTTGCTCAAAGTAAAAATGCGGCCTCCGGATTTTGAACAATATTTTCCTTTATTGACCTTGCTTCTGACCCCAAAGTCGAACTTGACCTAGATATAATTCAGACAAACATTCTGACCAAATTTCAAGATGCTGAGGCAAAAAATGCGGCATTCAAAGTGTTAACAAGATTTTCCTTCAATTTGACCTAGTGACCTAGTTTTTGACCTCATATGGCCTAGATATCATTTAGACAAACATTATTCTGACCAAATTTCAAGCTGCTGTAGCAAAACATACGACTTCTACAGAGTAAACAAGATTTTCCCTCAATTTGGCCTAGTGACCTATAGTTTCTGACCTATATTTAAACTTGACCTTCATATCATCAAGACAAACATTCTAATAAAGTTTCAACATGCTCAAGTTGAAAATGTGGCCTCTAGAGTGTTAAAAAGATTACCCTTCAATTTGGCCTAGTGACCTAGTTTTTGACCCGGCATGACCCGTATTCGAACTTTACCTCGATATTTTAAAGACAAACATTCTGACAATATTTCAAACTGCTGAAGCAAAAATTGCGGCCTCTGGAGTGTTAACAAGATTTTCCTTCAATTTGACCTAGTGACCTAATTTTTGACCTGACATCATCAAGACAAACATTCTGATAAAGTTTCAACATGCTCAAGTTGAAAATGTGGCCTCCAGAGTGTTAACAAGATTTCCCTTCAATTTGACCTATAAGTGACCTAGTTTTTGACCTCATATGGCCCAGTTTCGAACTTGTCCAAGATTTAATGGGGATGAATGTTCTGATAAATTTTCATGAAGATTGGATGCAAAATGTAGCCTGTTAACACAGCAAAATGTAGCCTGTAGAGTGTTAACAAGCTCAAATGTTGACGACGCACGACGGACGACTGACGACGGACGGACGCCGGACAAAATGTGATCACAATAGCTCATCTTGCACGTCGTGCATAAGTAAGCTATAAAGGTTAACCCTTTATCACATATAGACGCTTTTTTAAAACATTTTGACAAAAGCAGAAGTTGCTCAAAACAAGCAATTTCTCCTTTTGCCACAATGTTTTCAACTTTTTTCAGTAATTGTTCTTTCATTTATAGAGCTTTTTCATACTCTTGTCAAG
The DNA here is from genome assembly GCA_031761405.1 of Serripes groenlandicus. NCBI lineage: Eukaryota > Metazoa > Mollusca > Bivalvia > Cardiida > Cardiidae > Serripes > Serripes groenlandicus. Next base: position 21,712 of record JASEVX010001070.1, read on the forward strand.
ATGTTTTCAAAGTCGTCTGCTACAAATTTGTCTGCATGTGAGAAATGGTAAAATTGCAGAAACCTACCATCAGCGCAAGGTACCGGTGCAATCCTTCCAGTCGAACAATAATAGCCTGCAGGACACTGGTACCCTGTAACACCATCGGTGGGTGTTCTCGTACTCGCATTGGCTGAACAGAAGTAACCAGCCTGGCAATCACCTTTAAGATAAAAGAAAACCTTTTCAATCTACATGGGATGTAAACTGTACAACATAATAAATGATAAACAAAAGGGCCATGATGGCCCTTGAATCGCTCACCTGATTTTTTAATTTTTTTTCACTTTAGCTATATAAGCCCCCTGGCAGCCATAGTTTCCGACGAATCAACTTGGCTTGAAGGAATCTGATAGAGGGTCACCCTAGGAACATTTCTACAAAATTATTTGAAAATCAGCCAGATACTTTTGGAGGAGAAGATTTTTTAAGTTTTCACTATAGCCATATAATGCAAAATAGCCCTGCCCACTGGCGGCCATGTTTTTCGACCAATCAACATGGCTTGAAGGAATCTGAAAGTGGGTCATCCAAGGAACATTTCTACAAAATTATTTGAAAATCGGGCTGACACTTTTGGAGGAGAAGATTTTTTAAGTTTGCACTATAGCCATAAGGCAAAATAGCCCCGCCCCCCTGGCGGCCGTGTTTTTCGACCAATCAACATGGCTTGAAGGAATCTGGTAGAGGATCATCCAAGGAACATTTCTACAAAATTATTTGAAAATCTGCCAAGCAGTTTGGGAGATGAAGAATTTTGAAGGTTTTTTCGTTTCGTTGCCATGGAAATCAGAATTCTGCATGGATCCCAAAAATTTGAAGGAATTCAGGTGAGGTCATTGAGAGGATGCTTTCTGTGAAGTTTCATCCCAATTGACCTACTGGTTACTGAGGAGAAGATGTTGAAGATTTTTTAAGTTTTCACTTTGGCCGTATAAGGCAAAATAGCCCCCGCCCCCTGGCGGCCATGTTTTTCGACCAATCAACATTGCTTGAAGGAATCTGATAGAGGGTCACCCAAGGAACATTTCTACAAAATTATTTGAAAATCAGCCTGACACTTCTGGTGGAGAAGATTTTTAAGTTTGCACTATAGCCATAAAAGGCAAAATAGCCCCTCTCCCTGGCGGCCATGTTTTTTGACCAATCAACATGGCTTGAAGGAATCTGATAGAGGATCACCCAAGGAACATTTCTACAAAATTATTTGAAAATCAGCCTGACACTTCTGGTGGAGAAGATTTTTAAGTTTGCACTATAGCCATAAAAGGCAAAATAGCCCCTCTCCCTGGCGGCCATGTTTTTTGACCAATCAACATGGCTTGAAGGAATCTGATAGAGGATCACCCAAGGAATATTTCTACAAAATTATTTGAAAATCGGCCTGACACTTTTGGAGGAGAAGATTTTTTAAGTTTGCACTATAGCCATATAAGGCAAAATAGCCCCACCACCCCTGGCGGCCATGTTTTTCGACCAATCAACATGGCTTGAAGGAATCTGATAGAGGGTCACCCAAGGAACATTTCTACAAAATTATTTGAAAATCGGCCTGACACTTTCGGAGGAGAAGATTTTTTAAGTTTTCACTATAGCCATATAAGGCAAAATAGCCCCGCCCCCCCTGGCGGCCATGTTTTTCGACCAATCAACATGGCTTGAAGGAATATGATAGAGGGTCATCTAAGGAACATTTCTACAAAATTATTTGAAAATCTGCCAACCAGTTTGGGAGAAGAAGAATTTTGAAGTTTTTTCGGTTTCGTTGCCATGGAAACCAGAATTTTGCATGGATCCCAAAAATTTGAAGGAATTCTGGTGAGGTCATTGAGAGGATGCTTTCTGTGAAGTTTCATCCAAATTGACCCACTGGTTACTGAGGAGAAGAAGTTGACGGACGACGGACGACGCACGACGCACGCCGGACGCCGGACAAAAGGCGATCACAATAACTCACCTTGAGCAAAGCTCAGGTGAGCTAAAAAGGGCAATAACTCATCCAAAAGTAGGTCAAATTAAACGCCCTCGTAATATGCGCAACAAGACATTGTACCGATGACTCCTGTGAAGTGTCATAGAAATGTGGCCAAGGGGTTGTGAGATAAAGGCCGGACAAGAAATGTGGACGTACAGACAGACAGACAGACAGACAGACAGACGGCGCAGGCAAAAGCAATATGTCTCCTCCGGAGGGGGGAAACATAATAAGCAAAATAATATAATATGCCAAGAGACACAAGCTTACTTGGTTTCCAGATGGACAAATTGACTTCTTAACATCTGTAAATATCATCTCTGCCCGTCTGTCATCTGAAAAAAAAGATTTTGTTGAATGAATCTTTAATTACCAACTAAGGGAAAAATGGGCTAAAAACTTCAAACCACTCTTCAAATCTTCTAATCGGTTGAAAAATAGCGTCGTAAGTTTAAAATAGGGAAAAAAATACATGAACAAAATATTCTTGATTTCATAACTGTATTGTTACATAACTAGCAACAGAAACATATGATAGAAACATTAGAGGTCAATTATCTGTCTTTTTGACTGAAAACATCAATAACGCTGTCTACATCTCTGTCACTTATGTCACCATGTAAACAAATCCTCATGAGAACATCTAGAGAGTACTCGGACAGTCTGTTTCTCAGTGGTCCGTACACAATAAGTTCATCAAACTGAACAAACGCTCAACACTGGCTGTAGATGATGGAATGAGTTGACTCAAGTTGTACATCCCATCTTTGCAGCACTATAATATATATAGCCAGTTGAACCTGCTTTCATATTTTGATGACGTTAACTTTCGTGCATCTGGAACTGGGGTCACACATGATAATTCATTTTCAGACTCAGAATCACTACTCTTATCAATATCAAGTGATGTGTTGTGGATTTTAGGAATAATGTCTGTGGAACTGACAGATGAAGACTGCGTTTTACTTGAATTTCAATCACGGAAGAATTTTGATCCACAGACGTACTTTGACATGTAGACGCTGACAAAAGGCTTTGTTTGAAAAGAATGTCGATCTTTTTCGATCCGTTGGCAACATTTTTATTGAGTTTTTTCGTATAAAATTTAGAATTATGCGACATTGTTTGTATTCAATTCTACCAGACGCTTTATTTTCGACAAAACTTATTAGGAGTATTTTCATTAAGCGCTCAAACGATCGATTTTATCCAAGGGAAGTCACTCTGCCATAAAAACACGGAGTCAAGTATGGCTCAAACGATCAATTTTATCCAAGGTAAAACATTTACCAACTAAGGGAAAAATGGGCTAAAAACTTCAAACCACTCTTCAAATCTTCTAATCGGTTGGTAAATAATTTACAACAATTCAAAAACTCTTCAAATCTTCTAATCGGTTGGTAAATAATTTACAACAATTCAAATGTATCACATTCATTCCAACTATTTGTATAATCAAAACAAATGCAGAATATAATTAATAAATCATTATCATATATTTTCTGCCTTGTAGAAGATATCGATTTTCTTTTAAAAGAAACTTTTTCTGCCTTGTAGAAGATATCAATTTTCTTTTAAAAGAAACAAACTGTTTATTAAGTAATCGTTAGGTCAGCTACAATTATTCGATTAACATAACACACACAAACGGTCATCAATAAAAATCGAACTTTGCCGTTTTCACCATTATATAAACACACCAGATCGATGTGTGAAAAATGTATTTCTGGTCAGTTACATGTGACAAAATGAAAAGAACAAATGGTGAAATATTTCATCTATTTTTCCGAGTACTCAGTTACTTGAATTACTAACCCATTAATGGAATAATTAACGGTTAACCGATTTATCAATTGACCATTGATATCCCTATTTATCGTAGATAAAATCGATATTAAATCCTCTAATCCAATGTTATTATATATTTTACAAAGACAACAAGTTGAACTTATCATTATCATATCATTTCAGCCTTGTGTAAGATATCAAAGTTCTTTTTAAATAAAACAAAATGTCCTTAAGTTAATCAGGGCTATTCCAGTTGAACATATGTCCCACCCCAGGACGGCAAAATAAAAAAATTCTGTAGGGGGAAGGTCTTTTTCTTAATTTGCTACTGTAGGGGGTGGTGAAAAGTCCAATTTCGCTTCTAAAGGGGGGCATCATTTTCTTTTTTGCCTCTGTCCGTATCTGCTCATTTATATTGACTGCAGAGATTCAGAATCAGATTGGCGTCGGGCATCGGAAATATGACATCGCTAGAGTTAATCTCCGCGAAGCCAACTGAAAAATATCATGTGCAGTAGACGCATTTTGATTCATAATAAACAAAAAGCGTTTTGTCGAGTTACGTACGCGCTTCATAGCAGTTACAATGCATTAAAGTATACTACATGTAAAGCGTCTAATGATCATTGATGTAAAACTTGATTTCATTGGCTGGCTCATTAAATATCAGCCAATCGTAGGGCCTCTTTTAAGAACCCGGATTAAACCCTTTCAAAATGTCGGAACGAAAACATTTTCGACAATCGCTTTTTTTTTTCGGAAAGATAACGCGTCGACAAGCATTAAAACGGAAAAAATAATCAAAATTCAGCCGATTAAGAACAAATGCCCAACTCCTCAATAAGTACTGTACCTGATTTGCCTGTCAAATCGTCTAGAGCGTTTCAAAATTTCTGGCTGAGCATATTTCAATGCAGAAAAACGGCTACAATTTGTGCACACAACATATAAACAAGAGGGCCATGATGGCCCTGGAATCGCTCACCTGATTTTTTTTTTTCACTTTAGCTATATAAGCCCCGCCCCCTGGCAGCCATAGTTTCCGACCAATCAACTTGGCTTGAAG